>CM033454.1:20353729-20808612 GCA_019425755.1 Amaranthus cruentus
TGGAAAATTTAAGAACTCTAATACTGAATATAAATCCCACTTGTCTTGTCATTAAAGTGATAGTAGTCCTTTTTCATGCAAGTTTGGTATTGCATCAGCACTTTATGTATAAATAAAGTATGAATTGCACACAACACAAGTAGACTCGAATCCGAATTAAAAGAAGTATAATAATAATACACTGAACTCAATACAAGACTACAAAACCTGCTATTTCGATGTTTACCACAAATTTACTACACAACAATAACAACCTGGATAAGTCAGCAACAAAATAGTAAATAGATCAATCAATTAGATAAACCCAAAAATAGTTATATCCATCTATTAGGGCTGGCAAAAATTGACCCGATCTGCTAACCCGACTTAAACCTAACCCGAAATAAGTGGATTTGGGTTGAGACTTTTGACCCAATTAATTAAATGGGTCGACCCGATCTGATCTGTTTATTAAATGGGTTAGGTTCAGGTCAAACTTTTAAACCTGAAAAAAAATCTGTTTAAACCATTTAATTAAATGTGTTAATTTCGAGATAAATCAATAAATATAAGCTAAACTTAGTTCATTTAATATTTTCTTATTTTTCACAGTAAATACAAAATAAACAACAAAAAAACATAAATTAAAATTAAAGCCTAAAATGTTAAATTTAATAAACGTTAAAAACCTTAAAACGAAAACAAAAAAAAAATAAACGGGTAAAGTGGGTCGAAATCAGGCAACTTGATCTGTTGCAGGTGGGGTCAAGGTTGTGATTTTCGACCCAATTAACTAAATGAGTTGGTTTGGGTCAAGGGTTTTCTGACATGTTTATATATGACCTGAACCCGAACACGACCCAACCTGACCTGTTTCACACCCCTAACATCTATTGCTTTTTACACTCTATATATCTAATAGACAAATTTAACCCTAGATATCACACATTATAAATAATTAAAAATTACAAATTATTAGTATTAATAAAATTTATTGGGAGACAACAACATTATCTCACTTGACTATATTTTAACATTTGGATTTAAAATAAAATACTCTTTTTTTTATTCTACCCATTAGTCTCATTTAATTTTTGTCACTATTCATTTATCACTCTTAATTTGATTTTATTCTTAATCTATCTATAACTTAAAACATAGTCTTGATCTCGAGCCAAGAGACTCTTTGACCACACTCTCCTCTTGGGTATGAGCTGCAGTCGTTCTTCCCTCCCCAGACCCTGAACATATTTTATATGAGCGAGATATACTGGATATGATGTCGATGATCAATTTATTATTATAAGTGTCAATACCAAAGGTTAAAATGTTGCATTAACAAGTATAAAAACTAAATGGGACTGATAATTGCACTAAATTTTGTGAAATTAATAATCAATTATATAATATTATTTAATAAGTACATGAACAAACCTAAAACTAGAGAGACAAGATTACATCAAAAAGTAACCATCAATTTTTAAAAATATTTTCTGTCTCTTTTTTCAAGTAATTACCACCCAAAAAGGTTCCCAATTAATTAATCTCTTATTCCCTTGACTTCCTTCCTTGCATCTCCTAAGCCTTTGTAAATTTCCCAAACCCAATTTTACACCAAATTCTACACTTATACTATCTGTCATACAATTACTATTCTTATTCGTATCATTTTCTAATAACAAATAATCTCTTCCTTTTGACGCTTCCTTTTCGACACTTTTCTCCACACTTTCCTTTTCCGTCACTTCATTTTCCGTATTTTGACACTTTTCACCTCTGTTCTCTTCGTCTTGATTAATTACGTCAATTTCCGAACAATAATTTAAAAAATAATGTTTCGTTAATGATAATTTAAGTCTGCCATTAATTCTTTCCGATTGCATATACGAACGTTTTGGTGGAGATTTAATCGCTTCAATCACCAATCTACCTTGTTCTCGATGTGACCTAATTTTGATCGGATTTTCTCCATTTCTTGTCGTTAATGGAGGCGGAAAATTCTCTTTTGTTAATAATGGTAATTCCTCCTTCTTCTTTTGTGACGCTTTTTGATCTATCGTCGTAATTGAGGATGAAAATAGCGGGAAATTTTGTGACATTTGCTGATCTGATGATGATGATGATAGCGGGAAGAGGAAGAAGCTACTATCCATGGAAGAGCACCCTGTTTCATTGCCTAAACTTTCCGTACACATTTCCAAACTTTTCTCACTAAGTTTGAAAGAAGAGTTTTTAATTAGAGGATGAACATATATTTCTTGATTTTTGTCATGTTTTATTGTAGATAATGATTCAATTTCACTCCAACTACAATTTCTTGAAGATTTGAAGCTAATTTTTTCACATTTTGGAGGATTATTATTGAATCTAAGGGTAAGATTATTTGAATTTGATTCAATGAATTGTAAGTCTTGATAAACAATGGTGGACATTTTCAATATGTTGTTTCAAAATTAGAGGGTTTTGATTAAAAAGCTATGAAAATTGAGGGATTTGAAGTTAAGCGGATGGAATGTAGTGTAGAGGATGAGGGAGTTGCTTACATATATATAGTCTTAAAGGTATCCATAAAGTTTTTGTAACGTAAGAAAGAGGAATGGGATTGTGGGGAAAGAGCCTTTACTTAGCTACCATTGAACATGATAATTAAAATAGTAATGCAAAAAGATTTTTAAATTTAAAATTTAATACGGAGAAACAAAAGAATGTATTTTTCCGTTTATTAAATGTGGTTACATTTTGATTGTTTGATGATTTTTTCTCGAGTTGAGGGACTCTTTGACCGTACTCTTTACTATGGGTATGAGCTGCTGTCGTTGTTCTTCCCTCTCCAAATCCTGAGCATAGTTTTCTATGAGCAGGATACACTGAGTATGATGATGACTATTTTTATAATAAAGTTACAAAAATTTTCTTGATTTCATTTTCATTATAAAATAAAAATAGTAATTATTATTATCAAACTAAAAATTATTCATTATAATTAAACTAATCAAAAAATGTTAACTAAACAAAAACAGGAAAAAAATAATATTGATTAAAAAAAGAAAAATTGACTCACTACCCCTTTTGTGCGATAGGGATTTTTAAAATTAACATTTTTTGTGTCTTTATTCAGTTGATATTTATTTTTTTATTTAATTTTTATTGATAATTTTTAGTTTATAATAATAATAATAATTATTATTTTTATTTTTATTTTTAGTTTTTGTGCAACTGCCTTTTTTTTTCTCCAAAAAATTCACGAACAAAAATTCAACGTTGAATTTGTAGTGAACTAAGAATTCAACATCAATGTTTACCAAGTCATTTTGGAGTCAAATTCATCAATCATATTGTTTTATGTTGAATTTTTAGTTAATAATGTTTTTTAGAAAGAACATACCTACAAAGATGGAAACAAAAGGATGAAACTAGTTCAGGACAATTTCAAAAATTTAATTTATAAAAAGGTAACGAGACAATGAAAATGGTGACAACGAATTATAACGCCTATTCTTCTTCCTATTTATACTTCTCTTATTCGATAAACTATCTGGTTAAGTTACTAAGTTGTTTTTATAATGTTATAACTTCTAACATTCCAAAATAAAAAATACCCTTAAAATTTTCTCTAACAAATTATGTTCAATAGTTACTATACCTCCTACTTATACCGAATAATATCAACTTGCACAGCTAATCAAAAAGTTATTATCTAATCAGAACCCTCTTGAAAAATTTAGGGACCCTATAAAAAGTTTTTATTTTGCGCCTTATTCATAGTAAATACATATTTTATTAATAAATTTAATATATTTTTTTTTAACTTTTTCACATCCTCTAAAGAAGAGTCTTGTACGGTCGATCACCTCACACACCCTCAAGGACCCCTGTATCTAACAGCTACAGTTAGAGCTGATTACGGACCGAATACATTAATGGTATGTTTGGAAATGATATTTTATTTGCAAATATGGATTTGACTTAAAGTTAGTGTTTGGCAATAACAAAAATTCAAATTTGGATTTGAGTCAAATCCACAATTAAAATGATGATTTGAGAATGACACCCCAATCCTTGTCATTTCAAATTCTTCATTATGATTTCATAATTGAAATCCACAATTTGAAATAAAATGTGTGTTTTCAAACGCATCCTAAAGTAAATTGTAGGCGTGTGTACGACATACGACACATTGGCCTGATGATGAAATTGTACGTATCCTTAAGTTTACCCTAGATGCGCATTCTGGGCGGATAGTTCGCAAGTTGGAGCGTTTATATTCACTTTTCCAAAAGAAAACCAAGAAAAAAAGAAGACCAGAAAACCAAGGATTCTATCAATATTTGTTGAAAACGATTGCACCCTTCTTTTTCCTCTAAAAATCCCCCACAATCCAAAGATATACAGCTTTAGTCAAACTTATTATGAAAGCCGTACCATTAATTCACATGAAAAGAGATTTACTATAAATCACCCAACATTCCCCTTTTAATTTTTGCGGTAATCAAAAGCATCAAATTCATCAACGCAATAGTACTCCGGTCCTCATCTACTTTTATTTCAGTTGGAACTAGATAATCCTATATAATCCCCGTGCAATGCGCGATTTTTTTTTAAAAAAAAAACAAAGAAAATGAAATCTAAATTATTGGTTATTGATTTTCAATTAATTATTATTAATAACAATAGCTAATATTTGATGTTGAGGTTGAATTAAAAAACGTAGGTATTTGAAATATATAGAACAATTTACATCAGAAAAAGAAATATTAGGACGAAAAAAAAAATTTTCATGTAATTATAAATTCTGGAAAACCTCTTTGAATACTACATTTGTTGTAACTCAATTATTATTAATGATGCCTTTTAAATTATAATGGTGCACTATATGTTGTTTATTCATAATTATTATTTTTTTTACTATTACAATAATGTATTTTCAAATTTCAATATATATGTTATAGTCCCAATTAAAAGCCTTTAATAATGGTCATCAAATTAATCATCCTAATTATTCTTAGTCTTAATTATCCTTAGCATTTAAGATTCTTATAGTCATCATTCTTTCATGATGTCATCTTTATTAAATGGAGGGAACATTTTTCATAAGAAGCTTACACCTCATCAATTTATGAAGTTGCTTATGTCAGTCGTATTTTGCTTTAGTATTATGTATAGATAGATAGATATGTATATAATATATATGATGTATTCTCTCCTATTCTGCCTAAATGTCCCATTTAATTTTTTCACACTTGCCGAGACAACATTTTAACCCTTAATATCTCAAATTATTCTTAATTAAAAATTATAAAAATTTGATTTTAATAATCCTTGTATTGAGACGAATCAAACAAGATCTCACATGACTATGTTTTAACTTATAGATTAAGTGATGAGTAAATAGTGCCAAAAAAACTAAATGGGACATTTAGGCTGAATAGGAGGTAGTATCACTTTTTCCAGGTATAATTTTGGATTTCATTCTTGATGTTCTATTTCTTAATCCCACCTTTTCCCCTCTATCTACCGTGTACTAAAAAAAATAAAAGTATTCCTATTATTTTTTTTTATTATACATGTGATATACTTTCTCTGTTTTATTATACTTGCTATATTTCACTTTAATGCAATTTAATGCGTAATTTTGATTATTTATATCTTAAGTTGTGCTTAATTAAAAACTATAAAAATTGAATATTATAAAAGCATTCGATCAGATGATTCAAACAGATTTCACTTGAAAGATGAATAGTACCAACAGTTCTTATGTAGCCGCCATTTCAGAATGGATGGGAGGAAGTATAAGCCTAATAGCATGTGGGTTGGCAAACAAGTAATTCGTAGGAAAATAATTAACACAATAACATGTTAATTTGATAAAATGCTAACAAAGTTTTGTTAGTACATAAATACTAGATTATATTCTTTGGTTTATGATTTTATTAAATAGCTCCTCTGGTTGGAATAAGTTGTTATAGTTTGTGTTTTTATGCTATTTAATGTATAATTTGATGAAGTATTTATTACTTTTATTTGTGCATAAATAAAAATTATAAAAAAGTTAATATTATACAAATGTGCATTGACACAAATTAAAGATTTTATTTGATTATTTTCTTCTTATACATAAAGAAAAAATGTAAAACAGTCTTTGATTGTTGAATCATACATTTAATTTGTTGTAGGAAAAAAAAATTAAACTGAAGATATATAATTTAAAATGATTCATTATTCCCCTATATATCCTAGACATTTAGCTTGATTTGGTTTTGAGAAGTAGACTAAAAAATTGAGCATAATGGATTAAAGTATTGAATAAACTATTTAGAAATAAGTAGAATATAAAAATTAAAAAGAATGATGTCATATCTAAATATAGAAATGAGATAAAGTCATTAGAACAGACTAAAATTAAAAGTAATACAAATTAAATAAAATAATTAACTAAATCATTAATATATACCGACTCTAATAAACAACCGCTAATCAATTTGTTATCACTGAAAGGTTGCATGCATCAAATTTTCTAAACTTAGCCTAGAAAAGATTAGTAATTCCAAGGACAAACAAAATTCCGATAAAAAAGAGATGATGTTTTTCTTAGGTTCCAGACTTCTTGTTAATCACATAAAACTCACAAAAACAATAATCACAGAACATTAATTTCAAAAAATTAGGTTGAAATTGGTTTGTAATCATAAAATATGAATATATTATACTAGTCAAACTAATTGTCAGTAATCTACCGCTCATCCTCTTCCTTTATTCAGAATTGAACTGCAACAAGCAAAAAGCACTCAAATTAAATTGAGTTTTTTTACCAATATATTGTTTATTAATTATAAAATTTTCATAATAATGTTATGTAAGTTTAAATTCCCAAATTAATGTCTATCTAAGATATCTTGTTTTCCACCAAAATAAATCATCATTACCACTAGGGGTGCTCATTAGTGGGTATCCGATTAGTCGGGCACCTATTTTAATTCGGCGTTCCGGTATCCGGATAAATTGGGTCCCGATTTTATTTATGGTATTTTTGGGCAGAATTTATTAGGCACTTCAAGCATAATATATTTCAAAAATCTATAACTATTACAAAAACAAAACATGCTGATATCATCACTATTTAATACTCCCTCCTATTCAATTAGATTGTCCACTTTGGGTTTGGATCGGATTTTAAGAAAAAATTATAGTGGAGTATTTTAAGTGATTATAATAATTGAAAAGGTGGTAGTGGGGTATTTTAAGTGAATATAATAAGTGAAAAGGTGGTAGGTGGGGTATTATTAAATAATATAAGTTGGGATAGTTGGGGGTATTTAGGTAAAAAGTTTTGCCAAAAATAGAAAGTGGACAAGTAAAGAGACTTTACCAAATAAGGAAAGTGGACAATGTAATTGAATAGGAGGGAGTATTGCTTAAATGTCACCACCTCAACAAAAATTTTCCTCCAAAACTCAATAATGACGTTATTGTTATTATGACTAATATTTATATCTTTGACTTTTATACTTTTCTAATTATGACTATAATATTATCCATGTTGATTGATTTTATATTTTTTAGTTCTCATCTATTTTATTTGTTTTTTTCTTATTATTTATAAAATCTTATCAGTTTTATTTATATAATGAGTATTATTTAAGTGTATTGGATATATTAATATGGTTAAAAGATAATATACTTTTTATTAGGATTTTACTTATACTATTGATTGCTTAAATGCAATGCTTAATTCGATATGAATTAGGTTATGACTATCTTTATGCAAGTCACTTATAGTTTTTATGACAAACAAATTAATTTTTTGTTTAAAATTTTATAAAATAATTTTACATAAATATTTATGTTAAATTTGATTTTGAAGTGTGATATTAATAGTGGTCATACTTTATATAAATTAATGTAATATTTGTTTCTGTTAGCATAAATTTGGTATGTTATTTTTATATTAAAAATACTCATAAGTTTGTATTGTATACTTCATGTACTACGAACCATTTGCGCTTTTATTCAAAATAAATAAGTAGAATTATATAAATACATAATATAATTATATTAAATATGTAATTAAATGTTTTGTCTTTTATTGAGATTGATTTGTCATGAACTAAGTTTTACAATCATCTATGTGTACAATGCAAAATATGATACAAATCAAACAACGTGAAATATGTTGCAATCGTGTATTATACCATGATCATCCACTGCTTGCATTTTACCAGCATTTCTTTTTTTTTATAAATATATTGTGCTTGTAGTGCCCAATAAATTATGCCCAAAAATACCATAAATAAAATCAGAAACTTGGTATACCGACCCGATTCCGGGTACCCGCATAAATTGGGTCGGGACGCGAACTGTTAATGCAGGTACCCGACTAATTAGGTATCCAATTCTTTCCGGGTACCGGAAATGTCAGATGCCCGCTAATGAACACCCCTAGTGATAATAATAAGTTGATGGAAAACAATATTTCTTAGGTCGACATTAATTTAGGAATTTTAACTTATATAACATTATTTTGAGAATTTTGTAATAAATGAACAACATTTTCGTAAAAAACTCAATTAAATTACTTAGCCAACAATCAAAGCTAGGTAGTTAGGTTTATATATTAAAAAGGATATACATGCAGAGAGACAAATAGAGATGAAAGTGCCAGAAATTAATTAGTTTAGTGAGTATTAAAATGAAATAGAGGAGCTCTAGCTAAGAATCCACTGTCATTGCCACTTGAGCTCTACCTAGCATCACGCTCTAAAGGGTAAACCTTACTTTTTGTTTACTACCTCTACTTCCACTCTCTCAATCCCCTTTAGACTATGCATTTTTTTATTTTTTTTAATTTACATGATTTTTTATATTTTTTTTTTTAATTTTTATCTACATATTTAATATTTCTTTTTATTTGATTTACATATTTTTTTAATTACCTGTAAATTATATTTTTTATCGACTTTTCTCTCTTTTCTTAGTTTTCATTGTTATAATATATATCATGGGGCCTTAACCATAAGCTTAAGCATTTGGTTGAGTTGATTCCTTGACATGGTATCAGAGCCAACGTGAAAAGAGGTCACGAGTTCGAATCTCAACCACCCCTCATTTTAAGTGGAATATTCAGCGCCTATACGCATCCATACTTCTAGCCCAATGGGCTCTCGTGTGAGTGGGCGTGTTAGAATATATAACATATCCTGGGGCCTCAACCATAAGTTTAAACTTTTGATTGAGTTGGTTTCTTGACTAACATATCCTGGGGCCTCAACCAAAAGCTTAAGCTTATGGTTGAGGCCTAAGGATATGTTATATACTCTAACCTTCATAAGTATTATATATTACAGATGTAGAGCAAAAATTGATATTTAAATATCCCATGTAATTTCAAACTTCATAATATTTTTCTAACTTTGTATCATAAGTATGCTACATAATTTAATATTAAAGCCTTTAATTTTTCGAGGTCTTATACAGTTAAACATATTGAATATATTCGGAACCTCTCACGCTTATTACAAAAGCGAATAAACATTAATAAATAAATTAAAGGGAGTATTTATTATTAACATAGATTGCTGACGTTGGTCCTCCTTTTTAACCTTATAATTAATTCATGGCCAATCCTCTTCTCTTAAGGAGATTAAACACTGACTCCCACCAGGATCAGATACGAAGGCAACTTCCCCAGGCCTTATTATTTACTAGATCTGTCCCTTTTGAGTTTCCTACTAAAAAACATTACAAAGATTAAGGAGTATTTTAATTATTGAAGGATTAATATTAAAATTTAGAATTATATGAATGATATTAAAAAAGAAAAGAAATGTGTAAATAAAACTTATAAAAAGTGATAAAATTATATTTATATAAGAAAGATATAGCAAGTTATGGGAAACAAACCGAAATAAAAAATATAAGTGAACTTACAAAATAAATATACATTATTTTTATTGAATTTTTGAGGATAATAGGTCCACACTTTTATATGATTTTAAAAACAAGCTTAGTGATACTCAAAACTTGTAGTATAAATTATACTCCCCTATTCAATTTACTTGTTACATTTACTTTTTCTCGTTTTTCATCTATTCCTTATTATAATTTGTATTTTAATCTTAATTATAAGTTAAAATATAGTTAAGTAGAGTCTTTTTTTATTCGTCTCAATGCAAATTTTTTATATCAACTTTCTATAATTTTTAATTAAACATATATATTATTAGAAATATTAAGAGTCAAAATATCATCTTGACAAGTGTGAAAAAATAAATAGGACAAATACAATGAATAAGAGGATCAAGTATTAGAAAATAGATTTATAATTAAAAAAATTAAATAAAATATTCGAGTTGAGTCTCTGTTGAAGCATGTATCATTTACTTTGTGATATTGATTTAAATGTTTAGTGGAAAAAGATTAACAAGTTGAAGTTATATAAATAAGTTAAATTAAGGTCCATTACATTTAGTTGTTAGGTTTAGGTCAGGAATCAGAGTCTAGAAACTAAACATTTTTGCTTAATGACGCAACAATTATTAGCTAATAATTAGTAATTTAGGGCTCAATTTATAATATAAGAAACATGATGGAAACCTTTTAGTAATAGGATTGTGATCTCACATGAAATTAGTTATTCCTAATTATTTAAACGTGTCAAGTATACAAGTCTAGGGTCTATCCAATTATCCAATTATCCAGTATCCACTTGCATACTTCATATACCCAACTAAATATCTAGTGACTCATTTATGATGCCAACAAAACTAATTTTATGAACCAATTAAACATGACATATTATTATACGATTCAATAAAAAGATTAATAAAACAAATAATAAAAGATTGAAAAATTACACGTGTCATGCTCATAGAAGCGGGTACCAAAATTGCTTGTAGTTTAATGGATAGAGCATTCGCATTAGGAGCATGAGGTTTGGGGGAAAAATTGAAACAGATGAGCAAAAAATTAAAAAATAATCAATAAATAGAAACTTTTTCCCAAAATAAGCAGTTTTGTACCTGAGCTGAGGTTTGGACATGTTCCCTATTACTAACAGCGAACAGAGGCTAAATTAAAATGTCAAAGAATGTGTTCGCTGTTACTAGCAACGAACAGAGTCTCAATTAAAAATATCAAAGGGTGTATTTGCTATTAGTAACAGCGAACAAGGTCGGGCTTAAATTAGCAGATCCTCTTTTCTTCCTCATTCCCCCCTTTTCAGTTAACCCTAACTTACTAAAACGACACTCCTCTTTGATTTTCCGCCATTAATACTCCTTCAAACCTTCAATTTAGCCCCTCATCTTCCAATCAAACACTAGTTAAGTGGTCTTGCATTTAATTCGACTTGTTTAAGGTACAAATTTCTTCGTTGTTTTGTTGTTTTATACGAAATTTAGGGTTTTTTGTAATATTATGTATTTGTTTCAAATGTAGGCATTTCTTGTTGGAAGGCTTAGTTGTTTATATCAAATTTAGCTATTTAAGGTAATTTTTTAGTTAGTTTTTACTTTTTTGTTCATTGTTTTGATTATGGTTCATTGTCTTTAACTTAGTTGACGGTGATTATATTGATTTTGGTTATGATGATGTATGTAGTTAATTGTGTATACTGATTTTGATTAGTTAATTGATTATATTAGTATATGTATTAAATTTGAATTATTTAATTACATTATGTAAATATAGTTAAATAGTTATACAAATGTAGTTCATTATTTATGTATAGTCATGAATGTACTTGGTGATGATGTTGATTTGTATGTATTTATGTAGAAATGGCTTCGTTTCGTGTGACTATTGCATGTTTTTGGAATGGTTCCATTTGTACAAGTGGTAGCAAGGTTATGTATCTTGGGGGTAAAAGTAAATTGTTTGCGTGCAACTCGAACATGGGTTTTAATGACTTTAATCGTCTTGTATGTTCTAAGATTGGAATTGACCCCACACGAAATATTGTAAAGTTATCTTTTAAATACCGCATGAGTGATGAATGGGTAGTTTTTCCTGTTGAGGATGATGATTCTATAGATGCTATGTGGGAGCATTCAAAGGCTAACTCTACTCCCTCTGTGGAGTTATACGTAGAACTGCTACGTCGAGGCAATCAAGCTTTGAATGTTACTTCTAATCCTTCTCCTACGCCTATGCCCATTATAAACCAAGAAACTCCAAATCCCTCTATTCCCTCCCCTTCTTCTACTCCTTCTTATGATCCCACTGTTAATTTAGGAGAAAGTAGTCAGCTTCTACCTTGGGATGATGGTAATGAGAGTAATGAACTTATTGATTCCCCTTCTGAGGATGATGTGGATGTGGATGAGGAAGCCCTAGTTAACGACATCATCGTTCCTCCCACACCTTATGCCCAATGTCCACCTTTGGATGAATATGAAGAGGACAACTCTTGGAGGACTTGGGTTTGTGACACCACCTACACCGAAGATGGGGAGCTTGAAAAGGGTATGATATTTGATAGTAAGGAAGCTTTGTTGGAAGTTGTTAGAGTCTATCATATTCATAGGAATGTAGAGTATAGAACAAAGACTTCTAACCAAACTTCTTTATCATTGAAGTGTAAGAGGGGATGTTCTTGGAAACTAAGGGCTAGGGTAAATCCCTATTCTACCTCATGGTTTATTTCAAAATACAATGGAAAGCATGTGAATTGTGTGCTGTCTAGTGACACCGCGACAGCTGGACATATTCATCTGACGTCCTCTGTGATTAATAATGTGATTAGGAATTGTGTTTCCAAAGACCCTTCAATCAAGGTGTCTGTTGTGCGATAGATGGTGAAAGATCGATTTGGTATAGAGGTCACTTACAAGCTAGCATGGTGTGCTAAGCACCAAGCCCTTTTGTCCATTTATGGTACATGGGAGGATCTATTCCCTTCTTCCACGCTTTTTGAAAGCCTTGCAACAATGTAACCCGGGCACAGTAGTTGAGTGGTTCTTTAAAGAAGACAATGGCGTGGGTGTGTATGTACGTCCTAATATTAGGACCTTTCAACGTGTGTTTTGGGCCTTTAGACCTAGTATAGAGGGATTTAAGTTTTGTAAACCTCTGATCGCCATCGATGGTATACACTTGTATGGTAAGTACTGTCATACCTTATTGACTGCGATTGCACAGGATGGTGATAAGGGTATCTTTCCACTTGCATTTGCCTTGGTTGAGAAAGAATGTGTATTTGCGTGGTCTTGGTTTATGGCGTGTATCCGTAAGCATGTAACACAGAAGATGGGATTGTGTATTATCTCTGATAGACATGCGGGTATTTTAGCGACGATCACTCATCGCGTAAGGGTACAGCTCCCAAGGACTGGAGCGCGATCAATGGGCGCCACATCGACCGTTGGAATCACAGGTGATAAGTGTAATTATTTGCGCTTATCCGTGCTATTTTTATGCTCCTTATATGTAGCTTTAGTGGGTTTTAGGTAGTGTTTTTAGTAATTTGTGATAATTTTGTCTTATGAGCTTTACATTGTGTTTTATGTGATATATGAGGCAAAATTGGAGTTTTTATTAGGTCCTGGGGTGATAAAAGGGTGAAGGCTTGGAGAAATAGCCTAAGACCCCTAAAATATGTAAAGAGATCGTTGCTCATTCGAAGATGTTTGATAATGAAGATGGGCAAAAGAGAAAAGAATGGAAAAGTGCTTAAAAGACAAAAGTTTGGAAGTGAAATTTGATACATGCTCACTCTTTTGCCCATAACTTTTGATAGAGAGATTACATTGATGCAAGGTTTGCGGCATTGGAAAGTGACTTCAAGAGCTTTCCAACGGTATATTATATGTCCATATCCGATAACCGTGCAAGAAATGGCGGCCATTCAAAGTTCGCCAGTCAGACAGTGAGCGACGACTCATCGCCTGAAAAGTGACGCTCGTCACTTTTCCGTCAGAATGCATTTTTGACGGTTTTTCTTCTGAATTTTTGGAGCCATTATATATAATGGCGGTTACTATTATTATTTCCTGTCTGAGAACCAACTTTATTTCAGTTTTTCTTTTTGTTTTCTTTCAATTTTCTTGCACTTTCATTATTGTAATTTCAATTTTGGCACCGTACTTTTGGATTCCCGAAGCTTTCTTTGAAGAATTTATTACTGCATTTGGATTTCTTATATCTAGTTTATGTTATCTTCTAGATTTGTAAGTTTTCTTGCGTTATTATTTTGTTCTTCGTTCTTGTTCATCAATTGCTTTATGTTTTCCATTAATATGCATAGTGAGTAGTTTTCCTATCTAGGGTTAGGGTAAAATCCCTAATTCAAAGCATGGATTGATATTTTATTGATTGATTGTGTGTGATTTGAGCCTACGACTGAACCTATGCTTAATGAATCTTGATTTAAATATCTTTATTAACCTTTTCAATAAAACGGAAGTTTGAGATTAGGATTAATTTAGGATTGAGTTATATTTAAGTTAAACTCCTTCTAGTATTAACCAATAGAATGGAAGTTTGAGGATTAATACTAGTTGGCCTTAAATCGATATTAGTCAATAGAGCGGAAGCTTGAGATTAATTAGATCACGTTCGATTATGTTAATGGCTTAATTCCTTACAATCATGAGAGTGATTGAATTCCATGTTAGAATTAGGTGATGCTCGACGCCCTAGTGTTTGTCATATCTTGTTTTAACACCATTTTTATACTTGTTTTAGTTTCTTGCACCCTAAGATTGATACAAAACCCATTTTATTTGTTTTTCCCTCATCTTGGTTATCATAAAACATACAATCTAGAATTATATAGCCTCCTTGTGTTCAACCCGCACTACGCGTACACCGTGTCGATGCCGCTGCCGCATCTACTAGTGCTGATTACATGCCATGGTACCTCTCCATCACTCGGCGATGGTGACACCACGAGGTTTAGTGGCAGCGTCACAGTATGCTCCTGTCGCGCCAGTTATGACCCAGTTTGTAAGTATCCTTACATGTTTAATTAACCTCAAATACAACATTCATAATATCGTATTAACTTTACTAAATATTTGATTGCAGGCACAAGGTGCGTCAGCGGTGATCCAGTCTTCCCATGAGCAGCCCGTACGAGATATTGCGCACGACATGCTCCATGGCACTCAGTTCCAGCACTTCATACCGGAAGTGGCTGAAGAGACTCCACCTACTACCCACGAGGTCCAACCCTCGTCTCCAGCTCAGGAAGTTCATTTGGAGGAGGTGGACTTATCCTACCCCTTGCATGGTACGGGGTCCTCGCAGGCTGGGTCATCGCAATACCAATCACCTCCTCTCCCCGAGTGACACACGACCGCCTCCTACTATCGAAGAAGGCGTAAGCGGCCATCACAGTTGGAGATGGTGCAGGAAGAGGATGACGATTAGTATATATTTTGTAGTACATTGAACATTCTAGGATAATGAACATTTGTAGTATTTAGATATTTTGACATTTGTTCATATTTTGTGATGTATGTATATACAATTATCGTTTTTATCCTATTTTGAATGACTCAAAGATGATGACTTCATTACAAATGGAAGAAACCGATAATTCAACATAGTTTCATTAATAATCATTACCAATACAACGTTCATTCATTACATATAACCATTACAACTTAAGTATGCTTAATAAAATTTTTCAATATCCTCTCGGTTTATTCACTTCTATGCGCCTTATCCATTGCTTCTCTTTTCAAGTTATGTATCTCATTTCTAAGCTTTTCATTCTCCTTATCTAGCTTAATGATGATTGTTTTTTGCCAATCGGTCTCCTCCGGATCAACCCACTTAAAGTACGTGCATCTCAAATTTTCATCTTCGAATAGTGGACATGCAACATATTGACGTCCAGGATCAAAATCACTCCAATCGCGACCGTATTCAACTTCATAACCACAATGACATAATTCTTCCATTGAATGAATGATGCTTTGCGATATATAACTAAATCTAAATATAAACATTAATTAAACGTTAATGAAGCACATAATATAAATATTATAAATAAGCTTTAACAAAATAAACATAATTTACATTTAACATACCTCAACTTTACTTCAAAGGGAATAGGATGTATACAATAGAATGAATAAGGGTAAGGTATTTATAGAACTTCACGCTATATTCTAGGTATACAACAGCTATATTTTAAAACTACAACGTCTATTTTGAACAAAAACAACCAAAAAAGTCAAAAAAAATAAAGTCAAAGCCCTGTTCGCTGTTACTAACAGCGAACACACCTTTATTGTTATTTCACCAGCTTTATCAAAACTGCCCCTTTGTTCGCTGTTAGTAACAGCGAACCGGTCCAAACCTCAGCTCAGGATGAAAACTGCTTATCTTGGGAATAAGTTTCAAAAACTTTCTATTTTTGAATTTTTTTTTATTTTTTTGCTCATTCATTTCAATTTTTCGATTTGGGGTAGGTATCAATTGGGAGTTTCTTGACTGTACACATCTCTCTTTACTCCCTCCTTGGGGAACGAGTATGATTTGTCAGCATCTTTCAGGAAAAAGAAAACCCCCAACAGGATACTGGACGTGTCCTTTAATTACCTTTACCTCTTTTCTACTAGTACAACTATATACATTTTTCGATGGAGTTAAATATTTATAGTTCTTTGATTTAGATTATAATAAAGGAAAAATTATCTAGAATAATCCAACATATTCGTGATTTTCCTACAATAATCCCATCTATTGATTAACCATGTATAATCTCAACTTTGAAGGGTATTTTTCTAGAGTAAACCCGATTATCAGATGACTTGCTAAAGCAAGTTTTATTTTTTTAAAAAAAAAGATAAATTAAAATAAAATGTTGAAAAAAATGTTTAAAAAATGTTTGAAAAATATTCAAAAAAGTTTATGATTTTTTTATTATTTAGAATTTTTTATGTAAAATTTCAAATTTTTTTACTAATTTTATATTAATTTTCAGTTTATTTTTTTGGTTAACTACCTACTATAGCAGGTCATCGAGTCAACCAAGTTTACTATAGGAAAATACCCCTTAAAGTTGGGATTATTCATGTGGTTTATCAATAGGTGGGATTATTGTAGGAAAATCATGAATAAAATGGATTATTCTAGGTAATTTTTCCTATAATAAATCATATTAAATGACTCATTAATAATAAGTATCTAAGCTAGCCAGATTGCTCATGTTAAATATTTATAGTTATTTAATTTTAGATTGGTTAGTTGGGTTGTTCGTGATTGATCCAGCAGGTTATAAATTTATTCTAATTGCTATAAATAGTTAAAAATACAATGTAAGTTTTTCATTAAAATTTTTTAAATCGATCTTCTTATTATTGGTTAAAATAACTTTTCAAGTTATAATTGTGCAATTTTAAACTCAAATAATAAAAATTAATAAAAAATTCAGTAGGCTATAGCTCAAAAATGTTGATGTAAATTAACAATTTTATATATATATATATATATATATATATATATATATATATATATATATATATATATATATATATATATATATATATATATATATATATATATATATATATATATATATATATATATATAATTCATTAGTATGATTAAGGTTGCATGCAAGGCCGGCCTTAGTTAAGGGCAAGACGGGCTTATGCCCAGGGCGCACTAAAAAATTAAGGGAAATTCTCAATGGTAGACCCAAACTTTTGGCAATCCTCAATGATAGCCAGTTTTTTAAAAAATTCTCAATGGTAGCCCCGAACTTTTTAAAAAGTTGCTTCCGTAGCCTTTATTAGTAAAAAACGTTAAGTTTCCGTTAAATTTGAACTATGGTTAAATATTTTGACGTTGTCAACAGTTAAGACATTAACCCACCCACCCAACTGCATTTAACATTGTGCATTCATCTTCTTCTCAGTACCCTGTTTCACGCTTTGAAGGAAGATCAAAGAACACAATTGTGGGAGGGGATTTGAAGGTCGAAGAGAAGTTTGCGTGTAAAGGCATGATTTTGTGTGCTGCTGCATCACGATAGGTGTTAATTATTCAATTATCGTTTAGGGTTTAATCTGTGAAATGCTCGACGTTATGTAATTGAATGACTGACGAAAAATAGGGTTTTTTTGTTAAATTATGCATGTTAGTAGATATATATTGTTAATTTTGGCGTCAAAATGTTGAATTTTGGTTAATTTTGGTGTTAAATTGTTGATTGTTGGCAAATTATGGATTAAATGTTGAAATCTGGGCAATTGTGGGAATTACGGTTCGATTGTTGAATTTTGGCATGGTTACTGGTATTTTCTGTGTGATTGTGGGAATTAGGGTTCAGTTGTTGGACAATTATATGTACTGTGAATTATATGTGGGAATTTTGACGTTTTGTTTTGTTCGTTATATGTATTGTGAATTTACAGTTGATCTTCATCAACATCTTATATTGATATTTTCATATGTAATAACTGCAGAATGGACTGCCCAATCACCCTAAAGTTTCAATACAAGGGTATTGATGTAGACATTGTAGTAGATGACATTGATCCTTTTAGGATGATGAGGGTGCTGAAGCTATTGCCATCCATGACAACTTTGATCCTTTTAGTAGTGAGCTATTTGATGATGAGATAGGGGATGATGACAACTACTTTAATAGGCTTTACAGAGATGGAGAGATATACAAAAATGAGGAGTTTGGAGCAATAGTGTTGAAACCATGGCAGTTGTTTGTTGATAAACAACACTTGAGGGATGTGGTGAGGGATTACTGTATTCAGTGTGGGTTTTCTATGGTTATGGTTAGAGCAAACAACCATAGGTACACTGTGAGATGTGCTGCTATGGGGTGTGAGTGGAGATTGCATGCTTCTAAGCTAGCTGATGGGGTGTCTTGGGCTATTAAGAGTATTACCAACTCTGAGCACACATGCAGTGGGTTGGATGTAAAAAACTCAATGGTGAGTTGTGCATGGGCTGTGAGAGCAAACAATGACATTACTGCAAAGTCATTGAACACTTGCTTTTCAAAGGTTTGGTGTGCAAATGGCAACAAGCACACTGTATAGAGTGAGGCAACGTGCTTTGTCTCAGATTCATGGGTCACATGATGAGTCATATGCCCATCTGCCAAAGTATTGTGAAGTCATAAAGCTGACAAACCCTGGATCAGTTGCTTTTGCTGCATGGAAAGAATTAGCAGACCAACCTGAGAGGCCTTTGGTGTTCAAAAGTATCTTCATCAGTTTTAGTGGTGTACTTAATGGGTTAAGGGGTTGTAGGGGCTTGATAGGAGTTGATAGGGCACACCTCAAAGGAAATTATGGTGGTGTCTTGCTCTCTGTTGTTGCACTGGATGGGAACAATGAGATATTCCCATTTGCTTGGGGAATAGTCACTGCTGAAGATGGTGACAGCTGGTCCTTCTTTGTTTGGCATTTAAAGAATGTCTTAGCTTCACTTGGAAGGGGAGATAATTGGTGCATCATTTTTATAGGCAAAAGTTTTACATTACTCAACTTAATTTAGCCTATTTACCTTATTTAATTGATGCTGATACCACACTAACATCATGTAAGTGTTAAATGCAGGGTATTGATATTGCAATGACTGATGTATGGGCAAAAGTTGACAGAAGGTATTGCTGCAAGCACCTTGCAGTAAATTGGAAGAAGTCGTTTCCAGGGCCTTTGTTGTTCTCATTGTTTTGGAGAGCATGTAATGCTAACTCAAAGTTCACTTTCAAGAAGGCTATGGATCAATTAGGTAAAGTTAATCCAGCTGGCAGGGTTTGGCTTTCTAAATTAGGAGATCAAAAGAGGTGGAGTAAACACAGGTTCAACACTGAACTGAAGTGTGATGTCAATGTCAATGTCACAGCCTTAAGCTTAAATTTCTTATTTTTATGACAAATACATCAGCCAAAACATTAATTGTTACTTATAAATATTTTGTAATGAAGTATTTTCTTTTAGACTTAAGATATGTATTTTGTACTTTGCATATTAATTTGCTTGCATATGACAGAAGGACTTGCAATACATTTGTTGGTTTGCATTTGCATATGTTCACAAAATTGCATATATATATGCACATGGTAAAATAGGATAAATTTAAAGCTCATAAAATTAGCAAACAACCCCATTTTATTCAAATACCAGTGCATTTCATACAACCCTAAGTCCTACATTACATCACAACACATGAAAATTATTCAATCATACTACACAGGAAATACACAAACAATACCACAATTGCAATCTTCACACAACAACTAAGTCCGTCTTTCACTCCAACAGCAATTGCAGACCCAATTCCCCTGCTCTAGAACACAATTTCTTCATCAGTCACCCACGAAAAAAATCCACACAAGTTGCACTTGTAGTAAGCTCTTCCTGGGTTGCTCCTTGAGTCTGATATCTTGATGTCAGCTTATTTCTTAGGCATACAGTTGTAGACCTTCATCTTTGCCCATTTTTCAGCCATGGCTAATATAAGAAAATTTTTATAGGGTTGGCAGTGGGGGAATTAAGGAGGAGAAGGGGTATTTAAAATGGGAGAGATGCAAAAGAAAGAGAGGGAAAATTTGGAGGGAAAGTTTGGATCCAAAATAATCTTAGTTAGCCTTAGTTAACCTGACAAACCAAAATGACCACTTAATAACAAAAACTTAACGTTTTTTTTATTAATAAAGGCTACGAAGCAACTTTTTAAAAAGTTCGGGGCTACCATTGAAATTTTTTTTAAAAACTGGCTACCACTGAGAATTGCCAAAAGTTTGGGTCTACCATTGAGAATTTCCCAAAAATTAATAATTTGTCATTAAGAAGATTTAAACTCAAAACTATTGTGTGGTAGATAGGATTGTTAACCATTAAAGTAGGCCATAACTCTTATCTTAATTACAATGTTTATTGATTTTAAACATGTATAATTGCAATAATTATAATATAGTACGCACAATTGGACATATACGAAATTTCAGTGGACTTTAAATCATTAAACTTTAGCTAATTTCCTAATATAAACTTTTTAAGTTTTTGTGAGTATTATTTTTCTACAATTATAAATCTCATAAATTTATGATTTTTTTTTATATATTTCAATTTGTTTTGCCTATGTGTTTATCTGACTACTTTAATTTGCATTATTTTAATTTTTAATAGTGGGTACATCCAATATTATAGATATATAATTTTTTAATCTATGTTTTTTTAGTTATATAATGACATTTTTTATACAAGTAAAATAAATGGAAAAGATATATCATAAGGGCCCATAATTTTAAATTTCGTCCTGAGCACTTAGAATCTTAGCGCCGGCCCTGGTTGCATGCATTTTATACAAGTATATTAATAAATAATACCTTCACAACGACGTTTGAGTAGGTCAATTAGATCCAAACACTAAATTCATGATATAGTGTGATAATAAAGGGATGAGATATTTTCCCCACACAAATCTTGACATTAAAGAGCACCTAGAAATTTGGAGCACAATCCATTAGAACATGGGTAACTCAATTCAAATGGTCCAGCCACTACTACATTTGTGTGTATTGTCTGTAGGATCATGTTGTCTGGTGGAGGCCAACTTATCTATTGACCTACCCTACACTTTTCCTACATATTTTATGGGTGTGTTTGAATCATTGAGAAAAAACAAAGGCCCATTATATTATATTAGAATGTATCAAGGGACACGGCAAATCGCAATCGCGTAGTGTCTGCAAAACTAACAAACCTGTTCCGACTTTCGAGTAGTTGATTTTGAATACGTTGCTATAGTGATACGGTGATGATAAAGTGATACTCTCTTGGTTTTAGGAACCTCTAGCATAGTAATAATAAGGTGCTTATGGTAGGTCTAGTACTTTACTCTTACTCTCTATTTACTTAGTATTTGTATACTAACGGCATTGGATTTCCTAAATGTAGAAAACTAACCTTTTAACTTTGGAAAAATTACCTAGAATAATCCAATCTATTCGTGATTTTTCTACAATAATCTCACCTATTGATTAACCATGAATAATCCCAACTTTGAGGGGTATTTTCCAAGAGTAAACCCGGTGACCGGATGACTTGCTATAGCAAGTTTTATTTTTTTATAAAAAAAGATAAATTAAAATAAAATGACGAAAAAAATGTTCAAAAATGTTCAAAAAAAATTATGATTTTTTTTATTATTTAGAATTTTTTATGTAAATTTCAAAAATTTTTACTAATTTTAAATTAATTATCAAGTACTTTTTTGGTGAATTACCTATTATAGCAGGTTATCGGGTTACCTAAGTTTACTCTAGGTAAATATCCCTTAAAGTTGAGATTATTCATGGTTAATCAATATGTGAGATTATTATAGGAAAATCACGAATAGGTTGGATTATTCTAGGTAAATTTATTTTTGACTTTTGGTGCTCGTGGAAAATAAAAAAGCAGCTACCAATACAATAGCCAGAACATGTACTGATCATGTACATGTAGTCATATACTAACTATCATACACCTTTTTTCACAAATGCTAATGCTATTCCATGTGCAATCTCTTTTTACATGCTTACCTCTCTTCACCTTTCCTTTATAAATCTAAATCTATAAAAAGCTCTTTAAAAGGTAGACTTTAAAACAAGTTGACCTTTGGGGAACCTTTAAGACTTACAAGAGCCATGCAATATTGTTATAAATTATTTCAATCCTAATTATGCTCTAGCAATCTAGTTTCACTTTTTTCCCATTTAAAGAGAGGGATCAACTTGTATACTTGTATTGATACTCCGTCCGTTTCTATGATTTTGCACCCATTAGATGTTGGGTGATATTTAGTGAAAAGTGAAATTTGATTGGTGAATAAGATTAAAAACAAGTGGATGATAGAAATGAGCTGTTAAGATGGAGAGAGAAAATAAATTTATGGATGAGATTAAGAAAGAAAGTGAAATCATTATAAAAAAAAAGAAGCAAAATGAGTGGAACAAACTAAAAAGGAAAGAGGTGCAAATTGAGAGGGACAGAGGGAAGTATATATGTAAACCATATTTAGGGGATGTGATTGTTCTTTTATCAGTTATAAAGCTGGTGAACGGATATTGAAAGTAAAAGTGTTATGGTGGTGAAAAATCATAGGATAACAACGTCTATACTGTTTATGAGGTGGCTCGAACTAGACAAACTAGATTTTGTATTGAAATTCGAGATCTTATCAAATAACTTACTATGACTAGTATGTAAATCTACTTTAAATATAACTTCAACTAGATAGATCATAGATCTCCTATACAATACTATGTACATCCAGCAAATAAGCATAACTATGTGGTATTTTTTTATGGACAAAGGTTGTAATGGACAACTTATTAAGTTATTTATGGCAAAACCTAATGCATTGATATACTCCCTCCGAATCATTTTAGATGTCTTATTTGGGTTTTCACGGTTATTAAGGGTGGTGTGGGGTCCATTAAAAAGGTGATAGTTGGGTATTTTAATTGATTAAATTAATTGTAAATATGGTAGTTGGGTATTGGGAATTGGAAAAGTTGGGGTATTTAGGTAAAAAAAAAAGACAAAAAAGAAAATAAGACAATTGATATGATTTTACCAAATAAGAAAATGAAACATCTAAAATAATTTGGAAGGTGTATAACTTTTACGAACATGACCTCATGTTGGATTAATTTACTCCATAACACTTACAAAACCAATAACAAGGAGTCAGGAGTGGTTGATGTGTGATATTGTTGATGTGACGCCAGTAAATCATAATTTCTTGATTGCTTTCGATCTTACTTGCTCTTACCAATATATTCGTAACATTGAAAATACAAGCGTTATAAAATACAAGCATTATTTATTTATCTCTTTTAATTTGTGATTTATTTGTAATTTATAAGTCAAAATATAGTCAAGTGAGATTTTGTTTAATTCGTCTCGATGCAAAAATTATTAATATTAAATTTTTATAATTTTTTATTATACATAATTATAGATATTAAGGATTGAATTAGTGCATTAGATCGCGTAAAAAAATAAATATTGCAAGTATCTTGAAACGGAGAAAGTATGAGAGATGAGGGATGGTCTTACACTTGAGATTTAGAAGTTTAGAGATATGCTAAGGGAGAGTCAATTTCCCAATGTGATAAATTATACTTCCTCCAACTCAATTTAATTGTCCCATTTGAGTTGGGCACGAATATTAAGAGTGAGATGGGGTCCACCAAAAAGGTAGTAATTGGAGTATTTTAATTGATTAAATTAATTGTAAAGGTGGTAGTTGGGGTATTATAAGCAGTAAAAGTGGGGATATATTGATCATTACTTGTGTGAACATGGGGTATTTAGGTAAAAAAATCATTGACAAAAATAAGAAAATGGGACAATTGAAATGAGTTAGAGGGAGTAGAATTTATTTCCTGAAATGTGGCGGATCCAGGATTAATATTCAAACTTAGTGATAGTATACAATCATGACAAAAAAAATTTAATTAAACGTTTTAAAAAATCATAGATATATATGTAAAAAATTAATGTTATAAATTCAACCCTAAAAAAATATTCTATAGTCTATTTCGACCAGTTTTCATATCGAGACATTAGTTTTCCAATTTACAAATTAATGAGAGGCAAAATTTACATAGAAAGTGTGTAGCTCAACTGGTCATTAGTGTTCCATAAATGCGTCAATACAAAAGATCTTAGGTTCAAATCCTATAAACAACAATTCTTTATAAAATTTCAGTGCCCACACGTGCGGGCACGGGATCTAGCTTGATCCGCCCATGCAAACTCAGATCCAGACTCTTAGAGTCTAGTGGGTCTAGAGTCTGGGTATATCCAAAAAATTATTTTATTTTTTTTACTGAAGTTTTTTTAAAAGTATATTATATAATTTTTTTTCCTTTCGTATAAATTATTTAAACATTTTAAACTAATAAGGATCTTCGAATCTATCAATCTATCTATAACTATTACTAAAATAAAAAACGGATGACATTATCACTTATTAAAATTGCTCATGTGTCACAATCTCAACAATTTTTTTTTTCAAAACTCAATGATGATGTCATTATTATTATTATGACTAATATTTATATCTTTAACTTTAATACTTTGTGATTTGTAATTATGACTATAATATTATCCATATTGATTGATTTTTTACTTTTTATATTATATACTTAAATCATTTAATGTATAGAAAATCATGTATTTTATTTTATTTTTTTCCATTATTTATAAAATCTTTTTTATTAAATGATTATAAAATCTTACTTTATACAAATATGTCAAGAATTTTAATAAAGTCGTGCATTGCACGGGCACTATTTAGTATAGATACAACGACCACATTTGAAATTATATGAACCAACAAAGTTCCAAATCACGTAATGTTCTGAAATATAACAAAAATCAAAATCATACAATTAAATACACATGATAGCTAATATATATTTTGAAAAAAAGATGTAAATGGGTCCATAAGTCGGATTTGAGTCTCAAATGTATGAACTTGGATTCGGACTCGAATCCTAAGGTCATGGATCCATATCGTCCGGACCCATATAGGTGGATCCGAAACCTTAAATTAGGTTCAGATTGAATCTAGACCTTTCGGCCCGTTTTGTATGTAATAATAAACAGTGGTAATGAGAATGAAAAATTAAATAGTGTAATTGAAGTTGAAAAATCTCTTCACTACCTTGATGGTCATGCTTGTACAACTTCAATCATCTCATTTTCTTCACAAAATTTATTCCGATGCATTACTATTGAGAGAGGTGATATTACATGGTAATGGAAATTTATGCACAAAAAATCTTTTTTGTGATCAAAGTTTCATTATCATTATCATGGGAATGATATGAAACTTTTAATGAAATTTTGTACTATAAATTATTTTCATTACCACCATTTAATACCATTAATCGAACAGACCGTTTAGGATCCAAGAGCATGCCTATCCCTAACAAAAAGATATGGAACCTGTGGTAGACAAACTGTTGCCGACAGTATATTAATAAATTTACAAAAAATAGATAAAAAAATATGAACAAAATGCATGTCATGATAGACTCAACGTCAATAGTACGTTACAAGTTTGCTACATATTGAGAAAAAGAGGGGTCGAATCATAGTACGGCCATGCCTACAAATTGGTCTAGTGGCCGAAACATAAATCTCATTGCTCTTATTTCTATGTGTAATTGCAAAAGTGAAGATTTTTAGCATTCAACATTTTTTGATTTTTGCTCGTAACACATACCGACCAACCAACCAATATCAAGAATCAATATTTGTATATATGTTGAGAATTTTCTTTATCTAAATCTAATATTAAAAAATCTACCTGAAATATTTTTTGAAAAATATTATTATGATTCTGATGTTATTTTTTTTTGACTTTGATGATTCAACTATGTAACAATATTCACAGATTTTCTAACCTATGCATCAAGGCATATGTTCAATTTATATTATGCGTAAATTTGTTAAAATATAATTTGCATTTATAATATAATCTAAATTCTACAATTGTAGTAATAATAATAATTAGGAAAATTCCACGTGATAATCTTGAGGTTTTGAGTTTTCCACGTGGTAACCAAAACTTTTATAAAATTCATGCGGTAACCCTGAGGTTTTTGTAATTGTTCCACCGTGACCTTTTTGCACATAAAAATGTTAGCAAACGTTAATTTCGAAGCTTAAGGCTGTTGTAGGCCTATTTATGTGACTCACCATTTCAAATTTCATCAGTTTTAACATTTATAATATACTCTAAATTTTACAACTGTAGTAATAATAATAATAAGGGAAATTCCACGTGATAACCTTGGGGTTTTGGGTTTTTCATGTGGCAACCAAAACTTTTATAAAATCTGCGTGGTAACCCTGAGGTTTTCGTAATTGTTCCATCATGAACTTTTTGCACATAAAAACATTAGCAAACGTTAATTTCGAAGCTTTAAGGCTGTTGTAGGCCTATTTATGTGACTCACCATTTCAAATGTCAACAATTTTAACCTTTTTCCCCAAAACATAAACCCAAACTCTACCATCTTTAATCAAAATCATATTTTTCCCCCCCAAATCCAAAGATGGTAGAGTAGGGTTTATATTTTGGAGGAAAAGGTTGAAACTGATAGCATTTGAAATGGTGAGTCAGATAAATAGGCATACAACAGCCTTAAAGCCTTGAAATTCAGGTTTGCTAACATTTTATGTGCAAAAGGTCACGGTGGAATAATTTGGTAAACCTCAAGGTTACCGCATGATTTTTTTAAAAGTTTTGGTTACCGCGTCCACGTGGAAAACCCAAAATCCAAGGATTACCACGTAGAATTTCCCTAATAATAATAATTATAATAATTATTATTATTATTATTATTATTATTATGGTCTGAATCTGGATCTAGCTGGACATAAAATGAGATGTGGTATACTTTTTCATCAATATGAGATGTTTACTTAAACGATTAAATTCAACTATTTAAGTCAGCGGACTCTCTCCTAATCTCTCCATCCTCCTTTTTTCTCTCAAAAAACCCTATTCTATTGTTTACTTTGGGTTACTATTAACCCTATGGTTGATTATTGATGGTATAAGGTTGATAGTAAGCCTCTAATCTCTTTATTTTTGCTTTTTTCGTTTTTGATTACAAATAAAGCTCATTATCTCAATATTATAGAGTTATTCTATCCATTTATTGGATTCGACCTACCCATATATTGGGTTTTAAAGTCTTTTATGGTGAAAGTTTGTAGTTTTGTTATCAATTTTGGTAAAAAGGTATATGACGTCATCGTGGGTATCAGTTTGGCTAATAAAGTTTGACATCAAACTTATTTCTATTTCAAAGCTACACCAAATCTAAAGACACCCTCGGAGGAGGCTGTATCAAACAGCGATGTGATAGAGCGAAGACTTCAATATTAGATCTTCTTTATAATAATCGTGACTCTGTTAATATAGAATTTTATTTGATTAAATTGTTATGACGACTGTTATTCTATTGTATATAACGTATGACATTTTTATTATGGTACCAAAAATGTAATTTCTATATTAGTATATATGTATAATAATATCATGTGCTTTAGCAGCTCAAAAGTGTATTCCATGTTTGGCAATACCAAACATTGAAGATTAAAAAAAACTTATAATTGCGTCATCTTCATATGCCCTCAAAATGAAGTAAAGAGTCAGCTGCTTTAATAATTGGTGTTGCTTGCTATATTTATTCAATATAAATATAAATAAATATTTGAAATTTACTTCATATAGAATAGAATTATAATTAATTAATTAAAAGAAATTTTGCAAGAATAAAGACAAGGACATTGAAGCTTACATAAGCACTAAAAGAAGGCACCCAACCCACTACTTTCTTTCTCTTTTTGACTAATACATTAATCCTTGCTTTTTCCCTCAATTAACTTTTGAAACACATTTCTAGCACACACACTTGAAAAAGATATTAAATAATAAAAGGGAGTAACACTAACAATAAAACAAAAATTTGTGCATCATATTTTTACCATTTTATTTTGAAGGAATATTGGAATCTAACACGGTATATTTGGTTGTTAATATTAAATAAAACACAAATTCTTACTATAGCATAGACGGGTGTAATGATCCAGCCCATTTTTACACTTTCTAAAAAAAAACAACTGAAATATTCATTGGGCTGGGCTGCTGAGAGTGTCGTCTATGTCATAGACGGTCTCTCAGGAGACCTTCTGTAAATAGAATGCACCATGTAATTTTTATTGTGATGAAAAATTGGTCATTAAAAGATTTTTTTCCTTCATCATTACCTACCTTACAGTAATATCACATTTTTAAATGATAATGCGTTGAAATAAATTTTGTGATGAGATGATTAAAATTTTTGTAAGGCCATTGCCAAAACTAGTTTTCAATTACCATTTCAAAAATTTAATACCCACGACCAAACCCGTTAAAGTAAATATTGAAATTTGAGACTTAGAGAGTATAATATCAAGTGAGATGTCTAATCTCTATGTTATTTTAGTTGTGATACAAGAGTTTTCCATGCCTAAAAAATCCTTAAGACTTGCATTGTATAATCAACTTTCACAAATAGAAATCTATTTTCTGAATTTTTTTAAGTTTAACTCGGGAAAGGTAATGAAATAGAGATATGTGTTGGGACGATGTCAAATTGAATGCATGAATTACGTAGATCACACTAGAGATTACTCCGTCCAATGTTATTTGTTGTTCCATTTTGGGATTTTTCACAAATATTAAGATAGATATAATCTTTGGGTTGTAGTGGATATTATTTTAATTAAATAGTAGTGTGAAGTAATGATTGTATTGGAAGTATAAGAAAGAAAATAATTAAATATTTCCTCTGTTTTGTTTTGCTTGCTACAAATGCATGGACACACATATTAAGGAAGTACTGTGCAATTATTGGGAGCATATGAGAGTTTCTTTTTAGGATTTTTTAATATTATTTGATGAAAAATGAAAAAGGAAAATGGGTTTTTTAGATTATTGAGAATATTATAAAGATTAAATGATGATAGGTATAAAAGTTAATGAGGTATAAAGTTGGATAAAAATAGGAGTAGGTGGAACTTTAAATTATTGATTTTTTATTAAAATGGAAATGTAGCAAGTAATATGAAACTTCCCAAAATAGATAATATAACGAGTATTATGGAACGGGGGAAGTAGTAGTGTGAAGTAATGATTGTATTGAAAGTATGAGAGAGAAAATAATTAAATAGTAGTATGAAGTAAAGAAAATAGGGTTTTATAGGGTAAAAGAGGGATGAAAACTTTCCAAAAATAGAAAGTATTGAAACTATCTTTTATAGTAATGTGGAAAAACTTAAACGAACGGAGAGTATTAGACAAATATATTATTTTTTTTTTAATATTTTCTATGTTCCTTTGAAATTGCATCTTATAATAGTTTATATTCAAAATAGAGAGAAAAATGAAAAATGAAATTAATTGAGAGAAAAATGAAAAAAATTGATATTTGCCATAAGATTTTGATTTAGACTAGAAATATGAAGAGCGAAAATAATACGGTTTGATTTTATCAAAAGTTCAAACCGTACATTGAACTTCAAATAAGGAATTGAACCAAGCAATGTATTGCAACCTTGAAATAATGTAAGTTTTCATCAAAATACATTTCCACGTAACCCAACTATACAACACATATGATATAATATGAAATTTCTTTTTTTTTTTTTAATAGGTACAGTTCATTTAAAAATCTCTCACGGAATAATAAAAATATTAAAAATCGACAATGGCTTCTGGTTGATAGTTGATACGACTTGAGCTTCTAAACATGATGAGTATCAAGCCGCATTTTGGAGATTCGAAGGTGAAATACATTGTCTTTAAATATACTCTATTTGTTTCTTTGATTTTGCTTCATGTACTACATTTATCTATTATAAATAGTTTGCTTCAATATCATTTTTAGACATGTGATGTCATTTATATTATCCCAATACAACCTAGTCTATAATATAATTTTCACCCTTATATCTTAAAATACATGACTTTGTCTACATAACTAATCAAGTAATCTCTCGAAAACACAAGAATATAAAGAGATGTTCATTCAGGTCATTAAATCGATTTTGACTTAGGTTTTTTAGGTTCGTTTCAAAACATTCATATAGAATTTTACATAATTGTAAATCCATTTTGAAATCATATCAAATCAAATTCGATTACAAATCGAGTAAATATCAAATTACCAGATCTATTTTGAATAAATGTAAGAGTATAATTCTTACCGAACCAATATGCCACTTGCCCACATAGGTGATGTAATTCAATAAGTTCACCAAATTCATGATAAATGTGACTTGTGAGACTACCAACTTGACTAACAACCAAACAAATGACATAAGCCAAACTTTGACATAAGCATCCATACCAATTAATAAAAAAAATCCAATTAACAAATTAAAAAGTAAATTAAATTGCTTCCAAGTAAATTCCATTCACTTTGTCCCCCAAATCAACATATATAAATCAAAAATTCTTGTGAGAGACCAATTCTAATTGGGTGGCCCATCAAGAAAAATATAGAATAAGAGTAAAAATTAAACTCTAATGGATTGGGCCTGAGAAGCGTTTCTCAAAAAGACGGTCTCTTAGGAGAATATACTAATTTTATCCTTAATATTTTTACACTACAATAAATTTAGCTTTTTGCGACATTGGATTTAGTGGCGTTAAAAAATGCCACTGATCTATATTTTTAGTGTAATAATTATTGGTTTTTATTTTAAGTTCCATCATAAAGTAATTTAGCAACACTTAATTTGGTCTTCGGGTACATATGTAATTGTACTATAATCTATAGTGACATTTGTGAGAAATGTCACTAGATCCTATGTCGCTAAAAACTTTTAGTGTGACTTTTTAATATGCTACTAAAGGCTCTAATAAATGTCACTAAATCCTCTATATACGCTACAAGAAATTTGAAATAACAACATTTAAATTAAATGTCGCTAAATATATCCCACTAAAAGAAAATTATGTTGTAGTGTTAATTGTACATGATTGTGGGATAAATGGTACAAAATATTAAGAATAAAATAAAAAAAAGAAAAATTAATAAATATATTGTAAAATCGTAAATAGACACTTGAAGTAGATACGAGGGAGTGAGTATATGAAGGTTTAGTAATTGACTAACTTTTTACAATAATAATTAATGAAGCAAGTAAAACCTTCATACATATCCGATTTTGTAAGTACTAGATTTACCTAGTTAGGAATGACGATTGCATGCTTTCTAAATCTATTTCAAATACATTTTTGAAACCTTTGCATGACGTATGAATATATTTTTAGGTCATGAATATAATTTAATTGTGACGAGAGCAATTCAATTGACGTAGAAAAAGGTTTAAAAATGAGTCTTATGGATAAATACTCCTAATTTTTAAATAAAGATAATTTGGACACACATTCAAATTTTACAAACGGAAATGTATGAGGATTAGATTTTATCTCAGTTAAATTATAAGTAACTAGTGTAGAACCCCGTGCAATACACGATTTTTCTTACATCGACACATATAGACATATGATAATTAAAAAAGCTAGAAATATTATGCAGTAGAAACACTCAATTTTGACAGTTATATGTATAAATTAACTTTGTAATTTTAGAAATTGTCAACAATTTATTAAGCTATAGTGAAAGACACTTTAATAGTAGTATTATATTGCACAAGATCAATTGCCATATCATTAGTCTTAACTAATAAGTGAATTTTATTTTGGCAAGTTTTCTTAAATAGAGACACTTGAAATTTTCCAAACTTTTTATTATAATGTATGATATTTTTCTCAGGCAAAATCTTAAACATCGATTCTTACCTTGCACTTTCCTTCCTTTAATTTACTCTATAAATTTAATTTTTTAAAAAGATCTAAAGCATATAGTGACACAATTGTGCGTCAGGTAATTGTTATTAATTAATTACATAGTTCAAATAAGAATAAGTTTTAGTGTTAATTTTCAAAATATGTCATCTTTTTTCATGGTAATAAAACTCTTAGCTTCCTTAAACATGTAATTTATTCACAATTTTTCATTACTAAGTTTAAAGGAAGGGGAATGAATTTTGTAAATGAAAAAATTAATTAGAATTAGACAAGCATAATCATAATTAAACTTTGTCAAAAAAATTTTCTCTTGCTCATTATATATAATTCTAATTCCACTATTTGGCACTAATTAATATCCAAATGGGCAAAGAGTATATTGTCTATTGATTGTTTTTATCAGATATTTAAACTAGATGGTGATCATAATTATGACGTCATATATAAAAAGTGGGTTAAACATTTTGTAATACTGATTAAGTTTTTCTTTTATATTAAAAGTTATTCACAAAATATATTGCTAACATTTGATTGTTCAAGAAAAAAAATTCTACTGTGCTAGCATGTTAATGATTCACAACTAGTGCTAATTAATGGTAAAAATTTCTCTTGTAAATAATTATAAAAATTAAATATGTCATTCTTACACGTGAATATAACTAAATGGTCAAACATGAACTTTTATTCACAATTTTTTACTATCATTTAAAAGTTATACAAATGAAAATAATCATCATAAAAAATCCTATAAAAATAAACCTAAATACGTGATTTTCCAGCAAAAAGTTAAATTACCATTACTATTTTTAAAATCGTATACTAAACACTCAAAAGTTAGATATAAAACACGCTACTGAACTATTTTGTGTTTAGCAATATGGTTTATTTTACGATTTTAGTTTATTTTGATAAAAATAGATAGTTAGATGGTCAAACACTCTAATGCTGGTGTTTAGTAAATTAATTGGTTAAAAAAACTTATTGTTATATATAAGCTATTTTGAACAAAATGCTCTTAGACTTACTGCCGTGTTCAAAATCAGCTGGTTAAACCAACTCATAAAATCAACTTGTCAAAACAGTCACTTCATTTAGCTACAAACTATCAGCTATAATCTACTTCCTCCGTTCTGAAATACTCGCTACATTTCGATTTTGTGCACTATTCATCGTTCAAGCTTATTTTATATATTGCAACTAATGTGTAAGTAAAAATATAGTCAAGTGAGATCTTGTTTGAATCGTCTAATCGCATACTTTCATAATATTAACTTTTTATTATTTTCAGATTTGTATAATTCAACATATAAATAAACAAAATAACGCATTAGAACGCGTAAAAAAATGAAATGTGAAGTATTTAACAAAAACTCCATGCGGGTCCATGATAAACATGATAGATTGTACTTGTCCGTTACATTATATACTTGCTACATTTAACTTTTTACGCAATCCAATGTGTTATTTTGTTCATTTATCTAATAAACTATACACATCTAAAAATTATAAAAAGTTAATATTATGAAAGTATACGATTAGACGATTCAAACAAGATCCCACTTGAACGATGAATAATGCTCATACCCGAAATGTAGCAAGCATTTCAGAACGGAGAAAGTATATTCCATGCATAAGAGATTATTTATCTATTTTTGCATTATATAATTGTTTGATTGATAGACAAGAAGCTGCACGAGGAGAGATACTTAAGAAGGAAGGAAAATATACTTCACTTGCAAGATGATGTAATAATCCATGTAAACTAAAAAGAAAAAGAAAAAGAATGAATCATAATACACTTTGAAATATTAAGTATTAAAATGTAAATATTCAATTAGCATTACTACCAATTATGCTTTTTACAAAGTTGAGTCCTTGGATTGTTATTCGTAACTATCCATATTGCATGTCACATTTCTCTTATGGATAAGCTTTTGGTTTAATTTTGCATTACAATCTTCATGTATATTAAGAAATGATTTTACTATTATTTATATATGATTTAATTGATAGTTATTGACAATTCTAAATAAAATTTATTCATTTTCCTCAAAAGGCTAATAATGAGCCCAACAAAACCAAGTTAACATACGGGTAAACATTCATTAAATTCGGCAAAAAAGAGTTAAAAACCCTAAATCTAGCAAGTACGATCAAAACCCTTACCGTGATGGTAGTGATAAAAGCTTGAATCTAGGAAGAGTGTTTATTCAAAACCCTAGTAATTAGTATTCGAGTATATATCTAGGGCCCTAACCATTAGTTTAAGATTTTAGTTGAGTTGAGTCTTTGAGATTGTTAGAAAATGTACTTTAATTTATAAATGAACAATAAATTAAAGTTACAAATTTGTAGAAGAAAACCAAATTACATATGACATTCAAGAACTATATGCTTATGTACACCGAGAACTCCGATATACCGATCTTCAACACGAACCAAGAAACAAGAAGATTTTGATTGGAACTTGATATAAATTCTAGGCAAGATACTCTTTCCTAAAATGTTATTTCCTCCCCTACCACGGTGCTTGGGAACAAGCCGAAAATACGTTCTGAGATACAAAGAATCACACTAACTTTCTAGCACACGGAAATTATACACGGAAATTAGAATGACGCAAGAATAACTTAAATGGAAGAAGTTATGGAAAATCACAATCAAGGATTGCAAGTTCTCGATGTGAAGTGCTCGAGAAGAGAAGAGAATCAGAAATTATGTGTTTAAACAACACATAAGCATCCTATATTTATAGAATAGCTCACACCACTTCATGAAGCAACGTGTTACTTCATGAAACACGAGGTTGATTTATGAACCAAAGTCGCCTTTCACTCAACCCGTTCATCCCAATAAACATGGTTAAAATAACCATAATACCATTGGTGGTTATAAAATAACAGTTGGTGGTTATAAAATAACCAACAAAACAAAAAACAATGTTTGCAAGGAAAAACCCCGCACGCAGCAGGCCTCCGCGAGCCGCATAGAAGCCCGCAAGCCGCGTAAATGGCTCTGCCTGCCTCCGCGAGCTGTGCACCAGGCCGCGGGCCGTGCACTTGGTTATGTCTCGTTTATGCTTTCCTTACAAACTTGGGATATACTTAATTAATTTAATTAAGTTTATTTAATTAATTTAATTAATTAACTTTCGATAACCATTATACACCTCAAAATTACAACAGAGATTGTATCAGAAGCTAGCATGACAAAAGGCCACGAGTTCGAATCTCAATCATCCCTTATATTTGGGACATGTGATGCATCCACCCTTCTAGCTCAAAATGCCGAACAACTCATTCATTACTACTAGTGTTATTCTATTTTTTGAACTTCCCTAATTATTCTTCCATTATGAATATGATTAGAGGCCTTAGACGTTCATTACATATCCCAAATATTATAGTGTACATCTCAGACTTTGGAGCTTATGTCTCGAAAGAGTCATCTCATTATTGTTATTATCGTTCAGCTCACACATTTTTGTTTATGTTCTAATCATTTTACGAAACAAGATTTCATTTTACAACCTTTTAATCCAAACCCATCACATTTTTGTTAAAAGTAATTTTTTAAACTATACAAGGTAAATATTTTATCTATTAAACTAAATACTTTATCTAATCATTTTATGAAACAAGGTTTAATGGTCACATGACAACCGCCAGGTCTACGGTTTTTTTTTATTTTTATATTTGTTCTAAATTAACAGAAGGTCTCTTGAGAGACCGTTTATGGCATAGACGACAATCTCAACAGCCCAGGGTTGTCTTTTTATTGAATAAATGAAACGTTGACTCTTTATTTACAGATGGCCAAAAGGTTGGCTTTTTAGAAACAATTTTTCCAATATTTTATCTATTAAACTAAATACTTTATCTAATCATTTTATGAAACAAGGTTTAATGGTCATATGACAACGGTCGGGTCTACGGTTTTTTTATTTTTATATTTGTTCCAAATTAATATATGTGTTGTTTATGGAAAATTGCAAATATTTCGTATCTACTGTTAAAGCAAGTAACAAGTAACAATATTCAAGACTATGATGTTAACTTTGAACACTTAATCGAACATGCCTTAGAGTGTACTTTGGAAAATAACGATAAGGATGTGTCGAGATGCGTAAGTTTAAGGTTTGGAACGTTTGATGAGGTGTTGCTTGATTGTGGCAACAATATTTTACGGAAATAAGGCTCACTCGACCCCCTGTGGGCCGCTCAACCAAGTCGAACGAGGGTGTTCTGGACGAGCAGAATGGTCAGAAGCGAGCAGAAGGTGTCTGGAGTATGGCTCGACCTTATGCTCGGGTCGAGCGGATCAAGCCTGGTCGAGCAAAGGAGTCAGAAGCAATCCAACAGTCGTTTTTTGCTGTTTTATGTATTGATTGTGAGCATTACTTACTTGTTAATTGTAATGTTAATGCAAGGTTTATTGTCATACTTATTGGCATGTTTAGAGGGAGTATATTTATAGAGCAAAATACACCACAAACACACAAACTTTTGAGAGGGCTTGTGCATTGCTAGAAACTTGAGAGTGTTCTTGCTTTGCATTAGTATTTGTAATCTTGAGAGATTGTTCTCAAGATAAAGAGGGTTTATTATACTTGTATTGTTGAGTTCAATTATAATAAACATCATTTGAGGGGAGATATCAAAGATACCTCATAAGCACTTGTGTTCCTTTTGCATTATTTTTCTGTGTGTTTTTTATTGTTGAACCTCTCTTGTGCCGTTCATTTCATCTACAATCATCAAATATAATATTTTGTAATTAGCTCATTACATCAACATAATCCAAGTATATATATTGCTATAAAATCAAACATCTTGAGATATCAAGGCAGTTGATTCATTTTCTTAAAATAAAACCTATGGTTTTTAGTCATTGTATGGTTTACGGTCTAGCTTGGTCTGAAAATAAAAAAATCGAGATCAGACCGAAAATCATAATTATTTTTGAAAAAAATATATTAGACCATTAAACTGTAGATCAGATCATCAGAGCAAATATTAAAATTATGATTTAATCTGAATTTGTTTAAAGTTTAAATCAAACTTTGTTGACGCCTTTAGTGGACTTGGCTACCTGGTAAACCAAAATTTCTTATTGATACAACATACAACATTTGAGGTTGAATGCCTTTCTTTTGACTCATTTTAATTTGTTTTGATTTCTTTATAAGTAATATAATGTTTTATTTATCAAAAAACAATACAATAACTATTTACTAGTGATTTTACGTTTAAAAAATATTAAAATATATACATAGAAAAGTATTTGACACGAATTTGTTTTTGGATAATGTTTAGTATTAAATATTTGTATTTAGAATCGTTCAAAAAATGTTTGTATTTAGAATTGTTGAGGCAAAATATGCAGTTTTGTTTATAGGGGTAGCATTTCATAACAAATTTTGAAATTAATACTGGCTCCTATTCATCTAAAATGTCACATTTACTTTATGCACTCTATCTAATGCAACTATTCGATCCTTAATATATCGAGTTATGTATAATTAAAATTTATAAAAAGTTGATATTAATAATCTTTACATCAAAACGAATCAAATAACATCACACATGACTATGTTTCAACTTATAGATTAATAATAAAATGCAATTTAAGAGTGATAAATGAATAGTGTCCCAAAAGTAAATGGGACATTTTAGATGAATAGGAGGTAGTATTTAATTTTTCCAAAATTTAAAATAAGAAATATAGTTACTCTGTATTTTAATCTAAATAGAATTATACAAGAAAAATGGAGTTATTACGTAAAGTAATTAAGTTATTAGTTGGAGTAGATATTATTTATTTAATATTCTTTTTCAAAGTAAGATGAGGAAATGGAAGTTAAATAAAATCAAAATCAATATTTCGTTCGGTGAAAATTTTAACTGACTTTAAATTTTGAAAAATCATATTTCAAAAAGATATTATATAAAAGTTATTTGTTAGAATCAAAATATATGATTTAAATTACTAATTTATGAGTTTTAATTATTTTATAAATATGGGTTTAAATTTTACTTTATCTAAATCTCTATGAACTAGATTGACACAGATATGTGAAATTTTCTACTTGAGATAAAGTTGTTAAAATCTAATACTCTTTTCAATATATCTTAACTATTTTCTAATTTTTTAAAAAATATCATTAGTGCATCTTAATTTTACGTAATTTATTAAAATAAATCTAATGATACAAAAATAATGGAAAAAAAGTAGAAAATATTACTTGGAAATTAATTGTACATTTAGATTAAAAAAAAAGTAGTTTTTTTGTTCAAAAAAGAAGTTTTTTTCTTAAAAAGTAAACAAAAAATAAATGAAAAAAGGTTGTAAAAATATCGCAAATTAAAACGTAGTTATCACATCGAGAAGAAATTCTATACTTGAACAAAGAAACGAGAAAGTCGCCTATAACCATTTTGTCCTTCAACTACCCAATCATTGCTACAGAATAAGTGCTACATCATGTCAGCTCTTATGCACAGGCATATAACTGGATATGCCACATATTCGGAAACTGGAATATCTAAAAAAAAAAACATTTGTTTCTAAGAAATTAGTTACATACTCCCTCCAATTCTCTAAATCTGCAATCTTATTTGGTTCACTTGTTTATTTTTTTTGTATTTCTTTGGAGAGTACGAATATATATGTCTGCTATCCTCCTGCCTCCAAGCCATATCACATTCTGACTTGTACAAAATAATGAGTTAGTGAGTCTGACTTTGACTTTGACTCTACTTATCTCTAGTTCTCGACCCTCATAGCAAAATCATAGAGACGGAGGAAGTAGTAGATACAAAGAATACCAGGCAACTCAATTTTCCATTACTAGTTTGCCATTTATATAAAACCCAACTAGATATCAGGAACTGTTGTTATGCAGGTTTGATAGGGTTCCTTGCAGTGGAAACAGCATTTTTCACCTTTATTTCTCCTATGTCCTAACCATACAAAAATGCATCTAGCATATTATATGACGACGACCTTCCCAGAGATGATCCACTTCCAACTGTTGAAGATTGAATTATGGAAATGAAATCTAGATGTTGCTTCGTCAAAACGACCTGCCAGCCTACATGAGTTGCCATAAAACACCGACATTTGTTTGAATCTTCTCCCCAAATAGAACTCCAAATTCTCAGCAACGAAATGCAGTTTTTACCAGAGCCTATAGATCGAACAACTTGTGCTGCGTTATTCACAGATGATGATCATCTAGATAACAAATACCCTCTTCTGAAGATCTGTTGAAAATTATCAGCTAAGTAGATTATTATTACATATCATGAATCATATTTACACAAGGTTCTCAACGCGGTGTCACAATCTACATAAACTATGGAGGTGTTATCCTGTGTACGCAGTTTCCTAGCCTCATCTAACAAAACATTAGCTATCATCTGTGCAGAATCCTCACTATCAGAGTATCTCTCCTTTGCCTGCATCCAGTCAAAATTATTTAATTTCAGGATGGCGCAAACCTAATTAGATCATTTACTTAGTGCTATATAAGCAAGTAGACCAACTACCTGAAGAACAAGCTGGCTTGCCTTTTTTGCACTGACAACATCCCACAAACCATCACTGTATTACAAAAGATTGTGGTTAAAAAATAACCAAAAATTCAGGCTAGTAGTGACAAGCTCTACACAATCTAAAGGCACTCATGTCAAATAAGCATAAACCATTCAAAGTTTCAACAAATTTCCCCAAGGTATACAACGAAAAGATCTTTCATAGGATAACAAAACTAATTGAAATGATACTTCCTCAGTCCCTCCTATCCTTATTATTTGTCCCATTTGGGATTGAACGATGTCAATGCATTAATTCAAACCTTAAAATCTATAAAAATGCATGAATAAAAGTTATTAAAAGTTGATGATGATAGCATTTACATTGAGACGAATCAAAGAATCCCACTTGATAATGTTTTAAATTATAGATTAAGAATAAAATACAAACTAAGAGCGACTTGTTTATAGTGTCAAATCCCAAATGAAACAAATAGTAGGGATAAAAGAGAGTATCATACGCTTATTAGCAATAGGTATTGCTGTATTGGCAAGAGTTTTGAACCGAGTTAAAGGTCCTATGCAACTCATGCGCAAGTACGTATGTTCGGCTATGACAACATCCAACAAAACTTGAGTCTCTATTCGCCATTAGTGCAGCAACGAGCAAGATAGCTTTTCCTACTAGATATATTATGGAAATTTTTACTTGATTAGATTTGGGGTTGTCACTATTTTCTACTTTCAGTAGAAATATAGGTTAGAGTGTGATGCCCATGTCTGCCATGCTTATGCTTGTTAGGGTTAGGCATGTGTAGAGGTGTCCAAACAAGTGTTCGGACTGGTTTCGAGCGGGTAAAAATCAGTTCAGATGAAATTCGATACGGTTCCAAATTGGTTAATATTCTCACTCGGTTCAGTTCTAGTCATGTTATTATAAAGTTACAAATCAAGTCGTGTTGGTATTGGTTCAGTATCGGTTAAGTAGACATCGATCATGAAATGAGTTTGGTTAAGATTCGGGCGAATTGATGTTGGGTTGAATCGGGTCTATGATGGATAAGATATGTTTCAGGCCGGTTGATCTTCGATAGAGGGTTTTGCGATTATGGGTTAACTTTGATTTAGATAAATTGGTTATGATTGATAAATATATTTATTCAGGTTGATTTCAATACAATTGGATCTCAAGATCCAGTTTAGTTCAAATAGATCTATTTTAGTTTGTAATACTATGAAATATTAGCTAGTACCACTTCCCTCATTATAGATTCGTGAAAACATAAATTTAGAATATAGGAAATGATGAATTTATTCTATGTTTTAAACATTGATTTCATCCAAATTCAATTGGTGTGAAAATTTGGGATACAATTTTGATATGTAAAGGTTTGTGCATACAATGGCTATGCATTTCGCATGTATGTTTTTAGTGTTAGACTTAGATGTATGACCGGGGTTGTTATAGAAAGTCTAATATTCTTCTAAATTGTATTAGGAGAGATAGCTAAGCCATAAAAGTACATGTACACAAACATAGTAAATCAGAAGAATGATATTTTGATAAAACTTCATGCTTGTGTTCCTTATTTCTGTTCTTTGAGTGAAGCAATATATTGTCACCCAAAAGATTAAGGTGTGCGATAAACATGTTTTTTCATTGAAGATATCCTCAGGGAGAGTAGCCCACCCAAATAAAAACTGATTTTCGGTTCCTTAAACGCCCATTGTTAAGGTAGAATGTTCGCTAAGAAAAATATCCTTTAAATTAAATCCCCTAGATTGTGGCATAGTGTTCCCAAAAAAGACAATATAGCAAAAACTCGCTTTATGCGCAAGCTAATTAGAACCTAATACTCAAAAAATATTAGCAAGGGAAATGCTGAATTTGCAATTGAAAAGGTTCAAATGCAGTAGAAAGTCGGCTTACCTTGCCAATACTGCAAAGCCTTTACTTGCTTGACCAAGACGGACTACTTGGCTTATATAGGGCTCTGAACTAAAACGAGCATCCTGCTCCTTCAAAAATTTGTCACCAAGCATTCTCCCAAGATTCAGACCTGTTTACGCATTAAAGTGGCAAAAAAGATTGAATTATCCCAAAAAAAGGATGTCTAGACAAAAACGTTCATTTAAATTTTTGTCACATTAGTCCGCCTAAGATGTACATATTAAGTAACATGGGCTCAATTATAACTAATCTATCTAACAAGAAATATAATCATCATTTCCTTGATAAATTTTTTAACTAATTAACAAAGCAGAAAGACATGATTTTCCATTTACCACACAAGCGTGTCTCTCCATCCTTTAATGGATCTCCCATTTCCCTTATACGTTGCTTCTCGGTATAGGTTGTTAATCTATGGTCTTCTGTCATCTTAATCTGTTTCCCATCAACACTGCCAAAATAATTGAGAATATAATAATCATTCGAGCAGTAATTAATAAAACCTTAAAGACGTGATAATTTATACCGGAAATAAAGGAAGAGCTCCACAATAAACAAAATCTTATATACATAACATCAAGTTAATACTTAATTGGATGCAGAAATTAATACTAAGCACATTATCTTAAATGATTTCAAGTTTGCATATTGCACAATGTCTAAGGAAAGACTACTGATGCAGTTAAAAGAAGTAAGTGTAAACTTATTTTAAGTAGCGAAAAATATACCACACATGATAATTCAGATAATTAAGGCTCTGTTTTCCTTGTCTTATTTGAATAAGATTACAAAAAGTTAAGTTCAGTAGAAATGCATTTAGTCAAGTGAGAACAAGTTCAATTCAGCAGGAGTCCAGTTAAGCAAAATGACTTGACTCAACTTCAACAAAATCAAAGTTCAGTCAAAATAATGTCCAACTAAAATAAGTTGACTTTGTAAAACTAATATAGCTCCCACAAAATAAGTTAAGAGAACAAAGCCTTAATCATCATTTTACAAAACAAACATCAAAGGTCAACTTATACTTCACTTTCTTTATTATTAAGTCAAATAAGTTTTAATTTGCAACTCTCTAGACAATTACTGATGTGTTTAAAGCTAAACACCATAAAGAATGAAGCTGAAGCAGATTGGCAATTTCAATTAAAGATATGATCATAGCTATGCACCAAATAGGAATAGCATAAGAACATACTTCATAACACAAGCTGAGTCTCCAACATTTGCACATTGAGCGAAGAAACTATCATAACCATCACCCCAAACCAGAAGCAATGTTGCAGTACAACCCTGAAACAACTTGAAGTTATAAGTAACTGCAAATCATAAAGCTCAAGATCCATATTATAGGAAACGAAAGGAAATAACTACTGTCAAAGAAAATAATGAAAATAAATTATCCTCAAGAGCGACGATTTAAAATCCTCCAAAGATCTACAACACTACATTCAAAACAGCTCAGACAGAGGATCTGGAACATCCCAAGAGCATACAACATCCAATTACACCAATGCTATTAAGTGGCTCCTACCTAGGCTCCCACTTAGGCAAGGTTTGGGAGGGTCAAATGCATGCAACCTTGCCCTTGTTATAACAAAGAAGTTGTTCCGATTAACCCTTGATAGAAAATTGTGATATATGAGGGGTGCTGGGGTGACAAAAACATCTTCACACAACTAAGAGCACATGATATAATTAATCATTTTAATACAGCTCATGTAATCTAAAATCAATGAAAAATAAATCTTTGGCTCCATTGAGAATGGACAAATAAATGAAACCCTTAACCAGAGTAAATAAACCCACAACAATTAGTATATGTTGAATATATATTCCATTATTCTTGTAATGACTTTCGAGATCATAAGAGCACAAAAAAGAGGCAAAAGCTAAGGGCCTATTAGTTACTAATTCAAAGTTCTCGCCAGGGGCGGATGCAAGGGGTTGCAATGCTGTCAAGTGACAGCATTAAGTTTCAGAAACAGTAGTGTAGAGCAAGAGAAGAGGTTAAATGAGCTGGCAAAATGTTGATTATGATAACCTAAGCTACCCTTGTTCAAGACCTGTGTGCAACATTTTCTTTATTTTTGTTTTGGAAAACTTGACAGTTGGACTTGCGGCACCCTACTTCCTCTTTCTTAGCATTTCTTCTACTGTCATTAGAGTCTCACCATTGTTCTTTTACTAAATATGCTTGTTTTTTTTTTTTTTTGATTGAATTTGTTTAAAACTGTCCCAATTTATTTTTTTATGGAGTAGATAATTATGTTGGATGTTTGTGCCTAGTTGCATTATAATAGTTTTTATTAGGCATTTCTATTTTTTATTTTTTTCAAACTATAAAATGGAAAGGAATTTATGGAAAATTACCATAAATAAAAAATTATTAAACCTAAATTGTATTTTTATTTCAAAAATTGACAGCATTAGATTTTTTTCTAGATTTGCCTCTGGTTCTCGCCATTATCAATCTCTTCATTTTTCATTTACTTTCCCAGCAAATAGAGTCCAGCACTAAATTGACACAGTAACAAAGTTATCTTCCAGCCCTTAATTCAATAACAGATGTGATCTGGTAATAAACTTGAGAAGGTTCCAAAGTAGAATAAGAGCAATACCCACAAGCGGCATGATGCCACAGGAATGGAAGCATCTAGATGATTACACTCGATGTCAAAACACCAGTGATGGTGCGACTGTCACAATGCAAAAGGTAGATAGATGGTGATGGGACGCAGAATCCAGTATCAGAAGGCTCAATAAGTGAAGCAGGAAAAAGAATAAGAATAAAAGACTAGTGAAAAACTTTGAGGCTGCCGACAATTTGTGTTTTGTAATTACAGAGGAAGTTGCAAGGTCAGCCAAGGATAAGCTTCATGAAAGCCAGCTACAAGAGCATAAAAAATGAAGATGACACCATTACCTGCGAAAAAAACTACTTTTTTGGCTTGGACATTTCCACTTTTGATACATAAGTACTGTACAGGAATTAATTCACTAAACGCAAATGCAAAATACATCTGGGCTTTTTTCTAAAAATTAACTAAAAAGCAGAAATACAAAGCAATATTGAGGAATACCCAAAACATCCAGCTAAAGATGCTGCATCTTTGCCTAATTCAGTGAAGAAAACAACAAGGTTTGCAGATCGTTAATAGTAGAAGCTTGCATGGAACTAAATCGTGTGCATGCTTGCACAGAATTCCACCTAATAAATAAACTTTGCCTAGTCAGAAACACCAAGACACAAGGTCCGGGACCTAATTATGACTGAGATAACTACAAGAAGCAATTTAGTTTGTCTAAAAAGGCAGAAACCAAATCCCCTAAAGTGTCTTTAAGGAAAAGGAAACGGAATTGTTACTTATAATTTCGTAAAGCTCTTTCCTTTCTTCCACTAGAAAGTACCCCAACACTGAGAACATTAACACCCTGATAGCCTGCCCAGTGCCCACCTGGAATAGATATCAGTCCAACAGACCCCGCAAAAGCCACAAACTATGTTGATAAAGGTAAGTCATGTTGTCTTACTTCTAACCACTCCTCTTTCAATAAATTTCTTATTTTTTATCCCTGTTTGAGGGCACTTTAAATCGTTAGTTTGGTGTTTGTGAGTTTTAGTTGAACAAGTTAGGGAGTTTGCAGTTGTTAGCCTGTTAGAAGCTAGTATTGGTGGTTGGGCATGATGTTGCTGTGATGGCCGTGGGGGCTGTCGGCATGTAATTAATAACCTTGATCAAATGGTTAATGGGTTCAGGGGTTTTCAAAATCTCCGTGGAGAGGGAATTAGCAAACACCAAGTATGTGAAAAAAGGAAATTGATTACTGTGCCATATAACAAATGCGCTAGTAATTCAAGAGAGAATATTCTTATTTAACAATAGTATATAAGACCAGTTCAAGCTAGTCATCTTATAATAAAATCGTTCTAAGCAAATAGATATGAAAAGTGGTATAAAGTGGTAGAGTTGAACCTCATAATAGAGATTTAAACATTCTTCTGTTTGACTAAATGCTTCCCTGAGGACATCAGATGCATCTTCCCGAGATAAAACCTTTTCCCTTCTTGAGGAATCCAACAAAATAGTTGCTACTGTCTCAGGAAGAATTCTGAAAGCATACAGTTATTTGCACTTGATGAACAACAACCAAAAGAATAAAGATTCATATACACATGCATAGAAGCATAAATCTTTTAAAAGAAAGTTGAAAATATATTAAGGGACACCACATTAGGCAGGTGACAACAACCCAACTATTTCAAACATCTCATTGGTCTCATTAATACAACTTAAACCAAAAATATTAAAACTAGCCAAGAGAACGATCTACCAAAAAATTATTCAAATATTACAATTTGCTAAAATAAAAATAACACACAAAAATGAAGTAAAAAAAAGCTTAAGAATAGGAAGAATGAAGCTGTGAAATAGACTCACATTATACGTAAAGTAAATTGTAAAATATCTACCAAAGGCATTTGATACATGATAAAAATAACTCACCTGAATTTAAGACAAAATTGCATAAACGAATAAATGTACATGAATGACAAAATGATAACTTGGCACAAACTATGTGAATTTTAAGCTTTCGTGTTCAGCTCAACACCAAATAAAAGTGTCCCTTCATCATGGATACATAAAAAAGACTTACTAATTAATCAAAGGTTGAACTGATCACCACGATTGTATTGTAAATATACAATCACGGATAATACGGCCAAAGTAATAGGAACTAGACCTAAGATGATCCCAGTTAGAAAACTTGACTCATTTCAATTTGTTTGGAAAAATAAAAAGAGACGGAATCATATTTATTCCGTTAAAGCCTTTCCCGCGACTTTGCGATCATTTCGCAAATTCATCTACAACTGTGGCTTTTTCCATGGACGTGCCATGGTACATGTTAATTGTTTACGATATTGTTTTGGTAGATGAGGCCGCAAACGGAATAAATGTTAAACTCAACCAATCTCTGCAATCATTATAGTCAAGTTTCACGAACACTTTGCTCACTTTCCTTTATCAATTAGCTTATTTCAAATGATTTCAGATAAAAAATTTCCAATCTTAGTGTGCATATCGGTTTTTTATCTCATTTTAACCTTCTGTAGCAAAAATTTGGTTTCAAGTAGTGTAATTATGTTTACATAACTAGTCACTTATACAATGATTAGTCACATAATTTTCCATTTTTCTACTTCAAGTTTTTCGAACATTAGTCACCTAATTTTCCGGTCTATTTCAAGTTTTTCAGACACCAATTGAATTTCAGCATTGAAATAGTTGCTTTGTAATAGTTTCAGGCTTAGGAGTAGGAGTAGCTAGAACATATCAACAATAAATTTCAGACATCAGAAATTATAAATATAATATAGACTAAGCTACAAAAATATTAAACAAAATTTCGCATAAAAATCCATTATTACTAACTTGCTCACAGACTCTGATGCAACTGCTCCACCATGTCCATCGCAAATCCCAAATAATCCAAACTGCATATAACACAATGTTACATTTAATTGCATGTTCATCAAAGAAAGATAATCTTGAATATTTGCATTTGTGCACCTGTTCTATCCTAGGAATCGGCCAATTGTAATAGCAGAAATCTTCCATGGGAAGTCTTTTTCCTCCACGACGTGTAGACATGGGATCTGACGCAATGCCTACTCCTAACGGAACCTCCATTAGAGGTGTAATTTGTACCTGCCACAAGAAATAAATTGCTAAAATCTTGAGCAAGGTCCATAGATTATATTTCATTCTCAAACTACATAAAATATCAGTTACTTTACAAGTATTACGGCATATAGGAAACGGTTCAGGTTACTGTTTATGGATATACAAGTGGCAAACCACTTACATCATTTTACAAAAGAAGGCAAGAGCCCTTGCTCTCAGTAATTGAGATCATGCCTAATGTAGCTACTGAATATACTGAAAAGACAATTTAAGAACAAGTGTCTCCAAATGTATGTGAAAGAAAACAAGAGTAAGAACAAAAGAGGGATATACTCAAGGGACTAAATAAAAAAATAAATCTTATAAACTTGTTTTTCAAAGGAGCAAAGAGCAACAACCTCACTTGTCTACTAAGAAAAGGATTTCAAATAAGGATGCAATTTTTTCACTTAAACCATAATCCACATAGATTGGCCATTCAGATTTGAAAAGGCCCTACAATAGGAAAGAAAAACTATAATTATAGTGCAAAACAGTGATTGAATCACTGCATTGCGATTCACAACCGTATTGTAAAGGCCTTTTGGAAATTGTGACCGTAATATAGGTCGCAATGAATTCTTCGTCTGTTTCTAAACTAGAGTATATGTCATTGTTTCTTTGATTTAACATAATTTTCAATATATAGTAAGTGTATCAATTATGTTCTAGAAAATTATAAGATCCTCGTATATTATACCAAACATGCAGCTCCATCAAGTTTATAATCTTGGCTCCGCTTTTTCTTCTCATATTTTTGTCTATAATCTTTTTCTTGCACACAAACATCATCTTTCATGACTTGAATAGACTCAAAGAAAGCTCAAGATATACTTTGTAAAAAAACTAACAATGTCCCACTTGATTTGCATCATTTCTATTTTTGGACAATGGCCCACCACTTTTTTTTAATCTCATTCATACATTTAACTCTTTTTTAATTTCATCCACACAATTTATTTTCTCTTTTCATTTATTATCACTTTTTAAAACTTACCCACTTCCTCTTTGATGCAATTCAAAGAGGACAGATGAGTAGTTGTTTATCTTGACTCGTTTCCTAAATCCTATTCAGTCTTGTCTAAGACGCTAAAAAGACTACCAATTATTTTTAAAAGAAGCATCAACGTATTAAGGATTGTTAATCCCAAAAAGATGAGTGAACTCTAAAATTTGATTTGACACTTGCCATAGAAAAGGGTTTAAAGATTTGTATGTACAGGAGAGCCACAATGGATGAAGAGAAGCAAAGAGAAAGAGAAAGAGATGAAAAGTTTTAAAAATAAGAGCGATGGGTTATTCCTTCAAAAAGTCAACTTATCGTGCCCCCACACGGAAATATAAATTTACAAAAGGTGTCTCCTTACTATTTCTTTTCATTAAGGTGCTAATGACAACTAAAATGTTTAATAGGTCTATTCTGACAACACTGTTCAATAAATCAACAAACCATCCCAACAAACCATGAACATATACAATTTTTGCTACCTACTTTTGAATTCAACTAGAAAACATACATGGAAGTTGTGGAATTTTATGGTATTATTTTCTCTTTTCCAATGGCATTCTAGTTTTCTATTTACTTCACTATCCTTTTTAACTTCTCGCCTCGGTAAACAAAAAATAGTTAACATAAAAATAATTAAAATGGTTCGATTTAAGTTTTTTCTTTCTCAATTCCAATTTCTTGTCCCATATTCCTTATTTTGAAGATTTTCAAAGGCTTATTTTCATGTTGGGGTGTTTAATAAATTGTGTTATTGATTTATTAAAAATGCCAAATTAGTGATATTTTAATGGTGGAAAAATAGTGAAGTTTATAGTTTTATCTATTGATTTAAGGATGTCATTGAAGGTTGTAGGACAATGCTTTCAAAATATGAAAAGTCGGCGTAGACAATTGCCTTAACCAAACGTTGTTTAATGTAGTTTTTCTAAAACAAGCTATCGACATCACTTAAATTTTTTAGGATCCGCCACTTTCTTATGAAAATATTTCCATCCAAAAACAACAATGTATATTAATTTGAGTAACTAATGCTAAAACAATCAAGGGGCTGAAATACAGTTTTACCATTTTGCAAATATTTAATGTTATCACCGCACATCACACAAGTACTAACCTAGTTTCATTTAAAAGAAGTATCAACTTATGTTCAACGACAACAGTAAATAGAATTATAGAAAACAGGGGAAAAAAAAAAGAAAATAAACGATGAACATACAATTTTCATACAATTAGGGAATAGTAAAACACAAAATATACACCAATACATCAAAACTTTTGGTACAAATACCCAAAATTATTTAGTTTATCATCAGTAATGAATGGTATAAGAGAAAATATCAAAAGTCAAAGTGGTCAGCTAGTAGAGACCACAGAAGAACATGTTATGTTATAACTCTAAAACTCCATATGCTTGGACTTCTAATCGTAACAGGCTATCTAAGAACCCCCTGCCACACACACACACCCACACCCCTAGCAACAGAAAACATAATAATTATGAGGTTTTGCGGATCAAAGATTTTATGTAGTCAACAAACGAGTGTCCAAACATATTTCCATTTTTGATTGTCCACCAAGTATTGACTTATATCATAATTAACTAACTTACACTTATCTGGGAAGTGCTACCAAGAGTTATTACATCACCGGTAACAAGCTCCTGTGGCTCCCCCCAAGTTCTGCTACCAGAATCAGGATGATGAATCGCCTTAGCATTTAGCAGAGTTCCGTTTAGACTACCTAAGTCCACCACCTCCCATTTCAATTTCTGAAGAAAAGAACAATAATGCCAAAGCCTTCATCCAAAAAAAAAAAAACAAGAAAGGAAGACATTTCCAAAACTAAGAGAACAAAAAAGTTCAGGAAGTTACATCAGAATTCCACTTTATCAAAGCATGTTTTCCAGAAACCTCTAAATCCTTCAGCAACAAGTTACTAGGAGGGACCCTTCCAAGAATTAATGGAAGCTTAGAATCATCACTAGAACACAATGAAATATGAAGCCCACGTGTTGGACCAGAGATAACTTCAAGGGAAAGGCAAGTTCCTGCACTTCTAACGAAGATCAAATGACAAACTTACAATTTCAATCAAATATAATATTTTACTATTGTCTTTACAATTTTAAAGTTGGAATAATGAACTGTGTACCTTGATTTAAGTTACCTCTGGAAACTCCATGAAATGTAGTATCATATGGCCTAAACCTTAAGTCTTCATTCCAGTCTTCCTTTATAGTGCATTTCTGCTCTTCAATAAATCTTGCCGACAAGGGACGTCTCAATGTTTGACCAACCAAAAGGTCTTCACTCTGATCATCTATATCTACAATTATACTACCATCTGAATGATGGAAAAGTTCATACTATTGGATCAATTTCAGGATGAATATAAGAATTTTCAAACAAAAGCAAAGGATCACAATCACATTAGAAACCCCTCGTACAGGTACACGCTAACCCCTATTACGTAAATAGATCAAACAGATACATGGTTAATGGTACTGAAATAAAAAATCACTTGTGAAGTTCACAAAATTAGCATTTTCTAGCAACATCTCATTTAGTTATGGAAATGATCAAAAATGAACATTGCTTATCAAAATTTCCAAGTTTAAAGGCTTCAAAAGAAATGAATTGGATCTTGGATCCGAATCAGATTAATGGATCTAGATCCATTTTTAGGGTCTAGATCTCATTTTTTGGACCCAGCAAATTTAAGATCGGCCCGTATTTTTGTGAAGAAACGGTTCTAGATTCAAATCTTATACTAGGATCCAAAAACAAATTCATAATCTTAATTTTTAAAAATTGAAAATAGAAATAAAAGTTATTAAACCCTAGCCATACTATGTCGTTTCTTACACTGTAAGAAGAATAACTTAACCCCTTACTCTTATTTCACCTCTATAAAAATCCACCATTTCTATCTTATTATTCCTCACATTCAAGAACTTATACAAGTACACCTTTTAACCAGCCCTTATTTATAAACCTTGCAAATCTTACCCGGAAGAGGGCTTTTGTTCTATAATTCAGCTAACAACTTGCTTGGTAGATAGCATGAGCTCTGGTTTGTAATCAATTTTCAAGTTAATTATATTCCCATTGTATATAATGGTTTCCTATTCATTATTGTTTTATCTTGCTAAGCTTTAAAATACACGTCTAATTCCAGACCTCTGAATACAGGTCTAGATCAAAGTCATATGAACCCGGTCCAAATCCGACCCATTTTCATCCCTAGTCTTCAACAAATACATACACCATAATATTACTTTCACAAAAATCAAAGAGCTCACAAAGCGATTGTTTTCACATAACCATGTCATATATGTAGTTGTGCATACCATCAAGATGCTCATGTATTTCAAATAAAAAAACAACGTTTTGAAGTTTGGCAGTTGAGAGCTTGAGCCCAAAATTGTAGCTTATATTTATTGAAAAAAGAGTGGTTTACGACTATGAAGGTGCATGTCGAGAGGAATGGCACAAGGTGTTCTAACTTCTAACACTGCCAATACTGAAAAGAATGTCTTGACATTAATATTTATGTAGCTTGCAACTGTATAGTCAGAATGTTCCTACTGAATTAGTGATGTTCGGTGTTGTGTGACATGTGTTAGTTGATAGCAGAAAAAGGGTCTCTCATGTTACTTTTTCTAGAAGGTGGAGATATTGATGATAAATTGATAAAGATGCAATTTAGGCCCATATGTTAATTATTTCTTTGTTTCCGTGGACTTTTTTATCTAAATTAATTTTTTTTTCCACACACAAAAAGAATAATGAAACTAAACAGGTTGACAAACAAGATCTATATCAACTAATGAGAAGACAAACAATAAAGTAAACAGCTTCAATAGCATAATTTACTATCACCATAAGAATTATAGGCCATGAAAACAAAGAAAATTAGCATGCCTTGTGTCAAGGGAGGTACGGGAGGAGGAAGCCTGTCTATATACTCTGTTTGCGCTTCAGGTGAAATAATATTTACTTCAGTTTGCAATTGAGAACCTTCTAGAATGCTATCATTCTCTGGTTCATGTCTTGGGCTTTGCTCATCAAATTCTTCTTGCAACAAAGGTTTCTCCAAATGATCAACCTAAGAATGAACAGAGATTCAACTATCAAAAGCAGAATCAACAACAGATATAATTTGATATGTATCTTTATTTATAAGCAATGACTATTGAGTTCATGGGGTCCTAAATTTAATTAAGAAAAGGAAATTTTTGTCAGGAGCTGATGCAATATCATGGAAGCTTTACAGCTTTAACCAATTTTTGTTATTAAGGTCTTCAGAGAATTCAAAAGGTGTGTTTAAAGTTTTACAAAACCAATTAAATTAAAAGGTAATGATTTTGAGACAGAGAGAATTCCAATTGTAAAACTGATGGAAGGCTATCTAAATAAAAAAAATATAGATTATCACTACACATGACTCGTGAATGCATAAACACCAAATTATGCTTAACCTAGTATGGAGCAAACTTTTAGGTAATTATTGTGGCACTATGATGTAAAAAGAAATTAGTCTAATGACAAGGTACATACTTCAACATCAATAATCCACAAATAAATGGAAGTAACAATTTATAACTGGTCTTTTCATAAGGTTCTTCGGCATATATATGAACAATCTCTAGAAATAGATTTTCATAAGGATCAGAGAAGCCTACATCAATTACCAATTTAATCAATCAACTTTGAAAATCATTTGAGACTAAAAATATAGACTAGTTTATAGCAAAAATGCAAAACTATTGCGGCAGTCGCACATGGATAATACTTAATTTCTTCATATAGTTATAAAATTTCTTCATATAGTTATAAACATACATGTAAACAAACTTCCTGAGCAAGAATAAAAAAATACATTATTTATTGCATTATAAACGGCCATTGCTTAAAAATGTTCAAGATTTTAAGATTATTAGGATTTAGGATATTCGGAATAAATGTTCAAGATATGATATGGGAAACAAAGAAAGATATTGGTTATCTTCAAATAAAAGAGGATTATGCCAAGATCTAGTCATTCGTGTAATCTTCCTAGTGTGACAAAATAGTCTAACATGAACATAGGATGCGGATTGAGATAACTTATTGCCTATCTACCCTTCTACCTTTTTAAGCAGAAAATAAAGTAAACAGACCCTAAAAGATGATTGATTAACATGACATGTTTTTGTAAAGTATCATAAAATGATTTTGAATAAGGGTCAACATGTTTAAACTATACTACCAACAATCATTTCACAAATAAAATTAAATATCATAGTTCAGACAAGGAAAAATATGTTCCTTATGAACGGTTAATAGCTAATAGTTTAGACACAACTTTTGCCGGTGAAGAGAACAAAAAAATAGTCTGTGTTGTAAGTTTATACAAAATGTTCTCATCCTCTGCCTATATCCAAAAAAATGAAACAAGCGAAAAATAGTGTTTAAGTCAAAGGCTACTCACGTGCATCAATGAATGTCATCAAATTCAAAACATTACTTAATTATAGTGCAAGATTTCGATTTTGGTCGTGATTGCGATAACAATCATGGTGATGTGGTAAAATGGTAATACGGTTGTCAATACCTTCGAATATTGCCGAAACAAAGAGATAACCCTAGAATCGGTTAATACGAGCTAGTTATTGCATTACACTTACTCAAAATCCACTTTTGGACGTCAAAGGAAGTATGTAAAAAAAAATCTCCTCAATGGATCATTTTGGACTATGATGGCAAATAGAATAAACTAAGTATCTAATACCAGTAAGGAAGAAACATCAATGTAAAATAGAAGTAAAAGAGACTACCAAAAAATTAATCAATAAGTACTCCATAAAGCAAAGAAAAAACCTACATTATATACCATAATTAAAAAACATTGGATATTGAAATCCGTAACAGGAAGAAGATAAACCACCTTGTAACTACTAAGTTGATGGCAAAATCGAATCCAGACAACGTATCTAATATCCATGACAATTAAATTAGTTCCGCCGATCAGCCCTCGAACAATTTCACATCTACCGTATTTATATGTTGTATTATATTATTAAAGTAATCCAGATTTAAGATTTATACTTGCTTTTTAAGGCAATTCAATTAGCAACTTCTTTGCAAGTAAGAAGCTACACCAGTAACTAACAACAACACAAATTTTTTTTTATTAGTATAATAAGCGGAAAGATAGAACTAACTTATGGCCATGCCCCCTGATAGCCTATTTAATTTATAATATTAATTTTTCTCAAGAGACTAGAAGTAGAGATATTCCATGAAAACTCAAGAGACTACTAAGAATGAAATGATACATGCCACAACAACGAAACTCCATCAAAAATAAATAAATGCAATGGGATGAGAAAAAAACAACCACATAATCCATACTATATCATAGTCATCCAGCTCTACCTCACTTACATTATATATTGGAATAGCATTACAGCAAGGAAGAAAGTAGAGAACACCTAAAACTGTTCCAAAAACTATTTAAACACCTTATTATAAACAGCTGGTCTTGGGCGAGACCGTCTCAAATTGAGACAAGAGTGGGCCCCCCAATTCGCGCGCCTTACATTCTTTCTCTCTTTTTTTCCCATTTTCTGGGCATTTTTCAATTTTAATCTTAAAAGTATCAGTTTTGACCTTAAAGATATCAATTTCAACGTAAAGTAGTACTTAAACATATCAATTAAAGTAAAAATTTCAATTTGAACCTATAAGTGATCAATTTTGATGTTAAAGTGATCAATTTTCACTTAATATAATTGACAGTAATAAGTATTGAATTGTATGTTGTTATGTAGTTCATTTATTTTGTTTATAATTGATGAATGTTTGGTAATAATTGATACTGTCAAGTTTAAAACTTACAGCTACATTATGTAGTCTCACTAGTACTCTTATTATGTTCCATTAGAACCATCATGTTGCATTGAATAAAAGTACGTGTATTGTACAATGTGTTTAACACTATTATTGATAGTGTTATTGACCATTCATTTGTTTAAAATTCATCCATAGAATGATAAAAATAATAACATTTTATAACTTCGTGCTCAAATTGTGAAACAAAATCATATTTAGGTAGAAATTGATCAGTTTAACGCCACAACTGATCACTTATAGCTTCAAATTGAAATTTTAACTTTAATTGATATGTTTAAGTAATACTTTACGTTGAAATTGATATCGTTAAGGTCAAAATTGATACCGTTAAGGTCCAAATTGAAAGATGCCCAAAAAATGAAAAAAACCAAAAAATGAAAAAAACCAAAAAATGAAAATCTGGAAGGCAAATCACGCGCGACTAGTCGCGCCTAACAATGGGCCGGCCCAGTCTCGTCTTAGAATAGGACGGTCTCGTCCAAGTTTTTGTGTATTATAAATTAGATACAATAGTAAAAAATTTCCAGTAAAGTGACACTGTTTTGTTATCAATTAATTGACATCTCAGAATACCTTTAGAGATTTCACGAAACAATCAACAACTTGACCCATTCACACACAAAAAAAAATCCAATATTAAATACAATAGCAAATATACAGGATCAAATACAAATTACAGCATAATCGAATCTGCATCACCTTAAATGATTATGAATAATCACGCCAACTTAATGAGTAAAAAAAAATCCAAAAATGATCACAATCTACATCATCGAACACAATCGAAACAAATTCAGTTGAACATTAAAGCAAATATTAAAAACCTAGGAAACCAAATTAGAATGATAAGATAAAAGAAAATAGGAATGTGTAGAGAAATTAACCTTAATACAGAGAGAAGGAGAAGAGCGACGCGAGAAGAATCGCCATGGTTTAGAAGCAATGAAAATTAAAAGGAGAATAAGGAGAAGAAGCATGATAAGAATGACAACAATGGTTCCCTGCATCGCCATGGCCATGGAGTACTCGAAGCAGAAGGGAAGAGAGAGAAGTTGAGCTAGCGAGAAGAACGGAAGCCTTTATAATGGTCGAATTTAAATCATCTCCATTTTTCAACATCCGAATGGGTTGTTTTCTCTCCCGTAGCTTAGACATACATGTGTACGTTTACACTCACTTTCTCCTTCCATTTTTAAATGAGTGTTTTTACACATGGCATGGTTTAAGAGGTACCTTTTGTGTTAGTGATAATAGCTTATTTTATAGGAAAATTTAATTCTAAAGATTTGAATTTTTGTTTATTTTTTAAATGTTTGAATTTTAAGAGTTATCCGTTTTTAAAGGTTTAACCAATTTTAGTAACTTAGACTATCAGGTTATCATCTCCTCAATAGGTTTTTTCCTTAAACATTTCCATTAATGGCTTCTTCAACCTCTTCATCAAATGCTTCTTCAACCTCACTACAAAAATCCCCAATTCAACTCCAGTTTTAATTAATTATACTCCAATTTTACTCATGACTTCTCCATAAACCTCAACCTGATTTTTTTGAATCCCCAATCCTACTCCCATTTAAAACAATTCTTCCCTACAAAAATCTAATCAAATTCATCTCATAGAAGTCAACTACCTTCTAAAAATCACTTCTTTTCTAAAATTCCTAATTTCCAAAATTTAGGTTTTTGAATTATCAGATCTTTCATGTTTATTTGAATTAACCTCAACATCAATGTCTAAAGTGAATCAACCCAGAAAAACAATGGTGAAGGATTACAATTTTAAATATGTTAAACACAAATAAAACCTGATGTAAAACTAAAGAAAACCAAACAGTCTCCTATAAGGGTTCACCAAGCCACCATTTGGAATCATGATTCGACTTTGTAAACTTATCTCCTATTATAAGATCAACAAAATAATTGTTAATAATCCCATGATAAGGAGGGTATAAACCAGTTACAGTTGAATAATGATTAGAGAAGTTAATGTTGGGAAAATGGGATTAAACATCCCATTTCAGCTTCTGTGCCATTTCAGCTTCAAAGAGTTGATTTAAGGAAGGAGATGAAGAACTAAGAAGGTGCGTGCTTGGTTATGGGAAGGACTGATGAGGGAAGATTCCTTGATGATTAAATTAAGAAGGAGAGAGAAAGTTCTAAATCCTTGGAATTTGATGATGTTTTTGCAGAAAAGAAAGAATGAGAGAAGAAGTGTAAAAATGTTGGGTTTGTTTTTTTTTTTTTGATAATAAATGGAATAAACTGATGAAGATGATGAAGATAATAAAATGGTGGAAGAAGACGAAGATGAAGAAGTAAAGATGATGATGATAAAGATGAAGATGAAAAATATCTTTTCATCCGGTTACAGGTCATCCGCATCTTTAGATGCGGATGACCTCCAAAGTTCGAACCTTAAAAAAACAAATGAAAGTTCAAACCTTTAGAAGCAAATCAGGCTAAATTCATACAGCTAAACATTACCCTAACATTTAGCCCCACGCATGAAGGATGATGTAAGACTATTGTTGGGTTGTGACATTGTTCTTTATGCGGAATCACGAGCCTAGCAAATCCGAGGAGATTTGACTTTCGCCGTGGTACCGTCATACCGTGGTACCGTGATGGACTATCATATAAATGAGCCCCAAAGGTGGATAAGCTCTACAGCTGCAGATGACTCTAGGGATCCGCCTGTTATGAGCATGAATTAAGGATTTCTCGGGGTCGTATCAGGCCAAATCGGGGTCCGAATGAAATTTGAACTGTAGCTGCGATGCCGCGGGTTACTTGTATGTTGGGCATTTGCAAAGACTTCCTGCGGGTGGCTAGTTCATACTTGGAATTTATTGACTAGCAAGGGACTAAAACAGGGTCCGAATGAGATTCCTTCTATAGTAGCGGTACTACGGAGAATTGTGAGGGTTTCTTCCTTGGTGAATATGGAATCGTTTTTCCGCGGTATCACGGATTTAGGATACAATACTTAGAATTTTTAGCCCCAAGATCACCTCTTGGGCTAAAAACGGGGTCCGAGTCACATTCCTTCTTGTGAGGCGGACAACGGAAAAACACTTAGAATTTTTAGCCCCAAGATCAATTCTTGGGCTAAAAACAGGGTCCGAGTCACAAACAAGGTATTTTTGGTTTTTCCTCAAATTTTTCGATTGAATTCTGATTTTTGATTGAATTTGTTTGAAGATCTTCATTTATTTTCTTGATCTTCAATCTGTTCTTGGTGTTCTTGAATATATTCATGAACATCTTCAATGTGTTCTTGATGAACTTTTTTAATCTTCATGCTTGAACATTGTATGTATATATTCATAATCTATTCCCATAAAATTTGTATAACTTTTTTGTTTTTCCCGGAATATGGATGATAACCAAGCTAACTTGAAAATTCCCGTGACTCCGTCTAACCTTGAGGGGACCTCTTGTGGAACAGTGTCACGGAGAAGCCACAGCCAACCTTCAGTCCGAGTTAGACAAAGATTCTGAAGTGTTGGCCAAGGCCGTGGCAGAGGATGAGGAGGAGTAGCGGCAATGGGCTACAAAAGTAGATCCTGCAAGGGAGAAGAGGGCACTTGCTCTCGATCTTGACAAGATGCCCGTCTGTTATCCTCCTTTCCCCAAGGTGCCGGAAAGGTCATCCTTCATTGCGCTTCAAAGAGAATCTTCAAGTTTATCGAAGATTTTATCAACTAAAAGGGAGACTTTCCGCGGGCTGGCAGATGAGTTGGCAGGTGAAGCACCGTGGCCAGACGTTGAAGATATTATCAGCTTCACTCCCTCTCCGCAGCAGCCTCAAACTGAAGCTCAGCCGGGGCCGCTAAACCAGCCGGGGGATGTTCCTCTGTCGTAGCTTAGTTCTATCATATTTCTCTTTATCCCTGGGGATTTTGTTTGTATATTTTTGGCTCAAAACATTGACTTCATTGTAATTCTGATTGTGTATATATATATATTAATCTTCAATTAACAAGTTTTGCATTTATTTCTCGTTATTTCCTGCTATTGACGTTGAATATTGAATAATGAAATTGACAAGGTATCATAAAGTGATACCGGCTAACCGTCGTAATTTATACGGTACCTGTAGATAGTATAATGAAGATTGACAAAGTACCACGAGATATTGATACCGCCTAACCGTGGAACCAGCCACGGAATTGTAAATTGATTACATGAAAACTGAACTGAACTGAACTAAAATGGAAATTGAAAATTGAAAATTGAACATTGAACTGATGTACTGATGTGATGTATGCCCCTTGCAAGACTTGTTAAATGAAGAATTTCTTTAAGTGATCTGCATGCCAAGGTCTTTTCAGCGCTTTTCCTTCTGCATCTTCTAACTCAAAAGTGTTGGGTTTGATGGCAGTGACGATTTTGAATGGGCCGTCCCAATTGGCCCCTAATTTCCCTTTTTCTGTGGCTTTTCCCATGGCTTCGACGTTGCGCAACACCCAGTCTCCTGGTTTGAGGATTCTCGTCTTTACGTGTCTGTTGAATTGTCGAGTTATTTTTTGCTTCTGGGCGACCGACCGCAAGAGTGCATTACCACGGGTCTCCGGGAGCAAGTCTAGATTAACCCTTTTTCCTTCATCATTTTCAGAAAAAGAGTAGCAGGTCACCCTTGTGGAGGGAATCCCGATTTTTACCGGTAGAACAACTTCTGAGCCAAAAACAAGCGAAAAAGGAGTATGACCTGTTGATTCTTTTACGGTAGTGCGGCTGGCCCAGAGGATTCCCGGCAGTTCTTCGTCCCATGACCCTTTCGCGCCTTCGATTTTCTTTTTAATACCATTGAGTATCTCTTTGTTAGCGGACTCAACTTGCCCATCAGTTTGTGGCCTTGATACTGAGCTGAACCGGATTTAGATGTTGGACTTTTCACAGTATTCCACGGTGCCTCGGCTCACGAATTGCCTACCATTATCAGTAATAATGACCCGGGGTATGCCATATCTTGTTATGATGTTTCTCCAGAGGAATTGGCATACCTGTTTTTCAGTGATGGTGCTAAGTGGTTCCGCTTCAACATACTTGGAAAAGTAGTCTATTGCCACGATGATGAACTTTCTTTGCCCCTTGGCGGGGGGAAATGGACCAAGTAAGTCCATCCCCCATTTGTCAAAGGGCAGCACTGATTGCATGGTAGTAAGGAAGCTTGTGGGTTTCTTTGAGACTTTGGAGAAGAACTGGCATTTTGAGCATTTCCGTATCAAGTTTTCAGCATCTTGCCTGAGAGTTGGCCAATAATACCTGTTGCGAAGCACCTTGCTGATCACGATTCTTGTCCCTTGATGGATTCCACATCCTCCTTCGTGAATTTCCCGGAGGATGTAATTGCCTTCCTCTAGGGTAACACACTTTAGGAGTGGATGTGTGTAAGATTTTTTATATAATGTTCCATCAAGATATTCAAACCATTTGCTCTTTTTCTGCAGCTGCCTAGCCTCATTTTCATCATCTGGGAGAATTTGATTTTCGAGATATTTGACCAGCGATTCCATCCATATTTCTAATCTGTCTATTACATTTACCATGACATTAACGCTGGGGTTAGGGAGAACTTCCCACACAATGTCTCGAGCCTTGGATGAATCTGCTGAACTTGCTAACCTTGCCAGTGAGTCCGCTTGAGCGTTATCAGAGCGTGGTATGTGAGATAGTGAGAATTTTTCAAATTTTCCCACCCACTCTCGTACCTTCGCCAGGTACATCTTCATACCTTCATCTTTTGCTTCGAACTCGCCTTTCACCTGTTCTACAATCAACTGGGAGTCTGAAAATGCTGACACACTTTTTGCCCCGGATTCGTAGCAGATGGTTAGCCCCAAGATGAGGGCCTCATATTCTACTTCATTGTTGGAAGCAGCAAATTCAAACCTTACTGCTCGCTCTAACCTGGCACCGGCGGAAGAGATGATGAGTATCCCTGCCCCGCTGGCTACTCTGGTAGACGAGCCATCCACATATAGCTTCCATTCTTGGTTGGGATTGCCTGGCACTGGCCCTGTGCTTTCTGCGATGAAGTCGGCCAAGGCTTGGGCTTTGATGGAAGTTCTTGGTTCATACTCTATCCCGTAGTCTGCTAGCTGGTTGGCCCAGTCGGAAATGCGGCTTGATTGATTTCTCCCTTCCAAGATCTTTTTGAGAGGCTGGTTAGTTCTAACTCGGATCTGATGAGATTGGAAGTAGGGTTTCAGCTTCCTACTCGCCATTATGACCGCAAACAGCACTTTCTCAACTTCACTGTAATTCCCTTTGGAGCCGCGGAAGGCGTGGCTGATGTAGTACACTGGTAGTTGTCTCTTTTCCCTCTCCGCTATCAGGACTTCTGAGACTGAGTACTCCGATATAGAGACATAGAGGATTAGAGTTTCTCCTTCTATGGGGGAGACTAACTTTGGGAGAGAAGCAAGGTAGGCCTTCAGATTGTTAAATGCCGCTTTAGCCTCTTCGGTCCACTCGAACTTTGTTTGTTTGAGGGTCCTGAAGAAGGGCGAGCATTTGTCAGCTGACTTCGACATGAATCTCCCCAGGGCAGCAACACATCCGGTTACTTTTTGAACTGGTTTGACTGTTTTGGGAGATTTCATCGTCAGGATTGCTTGAATTTTATCAGGGTTAGCTTCGATCCCCCTTTCATCCACCAAGAACCCGAGGTACTTCCCCCCTGTAACCCCGAATACGCACTTGTCGGGATTAAGGCGCATTTTGTGGTTACGGAGGGTCATGAATGTTTCTTTCAGATCTGCAGCATGATCCGTCTCGTGTTTACTCTTGGTGATCATATCGTCTACATAGACTTCCAAATTCTTCCCTATTTGGGAGTTGAAAACTTTATTTACCATCCTCTGATACGTTGCACCGGCGTTTTTCAGTCCAAACGGCATGACCTTATAGCAATATACGCCGGCATTCGTGATGAAAGCGGTATGAGGTTGATCTTCAAGCGCCAGAGGGATCTGGTGGTAGCCAGCACTGGCATCCATGAAGCTGAGGAGGGCGTGTCCCGCTGTGGAGTCCACAAGGCGGTCAATTTTGGGTAACAGATAATCATCTTTTGGACAGGCTTTGTTGAGGTCAGTGAAGTCGACACACATTCGCCATTTACCGTTTGGTTTTTTGACTAACACCACGTTGGATAGCCATTCGGAGTACTGACATTCTCTAATGAATCCGGCCTTCAACAGCTTGGCCACTTCCTCTTTTGCTGCTTCTATTCTTTCTTTGCCTTGGTGTCGCAGCTTTTGTTTCACAGGTTTATAACCCGGTTTGATGTCGAGTTTGTGGCACATTATTTCTGGCGGTATCCCGGGCATCTCTTCCACAGTAAAAGCAAAGATGTCCCGGAATTCGGCGATGACCGCCAAGATATCGTTTCTCACGGCTTCTGGTAGGGCCTTCCCTACTTTTATTTTCTTTCCTTCAAACATTGGAACTTCTTCATACTGTTCCAGGGGTTGAGGTTTTTCCGGGACATTGAGATTGTCCAGGTAAACACTCATGATTGATTGGTGTTCTTCTTCTCTTTTCCTTTTGGGGGGTACTCCAGGGGCACTGTCATGCTTCAAATAGTTAATGAGGCATTGACGTGCTGCCTTCTGATCCCCTCGAAGGATTCCAACTTTTCCATCGTCCTGTTCGAACTGCAATAGGAGTTGATGTGGTGATATGATTGCTTTGATTTTGTTGATGAGAGGCAGCCCCATGATGGCGTTGTAGGGGAAGTTAAGATTGACAACTGTGAAGCGAATAGGCAATGATTTGCACTTATCCTTTTCACCTACTCGCACCGGGAGGGTGATGGTGCCCAAGGGAACGACTTGGCTGCCTCCAAAGCCTATGAGGGGCTTATCGAAGGGCTGCAAGTGTTTCTCCTCAAACTTCATCTATTTCAAGCAGTCCATAGTGATAAGATCCGTCGTGCTGCCGGTATCTACTAGGACTCGCTTGACCATCATCTGTCCAATTTTGAGTGCCACTACAAGAGGATCCGTATGTGGCAGTTGAATTGGCTCAGACAGATTAGAATCGAACCTCATGACGGGACTTTTAGAGGGCGTCTTCGGGGGGCCTTTCATCAATGTATGAACGCTGTCCTTGACAGCCTTGATTGTCGGGTATTCTTCATTAAAACCTCCTACGATCATGTTAATGACCCCCCTTGTGTCAGTAGAGCTTTCTTTTCTTTCTTCCTCTTTGCGAGGTTTAGGTCTGGGGCGGTATGATCTTTCACCGTTGTTGCGAGAGGAGTAGTCTTTTCTCAAAAATCTGGTTAACTTGCCTTCCTCCGCCATCTGGTGCAGTATGCGTTTGAGCTCTCTGCGCTATTCCAAAGTGTGACCGTACTCGCGATGATAGTCGCAGTATACGTCATAATTACGACGGTCCGCCGGTGTAGTTGTAGGAGGAGGTGCCGGGAGGGCATCTTGAACACCAAAGAAGATGTCCCGCCGGTTGGTGTTGAAGCGGGAGTCTTCTCCTCTGTCCCTCAAGTGCCTCGTTTTTGACTCCTTCCCAACGTATACTTGTCTATGCCGCGGCGGTCCCATATCAGAAGGGGGTCCGTGGTGCCGTGGAGGATAGCCCCTGTCCCTCCGGCTCTGGTGATCTTCCCGGTGGACCTTCTGAGGGTGGTTGGATGTTCCTTTGTCGTGTTTTCTTTTCTTGGTATCATGGGCCTGACATATCTCAGACGCCGTAACGTAGCTTTGGCATTGCCTCATTGCTTCGGCATAGCTCTTTACTTGGTGCTCCACAAGTTGGAATTTTAACTTGGGAGTTCGCATTCCGTTAATCAGGGCGTTAAGTGCCATGGAATTTTCAAGGTCCGTCACTTCCAGAACAGCTTCTTGAAATTTTTTCAAGTATGTTGCCACGGACTCTCCTTCCTGCTGTACAATGTTCAGCAGGTGGAAGTTGGATTTTTCTTGCCTTTTGGAAGCGACAAAGTGATTGACGAATTTTGCTTCCAACTGTGCGAAGGTGCGTATTGATCCCGCGGGTTGTGATGTGTACTAGTTGAGAGCAATACCACTTAATGTAATGGGAAAGAATTTGCACAGCAAGGCTTGACCGGTGGTATACAACAGCATCAGGTTTTTGTACGCCACGACGTGCTCTTCGGGGCAAGTGGTCCCATTGAAGGAGTTCATGGCGGGAATTTTAATCTTGGCAGGATTAGGCGTTGTCAAGATTTCAGCGGACAGGGGGGGAGTTCAGCAACACGGGGGCATCCTGGGGTCCTCCGAGGCTGAGGTCCGGCTGATTTTGTTCCTGCTAGGCGGATGGCTAGACCCGGAGAACTGTTGTGTTTTTCTCTCTTCCCTCTTTTTGTTTATCAGTGATTGGGTGTTCTGCGAACGTTGGGATCTTTTTTCGTTCAGATAATCCCTAGCATCCTGGGTTTGTGGTCTGGATTCGCCCTGGGATGACAAGCTTTTTTGGCGACGGGCTCTCTCCCTCCGTTGCCAGTTCCTGCGGCTGGAGCGTGAGGCCATCGTTTCCCTATCATCCTGCCTCTGAGAGTTGTCCTGTCTCTGGGAGTTATCCCTTTGAGAATTATCCTGCCTTTGGGAATCGTTAGGAGGATCCATCCTTCTCCTCAAATCTTCTATTTGAGCGGCCATATCGCCCAACACCTGCGGGTTAGGATTGGCGGTGTTGGCGCTGATCGCCGCTCGAAGTTGTTCAGCGAAAGCGTTTGTCAGGTTTTGTGCCAGCATGTCCAGATCGCGGCGGGTCACGGCCTGATTATCAGCCTGTCCCGCGGACGTATCTGTATCTATACTGTGCACGGTGGCAGTTTGTGTTTGAACTTTTTTGGGAGCCATGACTTTTTGTTCAAGATATCCCCACAGACGGCGCCAAACTGTTTCGACTATGAAACGAGGAAGTGTGTAAGGCACGTAAGATACCTGGAGTGGAAGTTGTACGGTGGTCAAACGTCGGTGAAGCTGGGAAGCAACACCTCCTGAAAGCGGTTCGTTTGTCCTACACAATAACAAGTTAGCCTTGCCCGGGGGGTTTTCCGGAAACCCTCTCCGACGCTCAAGTCAGATAACGGAATAGGGGAAAAGTTAGTGAATAATGACTAAAAAAGAGTAGATAAGGGTGTTTAGTGTGGTGGCTACCGACCAGCGGAAGTGGTAAAGCGGGAGGTAACTGTCTGGATGAATTTTGGCAGAGTTTCGGTATCGTAATGAAGGCTTAGGGGTGGTTATCGTAACCATTCCCCTTTATATACTCCCTGTAGCGGTTACTCATGGAGGGAGTAAAGGTGGGAGGTTAGAGATACCTATCTTTGGAAATAGGTGGTTGCTGTAAAAGATTGGTAACTGCCTGGAAGTTACATGGCGGTTACTGCTATAGGAAGTGAGAAAGTCCGACCTTGACTAGGAATCGGTCAACGGATGAGGTCAAGAGTTGACTTTGACTTCTTGGTTTGACTAAATTCATACAGCTAAACATTACCCTAACAGTATTATTTTTAATAAAAGTGTATAAATTAACATTAAAAAATTTGATATTGTAACTTGGGGGAACTAGTATAAAAAAAAAAACCTTTCCACCCATGTCACCCACCCCATCCCTGCCCAATATCTTCTCAAACACCACTGCCCATCCCTGATCCCTTGTGGTGGTGACCACCACCTCAACAACTACTAGATCTGGTTTCAATTTATTTGTTGCCGAAAAAACACCTACGAACACTACTAAATGTGTGATGTTGGTTGAGGCATAGAACTTGCGAGCAACTAATGGGAGATGTGGTTGTTTAGGGTTAAGATGTAGGTAGGAAAAATTATGATAGAACCCAAGTAATTCAAATGCTTACCGCTAATGTTAATTACTATCTTAACATGTAATGGAATAATTTATTTAATTGATTATCAAAGATCTATGTTTTTTCTATGATCCCATAATCAAAAGACTATCAAAATCCCTGATATAAGATACTTTAATTTCACTTTTATTTGGGCATTTGGGACGTTTTGAAAGGATTTCAAGCTTCTTTAGTTGGGTATTTGGGACGTTTTGAAAGAGTTTCAAGCTTCTTTAGTTTTAAACCATTGAGAAAAATCAACTGCAAAAAACTTAAACTAAAGTAGGAAAGAGACAAAGTCGGAAAACATTGATCAAAAATAAAAAGAAAAGATAAATTGACTTAAACTCAAATATATTTTTTATAACCAAACAAAATAGAAAAATTAAAGAGTTCTTCGTCGATGAGATTTGAAAAACCCGAAAATCTGAGTATGTCAATTGATTAATTCACGAAGGATTTTAGGATTTCTCCACAAACCCTAAAATTTGACCAAGAATTAAAGAAAGAAATGAGAAAAATATGAATAACAAAAACAAGAAAATAAGGAACAATAAAGAGACAAAAAAAATTAGAATGACGTGAATAGCAAAAACAGGAAAAATAAGAAAAAACAGAGAGAAAAAAAGAAAGAATTGGCGAGAATAAAAAGCAAGAAATGGGAAGGAGTTGAGAGCCATGACATGTGTAGGTGCAGAGGAGTGAAATCAAGGGTGTCGAGTGTTTGCCTGCCACACGTGGCACGACCTCATCAAAAGAAGAAAACACTATTCCTTATATCAAAAAATGAATACTAAAAACATCTTCTAAATTATAGATAATAGATAGATAAAAGATTAATAGATTGTCTACATAATTTTGTTAGAAATAGTATAGATGAATGTCTTAAAATGAGAAAATATTATCTCAATAGATAGTTGTAGATAGTGAATGAATAGAGTAGAATTATTCACATGAACTGTATTATAAATATACATGCTTGTATTGAATGGTGTGACTTGAGTGCACATTTGTTGTGTGCATTCATGTATGAAATCCTATGAGATGTTTAATGGGTACATTAAGATGGTAGCTTAATGTGCGTGATTGAATGTGGTGTTTAAGTGTGGTTTAATTCTTTGAAGTTATAAGGGAATTAAGGCTAGTAATGAATGATTCTTAAAGAGGATTTGAAGAGGTTTCTAAGACTGACATTGATGCCTTGAATGAGGAACCAAGATGGGTATGTGATGCCTTGAACAAGCTTTGAGTTCAGAAGAGACAAAATGTGGAACAGGGTACATGCTCGAACGAGCACTCCAGTGCACATCAAATCAGCAGGTTCTGATCTCCCTACTCGAACGAGCAGTTCATTGGCTCGAACGAGCGGGTCTTCTGGCAACAACATTGGATTCGTTTGTGGACTAATCAAGTCCCTTTGGAGTTGTTACAAATTATGTATTCTCAGCATTAGGATTGTATTAAGTAGTGTATTATCATTAATGTAATGAGCACTATAAATGGAGAGCTTAAGTGATCATCTAAAAAACATCAAAAACAACCCCAAGCCAAACACATAGCCTTTTGTTTTATGTCTTACATCATTGTAATACTTCAGTGTAAGAGTGTTTTACTCACTTGATATAATACAAACAAACAACTATACACCACGAAGGATGTATCCATCATTGGGTGAACCTGCTTAAATCATTGTGTCATTATTTGCAATTTTATTTTTCATCAAACATTTGTTAGTTCATTGAAATCATTATCGTTCACCAAAATTCTTAACATCGTATCAATCCTAGTAGTAATTATTTCAACTTGCATTAATATTGCAGATATAGAAACTCCGGTTTAACCATCTGTGTCAAACTCTTATACTCCCTCCAAACCAATTTAGTTGTCTCATTTGGTTTTTTACACTATTCATCAATCCCGTTTAATTTGTATTTTATTCTAAATCCATAAGTTAAAACATAGTCATGTGAGATCTTGTTTGATTCGTCTTAATGCAAGGATTATTCTTATCAACTTTTCATAATTTTTATTTAAGCATAATTAGAGATATTAAGAGTCAAAATGTTACCTCGACAAGTGTGCTCAAACAAATGAACAACTAATTTAGTTCGGAGGGAGTAGTATTCTTCTTGTTATATTCTTTCCAACTCTTAACAAATTTAAATTTTTTATTTGTTTTTAGTAATTAATTAATACTTTTTGATATTAGTTGCAATTTCCCAAGGAGAGAGAAGTGCCCCTAATGTTACTCATTCTAGAAAGAAAGAGTGGGTCTAAAAGAGAAAATGGGTATGGAGGTGGGGCAGCACCATTTAGAAATAAAAAATACTCCCCCATTTTATTTAATTTACAATATTTTTTATTTTAGTTCGTCCATTTTAATTTGCATTGTTTTTAATTTTGGATGATGGCCCTGTCCACCATCTTCTTTTAATCTCATCCATACATTTTAATTTTCTTTTAATTTCATCTACAAACAATTTATTATCTCTCTTCATTTGTTATCGCATCCTTAAAACTATTCTTATTTTCTTTGATGCAAATCAAAGAGGAGAGAGAATAAATAGATAAATCACAAAAACTTAGATGGGACGGTGTCATTATGAGATCGTCAATTTAGGTCGGTCTAATTAGTGCGTGTAATAATATTTTAATGTTCTGAACATTTATCAATTTTGACCTTAAAAGTATCAATTTAGAAAATTGCAGTATCGGTAAATGCCAAAAAGTAAGCAAAGAAAATAGCTGAATCTTCAACCGTCACGTCTGAATTGGATCACATTTTTCCTCCTTTTGCCGCTTCCTCTCTCTCATTATTATTCCTTTCTTTTGACTGCTTCACTCTTTCTCTTCCCGCTCTCTCCCCATTTTTCTATACCCTTCTTCTCTTCATTCCTGCCTTACATCCCTTCCAAACAAACCCTTTTTCTCATTCTCTTTCCATTGCCCTTTGAAGCTCAACTTTTGATCTTATTAGCATATTTTCAGATTCCCAAACAATCTTTGATCATGTCAATGTCCACATTATCTGGATCATCTTCTAATGCTGCTGCCATTGACGACGATTTCGAGGATGCTTGCAGTATCTGCCTTGAACCTTTCTCCATTCATGATCCTGCTTCTGTATGCTCCAAATTCTTTACTGTTTGTCTTGATCAATTGTTCTGTTTCTTATTTGATTTTCTCCGTCGCAGTGCTGTTTTATAATTATTTCTCGTTTTTGTTAATCTAAGAATAGTCATTTATAATCCTGACTTAAAAGACTTAATTTTGACTTTGGTTCATTGATTACTAATATGTTGACTACAGCTCTATATACTAATAACTGGTAATTGCAAATTGTGTCTTTTTTGATTGCCGTAAACCCTCATCATTGATTGATACCTCTTATTTTCATGGTGAATTTTTTCTAAGGATTGCCATAGCTTAAGAAAATGAATCGTTGAGTCCATTTGTTATATAATTTATACTGATCGATCGATGACGTGATTCTTACGGATATGAACAGTTGTTTGATTATAATGGTTGATGTTATTTTCTTAATGTATTCATTTGCTTAAGTCTTTTGGGATCGGATTTACTAATGGCACTGTTTTTTGTCGGTGTCTTCTTCAGGTGACAACCTGCAAACATGAATATCACCTACATTGTATTCTTGAATGGTATATTGCGTTGCGTTTTTTTTTTATTGATTTGTTTATTATATTATATAGAATATCAGTGAATGTCATCATCTAATGGCTCCTTATTTTCCAATCTGATGTATGGAAATGCTCTTAGGTCACAGAGAAGTAAAGAATGTCCAATTTGTTGGCAGTCTCTTGCATTGCAAGATCCGTCAAGGTATAAATGAATTTTAATTAAAGGCTCTGTAATATTTAGAATATTCTTGATTTTGATTTTTGTTCAATTATGTTTTTAGCCAAGAGCTTTTAGCTGCTGCTGAGGATGAAAGGAATTCTAGGACAAGGCACATGTCAACCAATAGAACAGCTTTTCCACACCAATATCAAGAGTCTGGTCCTGGTTATGTGAGTTATAGGCTTTAGCTTGTGAATATGATGTGCTTAACTAGTACTTGTTACTGATGGAAATATGCTTTTGCAGGGGTCTCATTGGATCGATGACTCTGATTTTAATGAGCGAATGATGCAACATTTGGCTACTATGACGAGTCGGGCTCGACAAGCCCGCCGAAACACGAGACATAGATCTTCAAGGCGAAGTCCTTCTCCAGAGTACATGTATCCATCTCGTGTAACGAAGTCAACTATGCATCCAAATACTCCTGAAGATGGTGGTTCTGCATATGGTTCATCTGGAGGCAGCTCACCTATCCCTAGTAGCACCCAGACCCCTGTATCAACTAGCTCATCTCTCATTAATTTGTCTCCAACCTCTAACCAAACAGGAGTTATTCATGAATCTTCTAGGTACTGCTTGTATCTTAAAGCTATACTTGAGAAGTTCATTGCTTGAAGATTTTACTAGCACATCCTAGATAGCTCTTTTTTTGAAAAAATATTTTATCTTATTCATACAACTAGATGAGCATTTATTTTCATTTATCTAATCTGATGACTTTCTCTTTATTGTTTATTCATACCTTTACAAAGCCAATCGTCTGACTCTAGTCAGAGAACTAAATCGTCAGAGCTGCTTGCTTTTTCAGAATCTATTAAATCCAAATTTTCTGCCGCTTCAGCTAGGTAAACATTTGGGACAAAAAAGTAATGTTATTTCTAATATGCAGGTGATGTTTTCCCAACTGTATTTAAAGTTCTGTTTTCTTGCGCTTTTTCTTTACTAGCAGATACAAGGATTCAATTTCGAAAGGTACACAAGGTTTTAGGGAAAAGCTGCTTGCACAAAATAGTTCTGTTAAGGAACTGAGTAAAGGAGTTCAGCGAGAGATGTCTGCCAGTATAGCTGGTGTTGCACGATTGATAGAACGCCTTGACCTCAAATCTAAACGGAGCACAGATTCTGGCAAAGTTCTTGGTCATGGTAGGGAGACCTCGGATTTCTTCTCTAAGGGAAAAGGGGTGCTGGATCATATTTTAGCAAGTTCTCAAGAGAACCATGTAGTAACGGGACAAGATTTAGATTTGCACGAAAATTCTCAAGCTACAAGCTCTATCTCGACTCATAAAGATTTTTCCTGTGCAAAGGTATGTTATATTTCTTGCAACACTAATGAAGTGATGAAGCTTGTCTTAATTACTACCAAATTGTTTTATTCCATGTTTGTGCAAAAGTATATCCTTGCCAGTGAAATATTTGCTGACTAACTCATTAAAGTTTCTTTAGTTAATGAAACATTTTTGCATTTATTGTAATCTTGTTGATCATCAATGATCATACATGTTACACTGTTATTGTAAAGGGCTTGAATGGTGTTATGTCAGTGTTACCTTATTTACTGTATGAATTGATATTGAAATGAAAGCCTCAAAGAGGTTCAACAATGAAAAAAGATGAAAAACAAATGCAAAAAATGAACACAAGTTTTTATGAGGTATCTTAGATACTTTCCCCCTCAAATGTAGTTTATTAGATTGAATTCAAAAATTACAATGTAATAAACCTCCCCTTATCTTGTGAGCAACTCTCTCAAGATTTTAAGACTAATTTTATGAAAAACACTCTCAAGTTTTTTACAAGAAATAACCCTCTCAACAATATGTGTTTGTGGTGCCTGTTGTTATTTGAATGATGTATCCTTTTATAGAAGAAAAATACATCATTCTAGAACCACATTACTACTCACTATAAACTCACATTTACATCAGGCAATTAACTATGACAATAAACATAGCAATAAACATGGCATTAACCAAAGGAATGTTATGCTCATCAATGCAAACCGTAGCTCAAAAGTCCCAAAACAGCATCCTAGGCAAAGTGCTCGTTCAAGGCACTAAAATGCTCGAACAAGCACTTTCATGAGAACCCACTGGAAATTGCTGAACAATGTGCTCGAATGAGCACTTGATGTGCTCGAACGAGCATTCCCCTCTGACACCTTTGGTTTGCTATTTTTGTGTTCCTCGAGTGAGCAACCTTTGTACCATGCCTTACCTCGTTCAAAGCATGGTTCCACCCTTTAGTGAAGCCTCATTTGCCCCACATTTAGCACTTCATGAATCGTTCCAAACCTTAATCCACTCACGTTCGACACACCTTCATCACTTTCTTCCAATCTACATGATAAAGCATGTTCGATAATATGATTAAAGTTAACGTCATCGTCACGAATATTGGTACTTGCTTTAACAAATATTTTGCACATAATTAGCTAAATTTAGTTCAGATGGCCTAAACGTCAGTCTTGTTCATTTGGCAGTTTCAGGGGGATTAGTGAATTAGGTATTAGTGTTTCATGTCTTTAAGGTTTAATTGATGATGTAGGCATGACTGAACACTTATTAGTTATTAGAAGGCTTTTTTTAGTTATTAGTCCACAAGCCAATAGTCCTCATGCATTCTGTTCAGACTCTAGGTGTCTGAATGGTTAAACACATAGCCTATCTACAGAAATATATGCTTGTCTCGATGGGAAATCCATGTTTATGTATGATCCTTTGGACTGTACTAGTGTGTGCACACAAGTAAAGATGTCCATCTGACTTATGATGACAATATGAGCTGTGTAATTCTAAAATCTTGATATCCAGAAGTGCAGCTATTCGTAGGAATACTTAAAAGCATTTTAGTCTGGTTATCCTATGCAGTCTTTATGTGACTAAACTGGCAATGGGTATTTCATACCCTCCAACGCTTGTCAATTAGGGAATTTCAACAGGGACACTGTTTGCAATATGAATATGCACGTGGCATTTAGGCAAAAAGATTTATCCAGCTGTTACAAAAAGATAATTTTGGTTTAGTGCATAGTTTTTCTTGCTAACCACTTCACTTATCTAATTAGAAATGCCAAGTTCAGATGTACATAATTGAAGCTCTGGAAAATAAATTCATTAGTCTCGTAAAACCATCAAGACCCCTTTAGTCCTGTGTAAATGTTTTATAGAGCGACTATATATGATTTTGATAATGCATGCAAGCATATTAATTTTGTCCTCATCGTCATTTCTTGTCATATATTTGTTATTTTCTTTAGAAGTATTAAAGTATTTGCGTATTAGGTGTTTTTCTCTTAATCACAGTATCATACTCAGCTGCATGATAAAAATGTGTATAGGCTTTTTCTTTCAACTTTTGACCAGGTTATCTGTTCCATATGCCATTAGAACATTAATTGTTTCTGATATTAATTTGGATTGTTTCACAGTAGGAATCTTTTTTTTCAAATTATTTTATTGGTACTCTAATCCCTTTCATGGTTTGCTATAATAATCATGGTGATTTATGTACCCGCAGGAGATAAATTAGCATCGGAGTATGGCTTTATTGAATGTATTTGAGGTGCTGTTAGAAATGTTAAAGAAAATCTATTTTCCGTTGCAAGAGATGTCCGCTAAGGAGGCCAATCTAGCCTTGTTGGTTCCAGCGTCCTGCAGGCGGTAATCTATCTTCTAAAGGAAACCTTTTTGTGAGTTGCAATCAAAATTATCTGTGTATACATGAGATTGATGGAATTTTAAAGTTCTGAATTTAATTTGGTTTCATGTCATGATGGTTGCAGTTGTAAGATGCCATTTTTTTTTAATCTAAAAATACGCACTTTCAAGCTGCTTATATTTTGTTTTAGATTTGGTTTTTGTTGTCGTTTTTCTTTAGGCATTATTATTTTAACTCCTGAAGCAAATGTTTGAGCTGCTTATTGGTTGTGATTGTGGTTGGCTACTAGATAGGCAATATGATTTATTGAAGATGGAATGTAGGAATTACTATTTAGGATTACCACTAAACGTAAACAGCTGTTGAGTATACCTTTAGCTTAAGGCCTGTTCCCCAAGACTGATTCAGCTCAGCTTTGGACAACACTTTACTATTTTAACCATTCTTTTAATTTAGTTTCATCATTCACTCATTTGCAGATTCTCCATATAGTAATCTGCTATTTCTTCGTGAACTGTAAATGTATAGTTTTAGCCACAACTAATTTACACATAGTTATACATAAATGCATGCTTCCTTACAAGTTACAAGAATAACATGGAATTTTACAGAAAACAAGTGACAACAACTAAATCAAATCAAATCCATAAAATTAAATCGACAGATCTGTCGCTCTGTCCGGAATAGCTAACCAGTAATGTAATGTGCTCCTTTAGTCTAATCACGTGTTGACGATTGTACCACCTGAAAAACCAACTAGTTAGGTGGCTAAACAGTTACAATATAAACAATAAAAGTTTGTATGACCGTCTATAACGTGAAATACGATTGGATGGCCATAAACATGGCATACCATTAGGATGGAGAAATTGGCCAGTGAAGTAGGAAGAACACTCATTGCTTGCAAGAAAAACATAGGATGGCGCGAGTTCAAAAGGTTGTCCTGCTCTATCCAATCCTGCCTGTGAACCAAAAGTTACGATCTTGTCCACAGGAAGAGAAGCCACTTCGAGGGGAGTCCAAATGGGGCCAGGTGCAACTCCATTGACTCGAATTCCTCGTTTGATAAGTTGCAGGGCGAGGCTTCTAGTGAAGGTCACAATGGCTCCTTTAGTGCAGCTGTAGTCGAGAAGTGATGAGGAGCCTTGGTATGCCAATACTGAGGCTGTGTTGATAATGCTACTTCCTTCTTTCATGTGTTTCAGTGCATGCCTGCATAAGGGATCACATGATTTTTAAATATAGGTGATTTTCTCTGGTCAGAGTAAGATTTGCTTTTAATTATCATATTTTGGTGACACATCCTTATATATATGTGCGCGTGTACGTGAAAAAACAAAGAGGATTTTGTTTTAAGATCACTCTTGAAATAATGGAATGCATACTTAGCCAAGAAGAAATAGGCGAAAATATTGATTTCAAAAGTCATCCTTAGTTGCTCCTCGGTGACCTCTTCGATGCTCTCGTTATAGTATTGTACTCCAGCATTGTTAACCAACACATCAATGCGTCCAAAACGATTAACGACCTTATCAATCACCTCCTTGCATTGCTCTTCAGATCGAAGGTCAGCCGTTATGGCGAGAGGTTCATCAGCATCACTTGTCTTGCCTTGTTTAATCAAATCCAATGCATCATTTGCATCTTGATCTTCTTGCCCTTCAACATAAGTGAAAGCCACTGTTGCACCTTCAAGCGAGAAATAGTAGCACACTGCTCTTCCTATCCCTGAATCACCTCCTGTTACCAATGCCACCTTGCCCTGTAATAACCTTCTCACTTATAATCACGATTATCTTTATTATTATTCGTCTGAATTTGATTATGTTAAGCGAACAATTTTATGATAGTTAGTGATTGAAGTCTAATAATATATTATATACTTTATTAAATTAATTATTAGGGTGAATAATTACAAACTAGTTAAGTAATAGATTATGCTCACATCCTTAATGAGAATTGAAGTTGAAATATAGGTAGCTTCTAGATGACAATGAATAATAATACTTGGAAACTCACCTTCCAATATCCGACATTATGTTTAATCGTATTTCGGATACCCGCATATATATGAAAGTAAAATTGGATATCTGATATTCACACGAATAAAATTATGTTAAAAAAATTATCTTAAATAAATTCGGATATTCGATAGGATATTTTTAACTCATCTCACTAGCTTCGGATATAATATTCAATTTTCTTTTATATCTGAGTCGGATCAAATTGGATATCAGATATCTCATTTTCGAATATCTGAACCGACTTAATGTTTAAGATCGTAATATCCGATTATACATTGATACTTAAGTGTTCAGCAGTGCGCATTTGGGTAAGGGTGGGGAATCAACTAGCGTTTTAGTCAGATAAAATTCTTAATGTGCTAGAGACAGAGTGGGTTAACATCCTGTTTGACCCTTGACCCGGTCTTATCCGACCCATTAGTTTGCCGCTCTGTCTGGTTGAACACCTCTAATTGAAAGACTACAACCAATAGTAATTATGTGCTATGTGAATAAAAGTAATATATATAATAGAAGTAAAAGAAAAGAAAGAAAGAAAAGGTAGGTCTAACATGAAGCTTGTTGGATGGTTTGTATTGAGGATCGACAGAAATGGGGAGTGGATGCATCAAATACTGTTTGCCAGGTTGAGTATCCTGACTTTGTGCTGGGAATTTCAGCTCCTCATCTGCCATTTTTATACTCTTGTTTATTTTTGATATAACAACCAATGAACCAAAAACCCATATATATAGGACTGGATCGGGTTACGTAAACATTTTGTTCCTTAGTTCTTGGACTTCTTACGTTATGTAGTGTAATCATCTAATAAGATCCTAAACTAAAATAAGCAAAATCAACTCTGAATGAGATAAAACAACCAAAACACACAACGCATAGCAGAATCACCACCACATCATCATCATCATCACTATATACGATATATTTTGTTCATATCGGCTATGATTAAGTTTGGGATAGATAGACGCTGACAGACTATATCCTAATAAACGGAGACCGTGGCCAGTGAGACTCTCGACATAACATACATAGTAAAACCAAATAACTAAAATAGGTAAGCCGACTTTCTAACTTACATTATGTTTGGATAATGATTATAGAGAGATTAAGAGCTTAATAAAATTATTTATCCAATGATCCTTCCCTTTCATTTTCTTATCTAAACACGTGATTTTTATCCTTTTTAATTTATAGTCTTTCTTTTTCTCTACTTTCTCGTATCTAAACACATCCTTAATGATATTACCGGTTACCTTAGAATTGAAGCTGAAGTATGGTTAGCTTCTAGATGACTATGAATAATAATACTCGGAAACTCACCTTCCAATCTTCCTTATTACTGAATTTTTGGATATCCAACATTATGTTTAAAAGTAAAATTGGATTTCCGATATTTATACGAATAAAATTATGTGCTAAAAAAGATTATCTTAAATAAATTCGGATATTTGATTGGATATTTTTAACTCAGATCATTAGCTTCGGTTATCATATTCAATTTTTTTTTATATCCAAGTCAAATCATATTGGATATCTCATTTTTGAATATCTGATCCGGCTTTATATTTCGGATCGTCGTAATATCTGCTCACACCTACTTATTATAACATCACATCACGTATTAAAGATCGGTTTTCAATTGTTGCAATTCCATGCTATAGCAAGTAGCCAATTACTCTCATAATAGCTAATAATTTGACTTTTGTAGCGCAATCTAAGGTTGCCGATTTAAGTAGATAAAATAGTGACGTGACATTGAATTTGCATCGTTTCTATTTTAGTCCGTTCCACTTAATTTGTATCATTTTTATATTTGGACATTGGCCCACCACTTTCTTTTAATCTCATCCATACGTTTTAACTCTCTTTTAATTTCATCTACACAATCCATTATCTCTCTTCATTTATTACTAATTTCTTAAAAATAACTCTACTTCTCTTTGATGCAATTTCAAGAGGACATGGTAGTACTTATTATAACAATCCGTCTTAGTGGTTGACAAGTACTTATTTATCAATTTGGTAACTTACTTGTAGGTGAGTTCGTTGGGTTAGTAAACCTCGTGATTACTTATCTTGCTTAGTCAACTAGTAAGACGGGTTGTTACACTTATTGGTTTATGACTTAAATGAATTTGTTTTGTTTTTTTTGTTTTGATTATTTTATTAGTTTTTGTTTTGTCTTTTTTAGTTTTTATAGTGATTTACAAATTAATAAGCTAATTAACTTAGCTTTTCTAATTTATGTAACCTGTTTGAATATTCAATGTTTTTTTTAAGCTGTTAAAACTAAGCTAAATTATGAGTCAATTGTTAATTTTGATGTTTGATAAATCAAATGTTGACTATTTGTTAGCTATTTATTACAGAAAACAATTAAAATAAAAAATTGTTTGATTAATCAACAAATCAAAGTTAAAATTCAACTAATAAATTCACCAAAAATTCGTTTATCAAACACGACCTAAGAATAAATTAGAAAAAATTCTCTTTATTTGAATCGAAAGAATAGTCAAGAAAATAAGGGAATAAAATTTAAGTGTGAGATTTCGTTTAGATTTCATTCGCTTTGATAATAAAAAAGAATGAGAAAAAAAAAGAATGAGAGAAAAATCAAGGGATGAGAATAAAAAAGATGGAATCTTCTAATTCTTTTTTTTTTTTCTAAAAAAACTCTATAATGAAATATTGGACAACAATTCACCGGCACCGCTGTTCTTGTTTTAACAAATGAGGCTAGAAAAAAAGTTGAACGGACCGAATTAAACGAACTAATATATAAACTTGTGATTGCACGAATTTGTTAGTGCAAAATATATTTATAAAAAAAAGTTACAAATAATAATATAATTACTGTATATTGTCTTTATTAAATTTACTAAATATATGATATTTTAAGTCAAAACATAATTACTGACGTTAATATTATTATTTACCTGATACATAACTTTTTTCATTCAAATGAACATATTAAATTCTAAGTTAACTAAATAGAATTACTATAGTATATCATATAAATACTTTACCTAATTTTAGTTTTAAATTAGTTTTAAATTAGATATTGTTTCATTTGTCATGCCTCTTTAGAAAATGACACTTGAAATTTTCCTAGACTTTTAAAGTAATGTAAAACTGTTTTTATATGTTTCGATTCATTTACCATTTTTTGTCATACTATTATCAAACAAAAATTAATTAATATGACATGTAATCATTTTACATCCAATAATAATTTTTCATTTGTCATGCTTTTTTAAAAGATGACATTTAAAATTTTTCAAAACTTTTATAGTATTGTATGATGATTAAAAGTTTCAAATTAAATGAGAAACGAATCCCTCTAACATTTCAAAGATTGAAAAACAACTCAACTCTTCCCTGACCCTCCCTCTCTTTTTCCCTTCTTCATATGATATCCAAACACACAATTACTTATGCCGTCTCATTTGATTTACACCTCTTTATGAGAATGTAATTATCCATTCCAAATCCGTCTCATTTATTTTCCGTTATTTTTTTCTTTTTATCCGTCTCATTTATTTTGTCTTCATATTTATATATTTCTCGCCATTTTCTTTTATTATCATTCACACATTATTATTTCTCACTTAATAATAACGTATATACAAACATTTAGCTGCATTATTGATAAGTGCAATTATTTGCGCTTATTTGTATTATTTTTATGCTCCTTATATGTAGTTTTAGTGGGTTTTGGATAGTAGTATTAGTGATTTGTGATAACTTTGTCTCATGTACCTTATGTTGTGTTTTGTGTGATTTTTGAGGCAAAATCGAAGTTTTACTTATGCTCCTTATATATGCTCCTTATATGTGAAGGCTTGGAAAAATAGCCTAAGACCCCTAAAATAAGTGAAAAGATTGTTGCTCGTTTGAAGATGTTTTACAATGAAGATGGGCAAAAGAGTAGAAAAGTGCTTAAAAGACAAAAGTATTGAGGTGCAATTTGATACATGCTTACTCTTTTGGCCATAACTTTTAATAGAAAAATGCAATTGATGCAAGGTTTGCGGCATTGAAAAGTAGACTTTAAGAGCTTTCCAACAGTATATTATATGTCCAAATCCGATAACCTGGCAAGAAATGGCAAACATTTGAAGTTTGCTGAAACTGTCAGCCAAAAAAGTCGACTCGGCTTTTTTGGAATTTTTGGTGCAACCAACTCGCCTTTTTCTTCTGAAAATCACTTTTTGGGCAGTTTGTGAAGCCGACTCGGCTTCCCTCTGAAGACCACCCAAAGCCGACTCGACTGTGAGCCCTGGCAGGCGGTTTTTCCTAATTTTTGGAGCCATTATTTAAAGTGGCGATTACTTTTATCTTATCATAGAGTTTTAGTTTTTAATTTCCTGTAATTTTCCTTTGAACTTTTAGTAGATTTTCACTGAAGCTTCATCATAGAACCCCTTTGTACGCTTTGAATTCTCGCATTTTTGTTTATGTTATTCTCCGAATTTGTAAGTTTTCTTGTTTTATTGTTTTGTCTTTCATTTTTATTCATCATTTACTACATGTTCTTCATCAATATGCATAGTAACTAGTTTTCTTGTCTAGGGTTAGGGCATAATCCTTAATTCGAAGCATGGATTGATTTTTTATCGATTGATTGTGTGCGATTTGAGTTTATAATTGAACCTACGCTTAATGAATCTCGATTTAAACATCTTTATTAACCTTTTCAATAAAATGGAAGTTTGAGATTAAGATTAATTTAGGATTGAGATATATTTAAGTTAAATTCTTTCTAGTTTAACCAATAGAACGGAAGTTTGAGGATTAATACTAGTTGGTCTTAAATCGATATTAATCAATAGAGCGGAAGCTTGAGATTAATTAGATCACATTCAATTATGTCGATGACTCAATTTCATACAATCATGAGAGTGAGTGAATTCCATGTTAGAACTAGGTGACGCCCGATGCCCTAGAGTTTTTCATATCATTGTTACACCATTATTATTGTTTGCTTTAGCTTATTTGTATCTTAGAACTAGATTTTAACCACTCATTTTGTTTAACCCGTGTCTTGTTAATCATAAGAGATACAATTTAGAGTTAATTCGCCTCCTTGCGATATATCAAATTTGCCCGATCAATTATCTCGAGCCAGGGGACTTCTTTTGGCCGCCCTCTCCTTTATAGGTATGAGTTGCCGCCGTCCTGCCCTCCCCATACCCTTATCCATAGTTTTTTATGAGCGGGATATACTAGGTAGGATTAGGGGTGAACACGGTCCGGTTTGGTCTGGTTTGACACTAAAATCAGACCAAACTAGAAATCCCGGTCTGAAAATTTTCCACACCGTTCAGATCACCAGATCGGACCGAACCAAACCATTTTAGAACGGTTCGGTTTGGTCTGGTCTACGAGTTTTTATTTTTTATTTTACTCCAAATTAATACATGTATTTATGCAAATATTTCACACCTACAATTAATAAATATAATAATTTATAATTAGTTGATAACATCAACATCATTCAAGTATATATTGCTATATAACTACAACTTAAAATATTTAGGTCTTAAAATATTTAGGTAGCAACTTAATTTTTTAAATACAAAATTATAATTTTCAGACCAAACCGTAAACCGTAATTTAATTTGAATAAAACCAAACCAGACTATTTAAACCGTAGACCAGACCAAATACTAAAATTCTGGTTTAGTTTATGATTTAGACAAAACTTTGTTGGATCCTAGGTAGGATAATGATGATGAAACATTTAGCTGCATTAATTGCTAAATTCTGATGGATCACAAACTATATTGCAGACTTGCAGTGTTCCATTACGTAACAACATTGTGAAACCTAACGCTACTAATTCCTAACAACTACTCTCCCGAGACTAGGGATGCAAAAATTGACCCGACCTGTAATACCGCCCGAAATTGATCTGTATTTGACCTGTTGATTGACCCGAGGTGCAGTAACCTGTAACCGATCGAAACTCGACCTGATGTTGACCCGTAACCTGACATGTACCCGATTATTTTAGACCAATAATCGACCGGTACCCGACTCGAGAACAACCGACACCTGAAATTGACCTGACAATGTGTTTAACCGAACTCGATTTGCACCCGACCTGTTACAACTCGAACCCGTCTTTAACCCGATAGGTACTTGACGTAATCCCACCCAAAATGACTCATAATTAACACTCGAGATTAACCCGACAATGTGATTAAGCGATATAATTTGATTTAACTGTATCAAATTTAATTCAGTTAATGATATAATCAATCCGAAGTCAACCCGAACCAAAATAATCCGAATTAACGTTAACATTAAACCAAAATGACCCGACCCATAGTCTAATCGAACTCGATTCGACCTGCAGCATAATCGATTTGGATCTGAATTGTATTAACCGAACCCGATACAAATTCAAACTGAAATGGATATGACCCGAAACCGAAACCGAAACCGACCCAGTGTGGTATTGACCCGATACAAACCCGTGCTCGATTGGACCCGTAACCGAATCGACCCGATTCAAAGCACTACCTGGTGAAATCTGACCCAAAACCCGATCGAGTAACCGAATTTACAGCCCTACCCGAGACACCATTTTTTTGAGAGATGTCTCTTAGGCCCAATTCATTAAAACTTATTGTCTATATTTACTCTATATTTTTCCTAATGGGCCAACCCAATAGAGATGGTCTCTCAAAGAGACCGTCTCTCACAAGAATTTGTGAATTCCTAAAGGGGCTTAAGTTTGAAGATTATTAAGATAATACTCTATCAATATTATGAGTATAGAGTATTTGAAAACAAAAATTCCTAATCAATAACTGTGATTTGTAAATCACCACAAAAGACAAAAAGAATAATATTAAAATAAACAAAATCAAAAAAGATAAATTAAAATAACAAAACTCTCATAAATTAAAATAACAAAACTCTCATCCTATCACATCCTAACACATAAGGGTGATTTATTAGTCTCACAAATAACCGTTATTTACTAACACAATCTCATTTGAAAAAAGGTGGTTGATTAAAGACGTCTTTCAAGCCCAACCCATTAAAGCTTAATATCTGCTTTTACTCTACATTTTTCTTTATGGGCCAGTTCAATTACAAGAATTTGTGCAAATCCAATGCCGTGATTGTGACATGCATACCGAATTCTAATAAGTAATGGGCCAACCAAAATACTCCCTCCGTTTCAGTTGACTCGTCCCATTTGACTTTTCACGGATTTTAAGGGTTGAGTGGGGTCCATAAAAAAGGTGGTAGTTGGGTATTTTAATTGATTAAATTAATTGTAAAGGTGGTAGTTGGGTATTGGTAATTGGAAAAGTAGGGGTATTTAGGTAAAAAAAAGATAGCCAAAAAAGGAAATGAGACAAGTAGTATGATAATGCCAAATAAAAAAATGAGACAAGTAAACTGAAACGGAAGGAGTATATTACAAGTACTACTTGATTGCTTTTATTGACTTACTACCATTGTATTTCGTGTGATATATGAAGTAGTCGTGGCCAAACTTCACTAAACTTTTTAGAGGGTTAAAGTTTATAACGTACAACAAGTTGTTTCAATTAATTACTTCCGCCGTTTCTTTTTATTTGTCTACTTTAAATTGTTTTAAGTATGTTAAATTGTATGTTTTATTAGCATTAATATTTAATAGTTTTGATCATTGAATTATCCATTTATATCTAAATATGTTAAAAAATTCAACAAATTAAGCTCTTTTTTCAAATATCTCATTAAATTGTTCTTACATGTTACATAAAGTGAATATTTCTTAATGAATATATTGAAGGTTTTACATAGATGATAGATACTACCTTTGTTTTGATTTTTTTGGTTATTAATCATCATTTAAACTTATTTTATACATTACGGATAATGTGTAAGGAAAAATTACCTAGAATAATCCATACTATTTACGATTTTCCTCCAATAATTCCACCTATTGATTAACCATGAATAATCCCAACTTTGAGGGGCATTTTCCTAGAGTAAACCCGGTGACCGGATGACTTGTTATAACAAGTTTTTTTTTAAAAAAAAATAAAAATAAAATGTCGAAAAAAATGTTAAAAAAATGTTCATAAAAAATTTATGATTTTTTTTTATTATTAAGAATTTTTATGTAAATTTTCAAAAATATTTTCTAATTTTAAATTAATATTTAATTTATTTTTTTGGTGAATTACCTACTATACCAGGTCATCGGGTTACCCAAGTTTACTCCAGGAAAATACCCCTCAAAGTTGGGATTATTCATGGTTAATCAATAGGTAGAATTATTGTAGGAAAGTCATTAATAGTTTGGATTATTCTAGGTAATTTTTCCAAAATATAATTTAGTGGTACCATGTTTAAATATCGTTTAATCACTAATTTTTATATTTTTCTTTGTACTAATTTTAGTAATTATAATTATATTGGATAAAAAAGTAAAATATTACAAGTATAATAAAATATTATCACTATCAAATATCAATACTATTATACTACAAAGTAATCATATTAGAAAAAGATAACTACATGAATACTAAGTAATCTATCCGATAGTACTAGTATTGCTTTAGCCTTTAGGAGTATGTACATAGGGCGTATAGCATTTATTAGAAGTAGAAATAAATGGTATTATCTCCTACTAACTTGAATTCCGTGCCAAGTACTGTAAATTTAAAAATATTTTTTTAAATATAAATAAAATTAGTTTACATGTATTAATTTGTTAGTTGTTAACTATAATAAATATATAGAAAATACTATTTAACGTGTAAGAGAAATTAAACGTATCACTAGCTTTATATTTTCTTATGCATGTAATATCGAGTATTATAGTAATCATAATTTAATATTTTGAATATCTAATGTGTAGTTTTTTTATATATTATATAAATATATAATATATAATTTTTTAACTTTTTAAACTCATGAGTGCTTTTGTGTATTTTTGATAACTTAAGGGAAGATATTTCATAAATGATATTTTCAATAGATGTAGACATGTAGTAGTGTAGTAGTATTTTGTTGATCGAGTAATTAAATTAAATGTATCAATGGACTATTATAACCTAATCAATTAGGTGTAGTGTACGTAGGAAAATTTCAATAGAAGTAGTAGTGTGAGAAAAATTGTTGATTTAGAATTCTTACACCTTTTGAAGATATAAATTATTCAATATGACATTATAATATATAGTGTAACAACATTCAACATTCTTTCTTTTGAAATGAAAAGACATGTTTTTTTATTTAAATCACGTATCATACAATATTAATAAAAGAGTTGGAAAATGACAAACGACAAACTCTTAAAAAAAATTTCAAATGAATTTATTAAATAGGTTAGAATTCATTACATGGCACATTATTATCCTAAATAAACATGATATTTTTCATTAACTTATTAGCTGATTTTTTTAAAAATATGCAAGTAAGGCTTTAATATTCTTCTTAAATTTAAAACTATGATATTTTTCCTTATCTTATTAGCTACTATTTTTCAACATTCAAGACTTTTCGCAGATATAAAATAATTAACATGATATTTTTCCTTATCTTATTAGCTACTATTTTTCAAAATATGCAAGTCAAGCTTTAATATTTTTCCATTATTTCCTTACCTAATTAGCTACTCTTTTAGTATATTAGTGAAAATATAGATGATAAATTTTTTATTGCCATTTTTATTCTTATTCACCATATATTGTCCAATTTTTATAGAATAGAATGATAGTATAAACCAACTGGAATATGAAACATATATATTATAACAGAAAGAATAAAGAATGATTCTAATTACCCAATTTAGCTAAATGAAGAAATTTTTTAAAAATACACATTTGTCATTTTGGAGGAAAAATAATGAACGTGAGAGTGACATATGTCCTTACTGAATAACGGTTTTAGTATATATAGTATTTTATTTTTTATTTTTTATTTTATTCCTATTCACCATATATTGTCCAATTTTTATAGAATAGAATGATAGTATAAACCAACTGGAATATAAAATGTATATATTATAACATAAAAAAATAAAGAATGATTCTAATTACCTAATTTAGCTAAATGAAGAAATTTTCTAAAAATACCCATTTGTCATTTTGAAGGGAAAATAATTAACGTGAGAGTGACACGTGTCCTTACTGAATAACGGTTTTAGTATGTAGTATAGATAGATTGAGCCTATAGCATGTATTATTTCCTATTCAGCCTAATTGTTCTATTTAGTTTTTCACACTTGCCGAGACAACATTTTAACCCTTAATATCTCAAATTATTCTTAATTAAAAATTTAAAAAATTTGATATTAATAATCCTTGTATTAAGACGAATCAAACAAGATCCCACATGACTATGTTTTAACTTATAGGTTAAGAGTAGAATACAAATTAATTATGATAAATGAATAGTGCATAAAAAAAGGGGACAATTAAGCTGAATAGGAGAGAATATCCTAACTAGTGCAGTTTCTGACAATTTTTGTGCCCTTGGCAAAACATAAAAGGGCGCTTGTATAAGTCATTTCGGTTTTTTCACATCATCAAATTTCACTTTTTTTATCACATTAATGCCAAATAAATATAAGCATTTAAGATCATATAAACATAAGGTACTTATACACAAACTAATTTTTAATAATAAAGATTAACTCAATTTATACTCTTTTATAAACTGGGTCTGGACGATTCCATCTTAAAACTACCCCAGAAACAGCCCTGAACCTCACCATTTTTACTCATTATATTTTCTCTTATTCCTATATATCTCATTACTTAAACTCATAATATCCTGACTCCTTCGTCATCAAACCAAAAGTAAATAAGACAAAATAAATGAGACGAAAGAATATTATGCTATACTAGATTTTTTAAATCGAAGTATATTAAAATTTTATTGTAATTTTTTTAAAAATGGTCTATAGGTCAACTGGATGTAAAAAATGTTTTCCTTCAGGGTGAACTCAAGAAAACGATTTATGTGCACCAACTTATGAGATTTTATGACTCTTATTACCTAGATCAAGTTTGTCTTCTTTGAAAATCTTTATAGGGGTTCAAACAGGCACCTGGAGCTTGCATGGTACAAAAGATTGAAAATTTGAAAAAAATAAGATTTTTTAATAACTTTAGTCAAAAATTAAGCTTCATTCAAAACTTTATCCAAAAATAAGCGTGCTGGGCTCCAAAGCTAAGTTTGGTGTATAAATGTTGTTACTAACAGCGAAATATTAGTGTGCTTGATTTTAAGTCAAGGGTTAAGTCGTTGTTACTAACAGCGAAATAAGGTGTTGACTGGTCAAAGGTAAACTCGCTGTTAGTAACAGCGTATTATTACGGCCCTAAATACCTCCCTCTTCTTTCCACCATTAAAAGCAACTTCAATCTTGCAATTAGCCTCATCAAATTCCTAGTTCCTTATATTAATTAGGTCTGCCATCTTGCTATTCACTTTAGGTACATTTTTTTTTTGTTTTTTATTTCTTTTTTTTTTTTTGAATTTTAGGGTTTGCAATTCCACCATTAAAACTCACATTTTCATAAATGCAGGTTACTAAACTTGCAAATTACTATTCCTTTGTGATCTACAGCTTATTAAGGTACTTATTATTTTAAATTTGTTAGTTATTTTGTGGTTTTTGAAAGTATTTTTGGTGATTGTTAAAGCTAGTGTCATTTATACTTAAATTCTAAAAAAATGTCAAATGTAGTTGTTATTTGCAATGATAATAATAATGTGGTTGTTTATTCATGAATTAATTGTAGAGAATGTTTGCTTAAAAACCCTATATACTTGTCAAATGTATTTATGTAGAAAATGAAGGAATGTTTTAAAATGTTGTTTTCTTATGAGCTTGTTGATGATGTTTGATTTTGTACGTATTCTTGTAGAAATGACTTCATTTCATGTGAATGTAGTATGTTGTTGGAATGGTTCGATTCGATCAAGTAGTAGCAATGTTAAGTATGTTGGGGGAAGACGTAAAATGTTTTCATGCAACTCACACATGGATTTGTCTGAATTTAAACTCTTTATAAGTTCTAAGATTGAGATTGACACTACAAGAAGTACTATTAATAGAAGTTTTAAATACGCTATGAGTGGACAATGGTTAGCTTTTCCGGTTCAGGATGATGAGAGTATAGATTGTATGTGGGTGTTTTCAAGGTCAACCCCTGTTCCTTCTTTGGAGTTATACGTAGAAGAGGTACTCCTAGGGAATCAAGAAGTTAACGTTGTAGAAACAAATTTAGTAGTGAATGTAACTTCCTCTGCCCCTTCTCCTACGCCTTTTCCTACCCAAGAAACTCAAAATCCCATTTTGCCATCGTCCTCTTCTCCTTCTAATGAACCTAATCAACTTCAACTTCAAGCTTCAAATGATGATACGATTAACGTAGAAGAGACAAATGACCCTTGGGATGATGTTATAAGTGAGAGTAATGAAATTGTTGAAGCTCCCTCTGAGGACGATGTGGGTGTTGATGAGGAGGCTCTAGCTAATGACATTACCTTAGGCAACATTCCAACAATCGTTGCTCCTACACCTTATGCACAAGTTCCCCCTCTAGATGAACACGTTGAGGATAACTCTTGGAGGTCTTAGGCATGTGATACAACCTACACCGATGAGGGAGAGTTTCAAAAGGGTATGATGTTTGATAATAAGGATTCTTTGTTGGACGCTATTAGATTGTATCATATTCGTAGGAACGTTGAGTACCGAACTGAGACATCTAATCAAATTGTGCTTACCTTGAAGTGTAAGATAGGGTGTACTTGGAGGCTAAGGGCTAGGAAGAGCTCCTATTCATCTAAATAGGAAATTGTGACATACAAAGGGAAACATGGGCGTTGTGTATTAAGTACTGACAATGTGTCAGCTGGACACATTCATTTGACATCATCCGTGATTAACAATGTTATTAGAAATTGTGTTGCTCAAGACCCATCAATTAAGGTCTCAGTAGTCAGACAAATGGTGAAAGACCAATTTGGCGTTGAAGTGACCTATAAGCGGACATGGTGTGCTAAACAACAAGCCCTTCTCTACATCTATGGGACATGGGAAGACTCTTATCCCCTCCTTCCACGCTTCTTGAAAGCAATGCAAGTTTCTAACCCTGGGATTGTAGTTGAGTGGTTCTATATGCATGACACCTCTGTGGACGCTCAGGGGTAATCTCCTCCTCATGCCGACGTTCATCTAGAGGAGGTAGAGTTGACGTGCCCTGACTATGGTGCTGGGACCTCACAGGGTGCTGGATCATCCCAGTACCAGTCACCTCCCCTACCAGAGCGTTATGCGACTGCGTCTTATTATCGTAGGAGGCGACGTAGACCGTCACAGTTAGATAGCGTCCAGGAGGAGGATTAGTATTAGTATAGTGTTTATATGTACTGAACATTTGAATATGTTAAACATTTGTCACATTGGAACCTTTAAACCTAGTTTGTAATATATATGTAGATGTATATATGTTTATCGTAGATTCGTTTAGTGTTTATTATGAATGAAATGTTGTTCACTACTCGGAGTTTTTGGCGATGAATCATTACGACATGAATTTAGTATTCATTTTATTAAAACCAAACAAACAATCATATTCAAATAGGAAAAATGATGCCGAAATTTCAACACAATTTCATTCATGGTCAACAAAGCCATATCAAATTACATAGTTTGTTCGATAAGTTAAACCACCGGTAACTAAGATTGCTTCTTGAAGTTTCTCATAATTCTTTCAGTCTCTTCTTTCCTATGTGTCATATCATCTATTTGTCTCTTGAGATTGAATATCTCATCTTTAAGCTCTTGTTTTTCCTTTTCAAGTCGTATTATTACGTCTCTTTGCCATTTGGTACCCTCCGGAACAATCCATCTAAAGTACGTGCAGCCGAATCCTTCATCCAAGTATAATGGACAAGCAACATATTCACGACCAGGATCGATGTCGCTCCAATCTGCATTAATCTCAACTTCATAACCACAATCACAAACCTCTTCGATAGGATGCTCCTGCGACATCTACATAAGACATTTTAAAGTAACATAGTTATATATTTAAAAATAATAGGAAAAATTACCTAGAATAATCCAAACTATTTATGATTTTCCTACAATAATCCTATCTATTGATTAACCATGAATAATCCCAACTTTGAGGGGTATTTTCCTAGAGTGAACTTGGGTAACTCGATGACCTGCTGTAGTAGATAATTCACCAAAAAATAAATTATATATTAATTTAAAATTAGAAAATATTTTTGAAAATTTTACTTAAAAAAATTCTAAATAATAAAAAAATCATAAATTTTTTATGAATATTTTTTAAACATTTTTTCGACATTTTATTTTAATTTATCTTTTTTTTAAAAAATAAAACTTGCTATATCAAGTCATCCGGTCACCGGGTTTACTCTTGGAAAATGCCCCTCAAAGTTGGGATTATTCATGGTTAATCAATAGGTGGGATTATTGTAGGAAAATCATAAATAGTTTGGATTATTCTAGGTAATTTTTCCAAAATAATATTAATAGTTAGAAATTTAAATTAATAATAACATAATGATTCAAATTACCTTCAAAACCAATTAGCTTGAACAATACTTTTAGAGTTTATATACAATAAAGTAGGAAAATGATGGAGTTATTTATAGAGCATACACAACGGCTAGTTTCAACTCCATAACGATTATTTTTACAAATTACAACGGCTAGTTTAAAGCATAGGAAAGTCAAAAAAAAGTCAAACCTAATGTCGCTGTTACTAACAGCGAGTTTACTGAAAACATGCTTTTTAAACGCTGTTGATAACAGCGACCCATAAGCTTACCTGGTTTGACCAGGTTTGACCATTGTACGCTGTTAGTAACAGCATCTTGACCTGACTATAGGTTTTGAGCCATATTCATAGTTCGCTGTTAATACAACGTCTTTACACCGAGCCTAGCTTTGGAGCCAAGGACGCTTATTTGTGGATTAAAGTTTCTCCAAGTCTTATATTTTGACTAAAGTTTGTGAAAGCTCTCACTTTTTTCAATTTTTCCAAAAGATTTGCTGATGCACAATTGGACCGACCTAATTTGCTATTCTAACAGAGACTGTCTCACTTGTGAGACGCATTTTATTAGACTGATTTAATTATTTTATTTGATTTTTTACTATTTTTAAGACTTAAAGCCCAATTTTAAGAATCAAAAGACCGATTCTAAGGCTTTGGACTTGACGACTATTTCAATACTTAAAAGGTCAATTCCAAGATTTTAAAGATTAATTTCAAAAGCAATTGCAAATTTTGAAACTTAAACTTAAACTCTCATTCCAATTTAAATTAGGTTGACTTAAATACTGAAATTGGTATTACAAATTTTGAAATTGATATTTAAAGTCTTGAATTTGACAAGTTTTTGATATTTTAAAATTTGAAATTGGCTTAGTATTACAATAGATATGTTCGAATTAAAAAAAAAATTACTGAGATTTTGAATTTGTGTTTTTTTTTTGAGATATGAATTTGTGTTTTTTTACATTGCCTTTAGCTTTTATTAAACTGATACTTTTACATAGGAACGCTTGTTCATCAAGCAATATTGACTTGCATCTTGTTTTATATACATACTAGTGTAGAACCCCGTGCAATGCACGATTTTTTTAACATCGACACATATAAACATATGATATTAAAAAAATCTAGAAATATTATGCCGTAGAAACATTCACTAATTTTGATAGTTACATGTATGAATTAACTTTGTAAATTTGAAAATTGTCAATAATATATTAAGCCGTATACTCCCTCCGTTCTTTTTTGATTGTCCACATTACTATAACGGGTAGTTTCATTAGTTTGTCCCATTTCCTAAAATGGAAACTTTTGATACCCCTTTTTCACACTCTCTCTCTTCTAAAACCCTATATCCGTCGAATCTCTTCCTCGGTTAAAATGCTCATAATTGCTCCCTCTCTTTTTTTGCGTTTCTCTCTCATTTCTCAGTAACTCCCTCTCTCTCTTCTGAACCTCCATTTTCATTGAGTTTTTTAAGCTTTGCCCCCTGTTTTCACCCAGTTTTCGGTTCATTTTTTTGGACTAAAATATAGATCGTCATTTTCTCTACAATTTGAGGTAAGTTTCGTGATTTTTGGTGGTTGGCTTGAAAATCGTCCCCTGTTCTTGAACTAGCTTTGACGTTTTTCTGGGTTTATTTATGGATAATAAACCCTCTTCAAGTTCATTATCAATTCCTAGTCATTTGTATAATGGTCTTTGTGATATGGTGAGTTGTGTTCTTGTTCCATCAATGGCTTGTCACATTCTTACTCAAATGAGATACTAAGATGGTCAAAAAAAGAGCTTGAGGCTTATCAAAAAGTTCTTGAAGATGATGCTTGCTCGAAAATGCGTGGTGATCCACCTGTGAAAATTAAATTCGTGTTTGAATCTCCATCTAAAACGCTTCCTCAAACTCCTCCTGTTGAAGATGATGATGTTAAGGTTGTTCCTGACACTCCTGAAGAAGTAATTTTTGCTAGGGCAAAAGAAAACCCTAAAAAACGCCGTCGTTGATTGTAAGACCCATTTGTTTAAGTTTATCTTAAATTTCGTTTTATATAGATGAGACTAAAAGAAACTTTTGGGATTTAGGTTGTAATTGCACATTTTGGGTGACTTCTGGATTTGTTTGTTGTTGGAAATATTTTGGGTATTTTTATTTTTTATGATGCTGTTTGTTTGTTTGTTTGTTTGGGGTGACTTCTAATTTAGGGTTTTGTTCAAGTTCTGTTCATTTTTTGATTTAGGGTTTTTTACATGTCATTTTTTTGGTTCATGTTTTGATTTAGGGATTTTTTCAAGTTCTATTCATATTTATATTCAAGTTCTGTTTTGGTTTGTACATGTAACCGTTTCTGTTTATAATCTGATTTAGGGTTTCCTTCCTTTGAATGATGATACCCCAATGATGATTTGCATAATTCTGAAAAATTGATTTAAATAGTGTAGTTGAGTAGCTTTTGAAAAAAAACGTTTGAAATCGTTGTGTTTGTTGCATGGTAAATGGCTTTCAATTAAAGTGATGATTATACACAATCTGAGAGACTTTAGAACCTCTATGATGAAACAGGGGGCATTTTTTTTCTTGATTTACTACCAAAATGAGCCATACATTCTCATGTACATCAACCTTTGATTTCATATCTAGTTTTTTTCAAAATGTTGCTCCTAACATCTTTAAATCAAAAATTTTTATGATGATTTGTCAAAACATACACTGAGGGGTTGAGTTCAAAGTTTAAAAAAAAAATAATCACCCTTGTGTCTCTTCTAATGCTTGATCATAAGCTTCTTGCATTGCATTTGAGGATTGTGCCACATCTTCATTCTCTTGTTGTGTTTGGGATGCTTGAGGATTCATTATAGGATTTACAAACGCAACCGATTCCCTAACTAGTTGTGTTGGAATCCTAACTTGAATTCTTAGGCGGCCATTATCTTCTTCAACTTTCTTGCCCAAATGCGGTTGTACATAGTCGTTACTTCCCTTGACCTTAAGAATTTCATTCAAGTGATGTTGCAATGAAATCCAGACATTTGTCAATGTCTTTGGATGAAGTTCATCATATGCTTCTTCAACGGCACCAATCAACTCCGTCATATTCTTAGGCATCTTCTTGTGCATCAATGATTGAATGCTTCTAAAAAATCCCAAGTCCAATATGTTACAATGTGGACTCTAGCGTTGTCTTGTTGAATGAATATGACCGATGGACCTTCTCTTGGTTTATACCTTTGTGTGACGGATTCGGTTGGCTTGATTTCTATCGATCCCCTTGGCCTATTTTTTGAATCCCTTTGGGCTGCCACCCTATTAATGAAGGGAAAAATCCCTACTTTTCCATCAAAAATACATTGCCCCTGTGTGTTCCATGAGGTAATTTGTCGTTTGTGTGCAATGAAAGCAGCTCTTGAAACATAAGATGTCGCATTTCATTGGTAAGCCTTGGATTATGGTGCGCTTCTTGTTCCCCCTGTTGCTCAACAATATGTGGTGGTTCTTGCTCGAATTCTGAGCTTGATTGAGGATCATATTGACTTGATCCGAAGTACCATGCCCCCTCGATATCGTCTTCACTTCCTGAGGCCATTACTTAGCCAATGATGATGATTTTTTTTGGGTGAAGCTACTGATTTTATATGGGTGAAGTTACTGATTTTGTGATGGCTGTGAAGCTACTGACTTTGTGATTGAGCTTCTGTTTTTGGATTGAGCTTCTGTTTTTGTGATGGCTGTGAAGCTACTGACAATTTAGAAGCTACTGATACTCTTACTACTGTGAAGCTGATGATCAAATTGAGGTTCTTTCTACTGTTCAGCTTTTTTTATACCAATCCTTGATCAATTGAGCTGATGTTTTGGATCAGAATTTGTAAAGTCAAATGAATTTCATTCCTTGATTAGATTTTGTTAGATTACTAATCCATGTTTATTGTATATGCCCAATGGAATTTAAGGGTTTTTAATTGTAATTTTAAGACATTTCCCTCCTAAAATGTGATTTACCTCCAAAACTTTCCAAAAATGAAAAGTCCCAATTGTAACAGATTTTCTGTTTTGGTTTGTACATGTAACCGTTTCTCTCTCTAAATGTAATGACAAGATTATTTTTTTTGTTTTTCTTTTTCTTTACCTTTAATTAATTTATATTTTCTCTCTCATAATACCAATACAATCATTAAATCATTCCACTATTCTAATAAAATATTACCCACAATCAACAAAGATTCCCACTATCTTAATATGTGTGAAATCCTCAAATAGGACACACATATAAGAACGGAGGGAGTATTATACTCTTTAATTAACTCAAATTAACTATAAATAAATGTTAGTCAAAAGATACTTTAATAGTAGATATATTTTTCAGGATCAATTGTCATGTCATTAGTCATTAGTTAATTAAGTGAATTTTGGCAAGTTCTTTTAAAACTTGACACTTGGAATTTTCCAAGCTTTTTATTATAATGTATGATTTCCTCTTATTCCTATTAAATGTCTACATTTGGTTTTTCAACGCTATTTATCAATCACTCTTATTAGGTGCTTTGTTTTTAATCTAAAATTAAAAAGTAGAATCTTGGTTGATTCGTCTTATTATAAAATTTGTAAATTTTATTAATATTAACTTTTTATAATTTTTACTCAAGCACAATTAGAGATATTTAAAATTAAAATAGTACATGACAAATGTGTCAAAATCAAATAAGACATTTCCAAAAAAAAAAATAAAAAATAAAATCAAATGAGACATTTAAAGGGAATAAAAGAAAGAACTATTCGCCAATTACAAAAAATAAAAAAAATACATAATTTAATAATATCAACTTTTTATAATAGTCATTCAGTACATTACACAACATGAAAACAAAAAGCAACCGTTAAAATACTAATTTGTGTACCGTGTAAATTGGTAGGAGTTTTGCTAGCATTAATTTGAGTTCGAATCTTATTATGCACATTTTTTCTACTCCCTCCGTTTTCTAATGTTCTTCCCATTTAGAATATTTTATTTTGGAAAGAGAAATTTGATTTATATTTTTAAGACATATATAGAAGACAAAATATATCCATGTGAGATCTCGTTAGATTCGTCTTAATGTATACCTTTTTATTATATATTTTTTATAATTTTTTATGATGCGTATTTAGAGATATTTAAGCTCAAAATTTACTTTGAAAACTGTGCAAAAAGTATAGAAAAAACATTTGGAAACAGAGAGAGTATTTTCAAAGTATTTTAAACTAATTAACCTTTATATGAATTTGATTTATTATCATTTAATTTTATCCTAAATCCGCCCCAGCAGCCCACAGCATCATGTACACCAATAAATAAGTGTAAACAGTGTACTAACTTAAAAACTAAAGAATAATGACAATAAACTTCTCATTATTTTTCAAATTAACACATTCTCGACCTCTTGACTTGATACAACAGATGCAACTTTTTTTTCCGCAGAAACCATGTAACAGACTGCAATTTATACTACAGAAGAAGCCTACTAAAACCTGATCTAATCATAGAAAAATGGCACTTTGGCAGTTGAGCGAGAACAAATAACCAAGTTCAAGGCGACAATCTGAAGAAAAATGCCAACCGTTACCACGAAACCTAGAACAAGTTGAAGCAGATTGCTTGGTAACGCCAAAAAGTAAACATATTCTAGTGAACCCGAGATGATTAACTATACAATCATCCATGTCAAATGGCGATAGCCAGCCCACTTAGCAGCAACACGAATTCCGATGGCTAAAGCAACGCCCAATAGAGGAACTGGGACTTTGTCGCTAGAGGAAGGGACTTTGCCTTTTTCATTTCCATCTGCAAGCTTCTTAGAATGATGATAAATTGCCATTGCTGTAAACGAGACAATTGCCAAAACTCTAACCCATGGCTCACCGACAGAAGCCACAACAGTTGCAACAGGTAACATTGAAGAAATGTAATCCCTTTTCTTGAAAAACCGGGAAAAGCTGAAGATCCCAACAAGCATCAGCCAGAATACTGGTTCAATGATAAAGCCTCTGACTGCACCATAACCGATGATTCCTGCTGTGGTAAGCAGGTAAGGTTGGCAGTTTATTGAATTCGGAGAAGCGGCTTTTCCGATTGCAAGTACAGTTGAAGCAAGCATGATAATAAAGGTTAATTCCGGTATTGGAGCAGATGTTACTATGCTGGAGTATAGAGAACGGATGGCATGAAGTGAGGTCTCAATGTAGAGAATTGTGTAGCTGATTGGGTCACCTATGAAACGAAAAATTAATGCCAAAAAAAGCTTCGATAGGTATCCGAAAAAATTGCCAATGCCCAATACAAGTTTCCACCAATTAGATATTTCCCACAAGACTGATCTCCATGCGTAGATGGAAAATGCCAGAGCTGCAAATAGCAAACGCAAGTTAGCATAGATGTAAGAGTAATGACATCTAAAAATCTGGAAAAATTCCCATTGATAGTCAAAAATATGACGGAGTCCATTTCTGAAAACCCCAACAAGGAATGCACAGAATAGTAGCACTGTAGCAATCCTCAAGAAGGACATGAAACATCTGCTATTTAAAGTAAACAGAGGTAGAACATATTATCCACGAGTAATTGGGTACAAGTTGAGCAGTCCATGCAATTTAATGATATGAAATGTATGGAAGTCTCGGACAACAAAGGACACCAAAAAAAGGCATTGAAACCACATACTCTAGTTCCGCTGCTTCTTCCTCTAGTTAACCTTGAAAGAACAATAGCATAAACTTGTCCAGTGATGAAGAAAAGAAAAGATATAGGAGGGTCTTAGACAAGGCCTTGTGTCCACAAAGTACTATTGAGAGAGATTACCCAACAATTAGGATTAATTAAGACGTGGATTTATTAATGTGAAGATTAGGATTGGGTGGAAATGCCGGTTTAGCCCTAAAGGAGAGGTAGCTTAAGTGGTCTAAAGACCACCTTTCCTATATATACACATGATATCGATAGCGTGTTTGACTTCTCTGCATACCAAATCAGCCCTCTTTTAAGTCACATAGAGGCCAAAACTTAGTCACCTACTCTAGAGCCCTTTTTGCACATAAGTCCATGAGTAACATGGATCCTATAGTCAATTGGTCAAACCATCCATCATAATCGGGACTATTCCCGGATAGAACAACTAAGCAATATTTTTTTTTAACTGCCCTTGAAGGCAAGCTACAAAGGGTTGTGAAAATAGAGTCTCAAAGGGTCCAACCCAAGAATCGACCCTAATACCTCTTTATTTTATGGAGGCCTTTCATTATTAAGAGGATTGCCCCAATGGAGGGTCAACTATTGAGGGACCAACGAATTAAACGGTTACACTACCTTTGGATGATATCCACAATCACTTAAACTACAATTGGAAATCTTAAAGCAAAGTTGAATTTCCACCCAAATGAGTTGGTTGTATCAATGCATCTTTTAAAATTTTAGTATTGAGAAAAAAAATGATAAGAATGTCCAGAGTAAAGTGACTCAAAATAGGCTTGAAAGATTCATACTAGTGAGGAAGAGTAGATTTTCATTCCATCCTAGCCCCAACTAGTATTTCGGACTCTACATAACTTGCGCTTAGAAGAATGTGTTTTCCTTGAAACATTTTATAGATATAAAGTGGGCATATACTCTTCGTCTCCATGTGGAGATAATTGTTATGGATGGCTCTTGTTACTTATGATGGTGTGAGTATTTGCTCATTTGTGTGCCTTGGTATTGTGCTAACCTCTGATGGTCAATCAACATTATAGGCTAAGATTTAAGGTCAACATAACATTTTGTTCGCGAAAATCCAAGCGCCATTATATAATGAGATTTAACATCGTAGTAACTCTCAAATACGTTACATAACGATTGTTACATAATGTCATGGGTGAGTTTTTATTCAACGAAAGAAAGCCAATACGTGATATATCACCAAAGCCAACATGTGTAAGAGCCAAAGAGTTGAGATGTTCGTAAGTTTGTTTGGCCACACCCTTTTCCATCTAAGAGAAAGAACAAACTTATACTTAGAGGGAGGGTCTTTTTGAGATTATGAAGAAAATAGGAACATTGCTCACAAGTTGAAGTTTTCAAGTGATAATGGAATTCATGCAACTTGCAATTTGGGAGGGTTCTCTCTGACTTTTTCCATTTAATGATGAGAATGTGTGGTGAACCAGATTAGGCTGCAGCAGAAGTACAAGAAAGAGAAGAAAAGAAGAAAGAAAGAGAAGTACAGAATAGAGGAAAAGAAGAGTGACAGATAGCAGTAAAGAAAAGTACAGAGAATAAGAGAGAAAGGGGGAATGATCGTATATTAATTTCTGTGATGCCAAACCAATTATTACATCATGATATTTATAGCTAAACAAAGCCTAAAAGCTTGTTGCCAAAAGTTGGTTACAAAAAGATTCCCTTCTAGAAGATTTCCTTTCCCTTAACAAATTCTGTTATGCAGCTTCCAGCTCATCATTTTGCCATACGCCTTTGATAGACTATCATTTGTTTTGCTGGTGCAGGTTCTGGATTCATCACAATACCCCCGGTCAGGAGCTTCACCTTGTCCTCAAGGTGATTGGAAGGAAAAGCTGCAAGCAATTTAGTATAGTCTTCCCAAGTAGCCTCAGAAACAGACATCCCTGACCAATGAACCAAGACCTCAGGATGTGATGGAGTAGGGTAACGGATATCCAACAAGGCGATGGGCTCAGCTTCAAGGACCATGTCAGGAGAAACAGGAGGTGGAGTGTCGGATGGAGAAGAGTAACCATGTGCGGGTTTAAGTTGGGAGACATGAAAGACCGGGTGGATAAGGCTGGTGGGAGGAAGAGCCAAACGATAAGCTACTTTGCCAACCTTTGCAATAATGCAGTATGGTCCAAAGAATCGCGGTGCGAGCTTTTCATTGGGACGTTTAGCCAAAGACTTCTGTCGGTAAGGCTGAAGTTTGAGAAACACCAAGTCACCTTCCACAAAAGAGAGCTCTCGACGCTTGGTATTCGCATAATGCTTCATATTTTGTTGAGCTTTCACCAAGTTGAATTGTATCTCATCAAGCATGGCATCCCTTTCATGTAACAATTGATCTAATTGCTCAACCAGAGTGGCGAGATGTCCAAAACGAACCAAATGAGGTGGAGGTTTCCCGTATAAAGCTTGGAAGGGGGTCATTTTGATGGTGGAATGTGGAGATGTATTATAACAAAACTCAGCCCAAGAAATCCATTCAGCCCAATGATTGGGGTGACCATTGATGAAGCACCTCCAATGCCTTGTTCACAATTTCGGTCTGGCCATCGGTTTGCGGGTGGAAGGCCGTACTACGAATGAGTTTAGTGCCTTGTAGCCGGAATAGTTCGCGCCAAAAAGAGCTGAGAAACACCTTATCACGATCAGACACGATTGAGGATGGAAACCCATGAAGGCGGACGATTTCCTTGATGAACAGAGTGGCCACTATGGCAGCGGAGAATGGGTGTTTTAGGGGAAGAAAATGAGCGTACTTTGTAAAGCGATCGACCACGACCAACACGGTATCAAGCCCTTGGGATTTGGGAAGACCTTCAATGAAATCCATTGAAATATGCTCCCACACATGAGTAGCAATGGGTAAAGGGTGCAGCAGCCCAGCTGGAGATTGGTATGAGGCTTTTTGTTGTTGACATGTACGACATTAACGCACATAATTCGAGACTTGTTTGCGCATTCCATCCCAGTACCATTCCATCGCCAACCTTTGATAAGTTTTGACCTCCCCGCCATGGCCTCCTAAGGGTGAATCATGGTACTCTTGGAGCAAGACAGGAATAAAAGGAGAGGACTTGGCTAGCACAAATCGACCCTTGAAAAGTAGCCGCCCATGGAACAAAGAAAAACCATATGGTACGTCCCCACCAGACTCCAAGTCAGACCAAATGCGAGCCAAAGAAGAGTCCGATTTAACTTCGCGAATGAGCTGATCCCAATCAATCGAAATAGAGCTAACCGCCATACACAAGGCCATAGAATCATGAGCACGACGAGAGAGTGCATCTGCAACTATATTCTTACTTCCTGGATTATAAACAATAGAAAAATCGAAACCCAGGAGCTTGAGGACCCATTTTTGATAATTTGACCCAATCTCCCTTTGCTCAAGCATATACTTCAAACCATGCTGGTCAGTTTTCACAATAAAGTGATTCCCCAACAAGTAGTGCTTCCATCTCAAAACCGAAAGAACAATCGCCATAAGCTCCCGTTCATAAATGGGTTTTTGTTGAGCCCGAATTCCAAGAGAACGACTAAAATAGGCGATAGGATGGAGGTCTTGCAACAAAACAGCTCCAATACCTAACCCAGAGGCATCCGTTTCAACTACGAATGTTTTAGTAAAATCCGGCATTGCTAACACAGGAACGCAGGTCATGGCAGTTTTTAGTGCATTAAAGGCGAGGGTGGATTCCTCATCCCAACAAAAGGCCTCTTTCTTTAACTGATCAGTAAGTCGTCGGGCTTTTTGAGCATAATTACATACAAAACGGCGGTAATAACCCGTTAACCCAAGAAATCCACGAAGCTCGCGAATATTGGAAGGAATAGGCCAATTGGAGATGGCAGTGATTTTGTCAGGGTCTACGGCTACCCCCACGGCGGAGATTATATGCCCCAAATACGCAACTTGTGACACCCCATAACTACATTTACTCCCATTAATTACCAAGGAATGTTGAGCTAAAGTTTTCAGTACGATTTCCACGTGTTGTCTATGTTCCTCCTCATTATGACTATAAATCAAAATGTCATCGAAAAAGACTAACACAAATTTGCGCAAATATGGACGAAAAACATCATTCATCAACGATTGAAAAGTAGCGGGAGCGTTAGTAAGACCAAAAGGCATTACCAGAAATTCGTAGTGTCCATCGTGAGTGCGGAATGCCGTTTTCGAAACATCCTCGGCCTTCATCCGAATTTGATGATATCCGGATTTGAGATCCAGCTTAGTATAAATGACAGATCCTTCCAAATCATCCAACAGTTCGTCGATTACTGGAATGGGAAATTTATTCGGTATCGTTGCCTTGTTGAGAGCCTGGTAATCTACGCAAAAACGCCAAGACCCGTCCTTCTTTTTCACCAAAATAACTGGACTCGCAAAGGGGCTGGAGGAGGGCTGTATAATACCTGCTTTTAACATGTTTTGCACCATTTTTTCGATCTCTAATTTTTGAGCATGAGGGTAACGATATGGGCGGATATTAATGGGATTGCTGCCTTCTTTTAAAATGATAGAATGGTCTTGAGGATGAATGGGTGGTATTTTATGATGGGGTTGTAAGACTTGTGGGTATTTTTGGAAAATATCAGCTAAAAAGTGGGGTATTGACACGTCAGTGTCTAAGTTTGGGACACTCAACCCATTACACTCCACTAGTACGCCACCTCCCCCACCTTTTAATGCTTTTTTCAATTTTTTTACAGAGATTTTTGAGCATTTGAGTGATGGGTCCCCTCTTAAGGACACCTCCTTCCCTCCCCATTGAAAACGCATTAACTGTGTTTTCCAATTTACCATGGCATTCCCCAACTTCTCAAGCCATTAAACCCCTAAAATTACCCCTAATTTGCCCAACTCCAAAGCATAAAAATCATCACAGATTTCAATACCTTGGACCGTGAGTGTAAGTTGTTTGCAAATGTCATCCCCAAATACCTCGGTACCTGTGCCCAGCGTGACTCCAAAGGGTCGGCAACCAGCTATTTCGAGCCCCAATTCCACCGCAATGGGTGTAGATATGAAGTTATTGGTTGCCCCGGAATCGAGAAGCACAATCAAACGTTTACCAGCAATCTCACCTTCAAATTTCATGGTTTTTGGATGAGTGAATCCGATCAGGGACTGTAATGAGATTCCGGCCAGAGGGTCGTCATTTTCTTGGGATACCGGAGTTTCAGAACCCGCCAAATCTATCACTTCATCCTCCAATTCCTCCGTCAAGATTACTCTCAGATCACGATTTTTGCAATTGTGATTATAGGACCATTTTTCATCACACCTGAAGCAAATGCCCTTAGCCCTTTTTTCTCTCATCTCCCGGTCAGTTAATGGTAAATTTTTTGGATGGTTTTCAAAGTGGGGTTTGGGATAAGTGTTTTGAGGTTTGGGTGGGTTAGAAGGATACGGTTTAGGTGGGGGGTAATTTTGTGGGTAGTTTTGTGGGTAATTTTTTGGTGGGTAGTTTTGTGGGTAATTTTGTGGGTAAATTTTCGGCCCATTCCATGGCCATACTACCCACTCCATAAAACTTGGCCTAGTCTTTGTGTTCAATTTTTTTGGCCCATTCCATGGCCATACTCAGATTGTGTGGGTCCATTAATCTTAGCTCACATTTAATTTCCTCCTTGAGGCCGTTAATGAAAACCCCAACCGGAAATTCACTCGGAATTTTTCCCAATGGGCTAGTTTCTCGACAAACTCCTTACAATACTTCGCTACTCCTCCTTCCTACCTCACAGCTACCCATTGTTCCACCAACCCTCTGTGCCCATGAGGACGGAAACGATTACGCAGTAAATATTTGAGTTCTCGCCAAGTGGTAATTGGTTCCTCTTGGTCAGCCCAATGAAACCAAAACAAGGCGTCACCCTCCAAACTTAGTACCGCCGACTCCATCTTATCCACCTCTGAAAGATTATAGTGAGTAAAATACCTTTCAGCTCTCAAGATCCAGCTATCCGGGTTTGGTCCAGCAAACATTGGGAGTTCCATACGTCTCATTTTCCCTGGCCAGGATTCATCTCGATTCCTTCGTTCAGAGTCTTCATTGGCCACTTGATTAGGCCAGCCAGTTCCACCTGCATTGAGAGGGTTACCCAAGATGCTAGGTTGCGCCTGCATTCTGACACTGCCATTCACCAATTGTTGGATGGATTCTTGCATCTTAAGCTGACTTTCTACCATGGTCGCTAGAGATTTATCCAGGTTAGTACACCTTGCTTCTAACATTGATTGGCTAAGGGTTAATTTTTCTTCCAGCTGCCCCATTTCAGCGTGAATTTGGGCCGACAATTTTTGGCTAAGACCCTCAAATTCCATTTCAAGTTGTTCGTTACGCTGTTGGTTAGTGGGATTTCCCATTAGAGACGTTTGGCTCTGATACCACGTTGTGGTGAACCAGATTAGGCTGCAGCAGAAGTACAAGAAAGAGAAGAAAAGAAGAAAGAAAGAGAAGTACAGAATAGAGGAAAAGAAGAGTGACAGATAGCAGTAAAGAAAAGTACAGAGAATAAGAGAGAAAGGGGGAATGATTGTATATTAATTTCTGTGATGCCAAACCAATTATTACATCATGATATTTATAGCTAAACAAAGCCTAAAAGCTTGTTGCCAAAAGTTGGTTACAAAAAGATTCCCTTCTAGAAGATTTCCTTTCCCTTAACAAATTCTGTTATGCAGCTTCCAGCTCATCATTTTGCCATACGCCTTTGATAGACTATCATTTGTTTTGCTGGTGCAGGTTCTGGATTCATCACAGAATGATACAAATAATGACAACTCAAAATTCAGGAAATCCAAGCAGGGTTGAGGTGGGGCTCCTCCAACTGATGTAAGGTGTTTATTGTTCGTGAATAAAGGTTTAGACAAATGAAAAACAGTCTTCCTTTGTAGTGAATTGCATGGAATTGGCAAACATATGACCTATTGTTACTTGCTCGTGCAAGGAATTGGTGAGTTAGTGTCATGAATGGCTTTGGAGGGGTAATCTATGAATTACCTTGTAAGTAGTAACTACTAGTTAGTTAGTTGGAGGAGTAAGATTTAGAGGAAAACAGTATAACTAGGAGGGGGAGGATAGGAGAAACATACTCAGTCATTTGTAAAAGATTTTGAATGAGTTCTTGACTCATTTCTTGGAGAACCACAAGCCTCTTGAAAGCTTGTTTACTGTCTTAATATATTACAATCATTCTAGGTAATCAACTTTATGATTTACGTTTACATCAAATACAGATCAACACATTTACATTCAACGTTATTCAGTAATTCAGTTGTTCAAACATTTCTTTACAACTCTTGCTATACAACAATACTGTAATTTAGATCCTAAACATCCACAGCTAACTCAATCCATAACTGTTAGCTCCAATTTTCTTGAACACCTAGGTGCTCGGGTGAGCATTACTTGTATTCAAATACATAAGTTGCAACTGTTGTGTGATCGAGCAAGCCACTGTGAGCATATGCAAGGTTGAATATCTCTTTTAAATTGTATTTCAATGTGAGCTATTAATTAATTCGTAACTATAAATCTTAGCCTTTTATTTTTATCCAGTACACCACATTAACTTTGAGGTTATTTTATGCTTGCCTATACATATAATTCGTGTAGAGAGAGAAAACATGTTTAATATTAAAACTGCGACATGTATTTCTTATTTTTTTCTTTATGAAATCTATAAATCTTTGTGCTCCGTTCTTACATGGAAAAACCCTTTTAATTGTTGATGTTGCTTTGTGTAGTTAATACTAGCTTATTATTTGAGTAATCATTGTTTTTGTAATAATTTTTATTCAAAGTCAATATCTTTATATGCTTTCATAAGCCTCAAAAGCCTGGAAAAAATAACAATCAATTTTAATTAGTACTTTTATTATGTAACACAGGCAGCAAAAAAGACCATGACAAAGGTAAAAACATTGAGAAAGGAGAAGGGAGATCACTCCGAAATTTGATTTTTATACAAGTTTCACTCAAACTAATCATCAGATTGAAGATTTGGGTACATAAATGGAAATGCAGAAACAACATACATATAAAGTAGGAAAAGGGTAAACAGTCACTAAGATCTAAAAAGAAAGAAATACTTGTAGAATATTGATATCTTCTGAACAACGAAAATCGTTGAGAGAAAAATTATGTTAGTAGACAAATGGTGATAGCATTGTGATAAATAGCAATGGTTGCTCGGATAGGGGCGGAGATGTGACTGGCAACTGAGACAGAAGCAGAACTGTTGACGTGCAATTTTGATGAGGTTGCAACATTGGTGGAAGGCTAATGAAAGAAACAAAGTTGGCATCCTAATTTTTTTGGTAAGGCTATTTCTATGCTTTAAGGGAGCAACTGATATGACCAGAGTTGGCTAATCAAGAACAGACATGAAAGAATAGAGAACAATAAAAATAGAAAGAGAAATGATATTAATGGCAGAATGTGAAATGTATCACAAGCTTTCGAGAGACTAATTCTCTCCCAAAGAGTAATCTCAATTACAATATAAGTCTCTGCCCATTTCATTCCCCTATCCCTTCTTATTTATAGGCCACCCTTAAACTCATAACAAACTCTAAGCCTCTAACAATAACTCCTATTAATTTGCTTATATATTCTTATTGATAATATTCTCTAAATCTGATGACTAATATGCCCTCATCTGTTAATGTAGTCTCGAATAGGAATTGCTAGTCATAACAGTGGCTTATAAACTAGCTATTTCCATGGGGAGCCGCATACATCCAGTGTTCCATATATCACGATTGAAGCCAACAATAGGGACAAATTTAAGGCCAACTTTACTACCAGAACGTTTGTCGGTAGAGCTTGAGATGGAAGCAGAACCTGAGCAGAATCGGTGATTGGGGTATGAAGGAATGTCGCGGACTCATTAAATAGCAATGACCGTCACAGTCTGATGTCACGTGGAGTACTACCATAATATCCAAACTCACTTGCCAACCTTTCCCCAAGAGGACAAGGTGAAACTATTGGCAGAGTCTAATGTGATGCGGGAAATCCCTTTGAAGTTTGAATATAGTAGACGTGGCAAGTGAGCAACTCAATGGCGCTGGATTCGAGATTGCTTACTAATTAGTGAGTTAGTCACAAGTTTTGATGTTTCTGAATTAAGAGCACAGAATTCAGTAGCCAGAAAATCTTTCAGGAACTGCACTCCAATTAGTTCCGCCAATAACCAGTATTTAGCTATCTTCAAAAAAAAATAAACATTACCAGTATTTAACTACCAATGTGCATCTCTTATGCTCCCTCTTTATCAAATCCTTTCAAGCTTCAAGTCCATATCAGAATAGTCTAACAAAACCAAGACATATTTTCAACATCCTTTTTTCTAATCTATGTAGTTGGTCTAACACATTGCATAATACTGTCCAAGGGTGCATTTCAGTTTGCATTTAAACTTCGAGCTTATTCTTTAAAATCCATGCCTAAACCTCCAACACAATCATTTATCTCCCAAAGAAACATTCTACACAAGTACACAAACAACAGCCAAGCAAATGAAGCGAATTTCTATAACCCCTTAAAAATTATCAATCACACTTCAAACGCAACTAGAATATGATACAAACGTAAATAGAAGGAATGAAAATACCCAATATAATGAGCCATCTAACACTAATATCTATCAAGGATAAAGAGTTCTAAAACCAGTATCTAAATTTAAAATAGAGAATGTCAGGTCCCTCAAACATATTAGATTATTCCCCAAATGATCCATTCCAATCTAAGTGACCTGAATTTCAACTTCTTATCATCAAAAATAATAACTAAACCCCATATCACATACTGCCTCAATACCTCTCAATCTGCTACATTGTCTATGTATTGTCCAATTGAATTTGGTACAATACCATATATGAACTTTAACCTACATATTCTCCAATTTCTCCCTTCAATTCATTCATATATTTCTTTCCTCCACGTAATTAGTATCTAATTCTATTAATGACAACCGACCAAAATTAAAACACACCATAATCTAAAACATCAAAATCAGAGAAATATAATTTCAATTCCCTTCTTCGCCACATATAAGTGACGAACATCAAGATCATTTTATTCACAAACAATCAATTAAAGTGAAAATGTCAACCAACCACAACAGTGAGCATGACAAACAGCCAACAATAATCTAAAACATCAAAGGGAAAAACAAGAATAAATATAGGTACATAGAAATCTTACCCACAAACCAAGGCCAGAGAAGAGGGGGAGAAGGAACTTCCTTAGTCAAGTGTCGAAACCTATCAGGCATTGTACTTTTCCCTCTCAACTGTTCCAATTCCTCCTCATTACCATTTGATTCTCCAGCTCTCACACAAAATCTCAATTTTCGACCACTAAATGCAAACCTTTTGCAGAAAGTTTTAGATGTATTTGACTCGAATTGAAGAGTTCTTCTGCCGCCATGGCAATGACTTATACGGGTTAAAATTTCGGGAGTGGGTTTAAAGTGAGGGAAGTTTCGGCATATAAACGGGGTGCAGATAGTAGAAATAGAGCTAGAAATTGACATGATTGAAGTACTTCGTGGTTGCGCTGTAGAGTTGATGCTTAGCAGAGGTTCTCCATTGTTGGCTCTCAGTTTTACAAACTGAGACTGTGGATTGCAGAAGATTGAGAGGCTTCACTGTTCTTGGGGTAGAAAATGGGGAGACCGAACGCCGATTCTCAATTGAGTTCCAATTTCCCCCAATCATATAATACCATAGAAGTGTTCGAAAATAATTTGATGTATTATCGTATGCTGCATGACAAATATAATTATTTTAGTGGATAATAGTTGATTATATGAACATGTTTATCTGATTTAGAATTTTGTTATTTTAAAAATTAGAGCTAAATTAGGTATACTATGGAGTATAATTTATTATAGAATTTCTATATAACTAATCTAAAATTTGATATATTTTTGATTCAATGAAAAAGTGATATATTCGATAAATAATTAAAAAAATTATTATTTAATTAATTTTTGCTTTAAAAAAGTCATGTATATGATAAATTTAATCATAATAATATATACTTGCATTATTCTTTGAAGTTATATTTATATATATTTCATACTAATTGATTTGTGCATTGCACGAGTTTCTATACTAGTATGAAATAATGGTGCATTGTTATGATTGACATTATTCATTGTTTAAGTTTATTTTATACATTGCAGCTAATGCGTAACAAAAAAAAAGTCAAGTGAAATCTTGTTTGAATTTTCTAATCGCGTACTTTCATAATATTAACTTTTTATAATTTTGAGACATGTATAATTCAACATATAAATGATCAAAATAACGCATTGGATTGCGTAAAAAGTCAATTGTAGTGATTATAGTGGAAAGGTGGAAGTTGTAGTGATTATAGTGGAAAGGAGGAAGTATGTAAAGAAATTAGAGAAATTCTATGCGGTGGCTTTAAGTTTTTTTTAAAATTTTAAACATTTAAGGGAAATTACACGTGGTAACTCTAAAGTTTTGGGTTTTTTACATGGTAACCAAAACTTTTCACAAAAAAATACATGTGGTAACCCTGAGGTTTACCAAATTGTCCCAATGTGACCCTTTTGCATATAAAACGTTAGCAAACATTAATTTCGAAGTTTTAAGGATGTTGTACACCTATTTATGCGCCTGGTCATTTCAAATTCAATCAGTTTTAATCTTTTCCCCCAAAACATAAACCCTAACTCACCATTTCGAGTAGTATATTTGAATTGGGAGAAAAATGTGATTTGCATGAAAGATGGTAGAGTTAGGGTTAATGTTTTGGGGAAAAAGGTTGAAACTAATGAAATTTGAAAACTTTGGTTGCATAAATACACGTATAGCGGCCTTAAAGCTTCGAAATTAACTTTTGCTAACATTTTATGTGCAAAAAAGTCACGGTGAAACACTTTTAAACATCAGGATTACCCCGTTGATTTTTTGTAAAGTTTTGGTTACCATGTGTAAAAGCCAAAACCTCAGGGTTATCACGTGAAATTTCCCAATATTTATTTATGCGAGAGACCGTTATTCAGAGAATCGACTTCAATATGAGAAGTTTATATTCTTATTTCCTCTTTAATTTGTATTATTGGGCTATTTAGCTCATATATGTATAGTGTGTCTCTCAGAAAAGAGCGTCTCTCACAACAATTAGTGATCTTTCAAACTCTAATAAAACCGATCGGAGCTAAGCAGTTCAAAAAACCAAGCTATTTCTCCCCAGATTATTAGCTCACCACTACAAATAAATAGCAAAATAGCTACCACCGTTATGATCGCCATTTGGACGCTAAATTGGTAAAAAGTGATTTTGGCGACGGCCTGGCGACAACCCACAAGTGGACGCCATTTTGATGGACGCTAAATTAAAATTGGACGCCATTCTGACGCTAAAATTGGAAATATTTGGGGCGACGGGCTGGCTATGGACAAGTTGGTCGCCATTTACTTTTTTGGTGGGCTACGTCGCCCACTTTAAAAAATCAATTTTTTTATATTATATTATTCTACCCAACCAACCAAACCCATATTTAAAAGTTTCCAACAATTGTTGGAGCTAGGGCTTGAACCCTTGATCTCTAACATAAAGGTACAATATTCCAACCATTAGGACACTTATAACTTAGTGATTATTATTTTATTTTTTATTATTATTATTATTATTATTATTATTATTATTATTATTTTTGTTATTATTATTATTATTATTATTATTATTATTTTATAATTAGTCGTATTACTATATGGTTAGTCGTATTACTTTTTTAGTATTTTTATTAGTATATTTTTAGTTGTACTAGTGTAGTATTAATATATTATTAATCATATTAGTGTAATAATACTCGTATTAGTGTATTGTTAGTATATTATTAGTTGTGTAGTCGTATTGGTGTAATATTTATATATTTTTAATCGTATTAGCGTATTGTTATTCAAATTAATGCATTATTTGTATATTATTTTATTTGTAGTCGTATTTGCGTAGTTTCAAAATATTATTAATCGTATTAGTGTATTATTACTCGTATTACTGTTTATTAGTTGTATAGTCGTATTAGTATTTTTTTTTTTGAATAATGTATCAGTATATCATTAATCGTATTAATATATTATTAGTCGTATTAGTATATTATTAATCATATTAATATATTATTAATCGTATTAGTATATTATTAATCTTGAAAAAGTAAAAATAGTCATTCAAATTTTCTAGAAATAGCATGAATACAAGTTAAATATTAAAAGTAGTCATAAAAATAATAAAATTAGGCTTGCGGAGATATAAAGAGGTTTTAAGTATTTCTAATAGGAATAGTTGGCATTGGTCTTTAAGTATTAGTATATAATATTAAAGTAGTCATAAAAATTATAAAAACCTATTTTAATAGTCTTTGTATTGAGACGAATCAAACAAGATCTCACATGACTATATTTTAACTTATGGATTAAGAGTAAAATACAAATTAAGATTGATAAGTGAATAGTGCCCAAAAACAAATGGGACAACTTGAGTGAATAGGAGGGAGTAAAATTTTCTAGAAATAGCATGAATACAGGTTTTAAGTATTGTATATCATATGACTAATAGGAATAGCTGGCAGCCATTAAAAGTAGTCATAAAAAAAAAATTGGGTTGTTGACATCTTTAGCGTCAGAAAGGCGACCATATGTCCCCTCGCCATATACATGGCGTCCAACATTCCGTCGCCTGTTCGTAGCCACCGTTTTAAATACAAATGGCGATGAATTTTTCGTAGCCAGTTTGTCGCCACTGACGTCAAGTCCTATCTCGACGCCTTTTCCCAACGCTATTTCAATACTTAATTGTAGTGCACATCATATCCGCACGTAAAAAATAATGAATTTAAGAGTGAAGGGTGTTTAGTAACCCTATCCAAGAAAAAAAAAACCATTAAGATAACCTAAATCGTAATGTAAATAAAAATAATGGTGCTAAACTGGAAACACAATCAGTTGCAATACTACCTCTTTATCAAATGAAAATTCTAGATTTCTTTATGACTAACCAAAAAGATGATTCTTATCTAAATCTTCTTCACTCATAAATGATCTCACCAAGAAAATCTCATAAAATCAAAATCCTTGTCGACCTCATTTCCAAGCCAACTAATCTACTACATCACAATCAACCGAAACCAAAAATTTTGAATTTGATGGGTCTTTGAGGGAGACACTTCTATTGTTCTTGAAATGGAAGAAAGAGGGAAAAGCAAGCATGATTATTAAAATCAGGATTCTGAGCTATGATTCTACGATCCAAAAACAAGCGAACGATTTGAATCGTAGGTAGAATTGTAAGTTGGTAGAATCTTACAATTCTAAATACAACAATATTTGTAGATGTAGAATCATAACACGATTTTACGATCCTACAATTTAGCGATCTGGGTCTACAAATTTATTCTTAATTTTTATTAGTTTTTCTTATGTATCATATTTCATTAATTTTTCTTTTGATTCAGCGATTCAACGTCATAATATTTAAAAATAAATTTCTTCATCGGTATGAAGATTCAAAATAATTATTATTTGTTTTCCATTTCATTCTTAAAAATGAATTCAATGAAACTTTAATTCATAAACTTAAACTTTTGAGTTGAAAATATTATGACTAAATAGCAAAATTAGGTTTATTGTAGAATCTTACGAAGATTCAAAGACATACTTCTACCTAAGAATATAATTTACCCTTAAGCTAACAACTTATTCATATATTGTTAATCATTTACTTATGAATGTAGTGTACAAACAAAATATCAACTTAATAAATTTGACGTGTCTCTCTACGTCTTTTAACACGAATTAGCTGTCAACCATCAAATAAATTATATTAGTCAAATCAATTCATAAAATCAACTGTTAATATCAACTCCTTTAATTAGTTATTAATTGTTTGCTAAACACACTAAATTATGATGGACTAAATATAGAAGAAAGACCAATTTCATAAGTAGCAAATATTGGGTACAAAAATAAAACTAGACAAAAGTGGGACCAAGATGATGAATTATGAAAGTAGTATTTGTGGATAGAAAAAATTGAAGGGCAAGAAGGATATACACATAAATCATACATCCATCCACAACCAAGAATTAATAAGAACAAGAACAAGATGGGCATTGGGATATCTATATCTATCTAATATCTATGTAAAGATCAAATGCAACATGAAAATGAACCTACTTATCTCCAATTGGATTCATCAATCTCATCATTCTTCTTCTTATTCTTTCTCTTTGTGGGGTCCTCTAATCCCTTACCTTCTTAGCTTCTTCATAGACACATTGACTCTTATTTATGGCCCCACCTTATTCCTTATATCATCTTTCCATCTTATTTAAACCTCTTTTATTCTTTATACCCAAAAATAGCATAAATCTTCTAAGTTCTAACACAAAGATAGCAATAAATCAAACTAGCTAGTATTCATTGTTTGGTTGATGCTATACTTAGCCTAGCACCATAAGCTATATATTTTGTATTCTGATTAGCTAAGTTTCCAAACATGGCAGTAGAAGTGGCCTTGGAAGATGATCTTTTCTTTGCTGACTTAAATAGACAAATCTCCCTCTTGATTGATGATGATGATGATGATCATCATCATCATCATCATGATGCTGGTCATCCACTTTCCCATATTCATTGTTCTCCGCAGGTACTTTTTACTTACCCACTTTATAGATTACTCGTTTTATTATACTTACTATATTTTTTTTTAAGTGTTTAAGTTACATACTACGTTATTTTCTTTAAAAAAATGTAAATTTTGTTATTGAAGCTATAATAGTCTTTTTAGAAGTTTTAGGACGATGTTATTAGGCCGTGACAATTCGTCACATAATTTCACCGTGGTCCACTCGTGTGGACACGGAACATTCGTGGGCACGGGCCCACAAACCCTAAGGGCAATAGCGTTGACTTACACATACACTTGGTAAGGTTTATGGTTTCCCAAAACCATATGGATAGAAAGATTAACTCACCCACTGTATATGCAAGTCAACAACCCACCATTTTTATCGATGTAGAATCTTGTCTTGTATGTGAAGTATTTCCAACAGATATGAATTTACTTACTACATTACTACCTTATTTAACCCTTTGAATGCATACCTAGGTGAGTAGACATAGGTATGAAAATTTTACCCATATGAGTGATAACTGATAAGTAGGCTGCGGGTATAAATATTTTAGGTGGATATGAATATGGAGAAGAACATACCACATTCACCCATCTATTTTACCATCCCTATGTAGCATAAATGAAATAATCAAGTTGTTTTTTCTTTGGGCAACATTATAAAATGAAAATCAACAGCAAAACTAATACTCTTAAGGGGTCGCTTGGATTGAGAGTAAATATTTAAGGGGTAATAAAAGTCAAAGTAGGAATTTAAGGTTAGTTAGGTAGGTGATTAAAGGAATTTGATTGTTGGAAAGGTGAAAAAATGAATTAGAAGTTAATGAAAAAATAGAGAATAGCAATAAGTTCCCTTATTTTGGGGTATAAATTTACCCTAGAGGGAGGTGGAGAAATTCTTTACCTCCAAATGAGTGAAATCAAACTCTTTTTCTATTCATATTTTTTTATTTTACTCCTATTCAACCTCTATCACAATTATTTCAATAACTTTATTTGCATATCTAATTACCTTTGTTACATTAGTTTGACTTTTTTTACTACCTTAAATATTTACCCTCAATCCAAGCGACCCCTAATTTTTAATAGGAAAACACATCACACAAATAATAATAATAATAATAATAATAATAATAATAATTAATGCAATGAAAAATTAATAATTTTAATATACTAACTAAAGGGGTAACTATTAGTCTATATAAGAAAATAATGAAAAAAAAAAGAAAATAATGAAGAAATAAACAGGAAACCTTGATGAAAAAAACTCTAAAGCTAATTCGAAGAAAATTTATGTAATGCTCCATAATATCTTACTTTTTTAGGCCAATTTACCGAAAATCTCTAATTGTATAATTTCTATTTTAAGTAATAATTTTTGATATATGTGGACACTTTTTTTGTTGTGGTCCTCTCTTTAATTTGTACATATGAACACCTTTTTGTGGATCCGTGTGATTCGGTTCTTGCTTTTTTATTTTTAATTTTTAATATAGACATCTTTTTATTGTGATTTTTTTCTTGCGTTTATATATGTGCAAATTCCAAATATACATTTACTATCTATCAATGTATATAGAATATAGTGTGCATTATGTATTATATTACTTATATGTATTCTTTGTTAAAATAATATGCAGGGGTTATCAGGAAGAAGAATTCATGATCCACCAAATACAATAATGGCATCACATTATAATTTGTACCAACAAAATTGCAGGAGATCAGATCAAATAAGCAAAGGAACTGGTGTATTCATTCCACAATTATCACAACCAACAACAAAATATAAGCAAGGAAACCGTTTTACACAATCTTACTCATCTAAACCCAACAACAGCAATCAACTTGTATATGTCAAAAGGAACACAAATTAAAATCTCCAACTTATAATACTAATTTTAATCCTTCTTATGTGAAGACAGGAGAATCTAGGACTGAATCTGCTTAGATTATGTCATGAGTTATTTGAATGAAAGTCAATCAGTATTGAATTACATAAACAAAACATAACAAAATGGTAGCGGCGTTGATTCAATAACATGCAAAGATAGTATTTAATTTAATCTATCTTATATTAGTATTTTGGATTCACCCCGAAGATATAATGAACTAAGTGTTACTACTAGTTTAATTTATGTTAATTTAATTATTTATATTAAGGATTATAAGATCAATTAATAGCCAAAAAAAAATGATTGGGTAATCACCAATTATTATATAGCATTAATTTTTTTTAGTCTTTAGATTAGATGAAGTATATGTAGCTTGGCAATTGTTCATGCTTGATAAGGTTAAGTCAAGGTGTCAAATAATTTGTTAGCTATTCTAGCATTATGTTAGTGATTAAGGAGGTCTAAGCAAAGGATTTCAATACCCTATAATTAACCTGATTATCAATTGTATTTCTAATTTTCCATGCTTCACTACAATGGGATTTATAATAATTTCCTAATTATTGATGTCACTATTATTTGTTATTTTCCTAAATAATGTTTCTGACTGCGGGTCCCATTTATTTCACACCTAATTTATATATTGGTCGTCTCATTTTCTTTTTAATAACAATTTAAAAATTTTTCTTATAATCTTATCCACAAATTTATTTATTCTTTAATTAATTTCATCTATTTATTTTATTAATACAATTGTCTTTTATCTTATTCAACGACAACTAATATTTACATCTCTATTAAAGAGGCGTAAATCAAATGACCAACGAGAACGCGTAGAAAAGTACTCGTCAACTCTACATAAAGAAACAAAAAAGTAATCTTTCCGTCGCAAACAATAGTACAACTTGTAAGTCCAGTATGGGGTGTGGAAGATTTTGACCATCATCTTATCATAAAATTAAGTAAAAGAATTAGAAAATTTTAAGTGTCAGCTTAGAGCTTTGATAAGTTACATTTAAGAATATTTTATCGAATAATCATAAGCTTAAATTATATTCAAGAATTTCATAATGACAGGGGAATATGGAATATTAATGACTATTAATAAAAGTCAAGGACAAACAATATCCTATGTTGGTTTGTTCCTATTTTAGCCTATTTTTAGTCATGGACAATTTTACGATGTCATTTCTAGAGTGACAAGAAGGAAATAACTAAGAATTATCATATGCGACAAGGATGGTCAAATATATCATTGTATTGAGAATGTAGTATATATAGAGGTGCTTCAAAACCTATAACCTCTTTATAAACAACCTATGTTGGGTTTCTTTATATTTAACTTTTTTTCAATTATAATATACATATATAAATACTATATTACCTACATTCATTTAATATTTGTATTAATCTAAAATTTCATTAAAATATTAACATATTTAAAAATTAATGCATTACACCGGTTTTTATAATAGTTAGGCATATTAGCCAATCTATCCATCTTAGTGTCTGACCACTCAACGTCTATACTAATGGATTGTGTACAATTAAAAGTTGTTTTCTCGTAGAGTTTCCATAAAGGACCCGCATTAGATCACTAAAATTAGACTTAAAGCAGTGCCAATTTTTTACTCGCAAGAATCGTATGTATTTGTTATTTACATATTTCTTCTACTTTCACAATTTATTTTTTTTTTCTTTTTCTTGGTATTCTCATTTCTCACACCATATACTATTAGCAGTGGGAGACCTTAGTACAAAAATAGTTTGAAAATGCTTCAACTGGTCTCCACAATTGCCACACCCAAGAGTTGTTGCGACTTAAATAAGGGCGTAACTAGGAAAAATAAGTGATGTCAATAATTTAAAAATACATTAAGTGCGTAAAAAAATCACATTCAACAACGTTTAATTAAGGTAACTGTCCACAGATGCATTCAAACGATTCATGTATTCAACTTTGATTTGTTCAGATTGCTTTTTAAAGCAACTTGTAGTTGTAGGGATTGTTTTTTCATCATAAGATCTTCACATCTTTTCACACATTGATTATAAATAATATTCGGTCCTCCAATATCTTTATAAAATCTTTTGATATTGCTCTAAGTCCTAAAACCTTTATTAGTGAATGACTCTCCTCCATCTTGACTCAAAATTTCACTTTAAATTGCAAACAAATAACACAAGCAATATCAAGCATCATTCTTACTTAATACTCCCTCCGTTTCTTTCTTATTGTCCACTTTTCTTATTTGGTCAGTTCACTCTAATTGTCTACTTTCTATTTTTGGCAAAAATTTATTTTCTTAATTACATACTATCCCTAGGGTAAATTACCCATATACCCCTACTTAAACACATTATCCACCTTAATTAAAACTCTTAATCTATCCCATCCATAACCCTTCCCTCCAATTTCCCATAAAGACCCACCCATTCCCCTCTGTTAAACCTAACCCTAACATTCGAAGGCTGTTCTTGAACCTTCTTCCATCTTCATCGTCTTTCTCCTTCATCTTCCATCTCTAGACTTTATCAACCATCTTCATCGTTCATCTTCATCGTTCATCTTCATTCTTTCTCTCTCTCTCTCTCTCTCTCTATCTCTCTCTCTCTCTCTCCATGAACTGATAACCCTAACCCTTGGTTTGACTACTACCAGTATGTCCCTCCTTCTCCTACCATCTCTGTGGAAACGGACCCTAATTGGGGAAGAGAATGTGATATTGAAGATGAAGAAATTGATGCTTTATTTGATTTGCAAATAGATCTACAAGATTTGTATATTGAGAATCTCTTTCCCTCTTCAGATGAGGAGTCACTTGATGATGGTGATTTGAAGCCTGATTTTGATGATGTTCATGGTCCCTTCTCTCGTATGTGAATATTCGTAATCTCCCTGACTTGTGATGATTTCGTTTTTGTATGATTTGTTTCTGTTATTGTTGAGTATGCATGTTTGATGGTCTGTGATGTTTTGAGACCTTCGTTCTGGTGTTTTCCCTATGATTTTTCATTGGATTTTGAGGGTTTTTGTGCTATTGTTTGCTACAAAAAAAACCCTAATTCCTAAAAGTTGCCATTAATCTTTGAAGGAAGCCACCAAACATTTTAGTTTAGGAGGCTATTCTTTCACAAGTTTCAGGAGGCCTTTGGGGATTTAGGGTTCTCTATGATGAGAACATTTGTTCTCTGAGAGAAACAAAAAAAAATAATGATTTTATGAAGCCAACTTCCTTGTTTAACGTTTTCCATTCAAATGTTTAGCATTAAACAAAATACATGGTTGATGTTTACATTCTAAACATTTTTTTTGAACAATAGTATTCCCAAAAGTGAGTATTCACAAAAATCCCAAAAAGTGAACTCTTTTTCTCTGGTTCTTGATATGTTCTTGTCTAATGCTTGTAAGTTTTACCCAAAAGTAGTGATATGTTCATGTAGAGTGCTCTTGTGTTGATGTTGTATCTGTTGTTTTTACATGGTTGATGATTCTTGTACCCTTCTTGAGTCGTCTAGTTCTTGTGTTGCTGTTGTGTCTATTGGCTCTTGTGCTGTTGTGTCTGTTGGCTCTTATGCTGTTGTGTCTGTTGGCTCTTGTGCTGCTGTGTCTGTTGGCTCTTGTGCTGTTGTGTCTGTTGGCTCTTGTGATGTTGTTGCTGCTGTTGTTGTATCTGCTGTTGTTACTGCCCCCACATGAAAAAGCTTTGATCATGTATGCCCAAGTAGAACAACACTACATCAAAAAAGTCTTTTTCTATTCTTGTATCTAAATAACGTAGGGCATCGTAAATAAACTCCCCACTCATCAAATGGGATTTGTGGTTTTGATTTCTTTCCTGCCTTTTTGGAGTTGATTTTAATAGGAAATTGATTCTGCTCCTTTTGCACTTTGATTCTGCCCCACAACCTTGATATTGTCCTTTTGCTGACACTGTGTTTTGCTACCATGGCCCCGAATATTCCACGAGCTGGCTTGCCTTTTTTCGTAAGTGACAATAGCAACTCTTGCATTATTTGGTTTCTAGTGGGGTTGTCTAATTCTTTTGTTTTAACCATATTTAATGGAATTGGATGCAATAAATGTATTTAATGAGTTGATTTTTTTGACTTAGTGTTGTGTATATATACTTGCTGCATTCTGAATGGGTTTTATCTTCAATTTGGCGCCTATGTGTTTTTTGATGAAATATTTGGATGGTTTCTATTTGGCGCCTGTATTCCTTTTGGTTTCCTCTGCTTGAACTTCTGTTTTTTTTGACGCCTGAGTTGATGGTTTCTGTTTGACTTAGTGAAAACATTTTTGGGAATATTAATGGCTTCATTTTTTTCATCAATTTTTTTTGGACCTTTGTAGCTGCTTTTTCTAATTAACACACTAAATGCATATTCTTTTTATTTTTATAATCTGAAGCCAATGAGAGATTTAATATCCGCATGCGCATGTGGCGAGAAGGTTGTACGTTATCGGTTGCCGTACAAAAGACATTGAAGAAATCAAGAAAAAAATTGAAGACTTTGTGTATTTTTCTATTTTTAATTATGTAAAATAATTATGTAAATTATTTTGGGTATTTAACAGATTTGCTATGTAATTTATGGAATTAATTTATGTAATTGTAAGACTAGAATGCAATATTCAATTTTCCCTCCAGATTTGAAATTCCATCCACTTTATTAGTCCAAAAGGAGGGAATCATTAACAATTAAACCAAACTACTAAAACACATCAAATACCAACTTTTTGGTAGGCCCACCCATTTCTTAATATGCGTGCCTACATGAAAGTGGACAATAAGAATGGGGTGGAGGGAGTATTGTATATTGACCAATATTAGAATACTTATGTACCAATATTACTAATTTTTCTTTATTGTAACAAATAAAAATGCACAAGTTACCAACTGAAAATCTAAAATTGTCGCAAAAATAATAAAATGTGGTCAATGTTGAAAATCCGCCTATAAATTAGTGGGTATACTGACCTATCATTTTCATTTGGAGTTTTCTATCAGCATTATTGATTTGTAACAATTATATGTTCACGTGTGATATCTGTTAGAATATACTCAAAATATTGACAGAATATTTTGAGATATTTAGTATATTTGTATATTTGGTAGTTACCTTATTTGTATAGCTTGATTAGTGGAAACCCTAGATTAATTCTTGTATATATACTCAGCTTATTGATTAATGGAGATTAACACAGAATATTGAAAACCCCAAAACAGTGTTCTTGACCCGAAATCATGGTATCAGAGCAGCAACGATTCTGAGTCGTTTTTTGCTGTTTCATCACATACCCAAACCAACCTTTGAAGAAACCCGAAAAATTTAGAAATCAAAACCCACAGCTTGAAAAATCAACCCATTGAAAGAAAATCAACCTCCATATTCAACCGCTTGAAAAATTTAGAAAATCCAACCCAGTATAATTTGGTTTTATATGCTCTAAACCAAGGTGAAAGAAAATTTAGAAAATCAACCCAGATATCATGGGTTTTCTTGGTGATGTAACAATTGCCAATGGAGGTTTCTCCATGAAAGATGAACAAATTCATGGAATTGCAGGAGTGATTGTTGCAGAGAGAGAAGAAGAGGGTGTGATATCCTTAAATGGCGCACAAGGAAACGGCGCACAAGAAATGGTTTTTGGTCCCTCATTTTTTGACCTAAACCCTTTCAAAGGGGGGATAGGCCACGTGTCCTTGTCCCTAAAAAACAAAAATCTTAATGGTTCTTCTTCTTTTAAAGTATCATCTTATTTTGGGAGTGGGTGGATTTTTGACTGTGGTGCCACAGATACGATGTCTTATGATCCCGCTGATTTTTTGACTCATGATAGGCCGATGAAAAATATAATTAAAACAGCTAATGGGGAAGGAGTTGTGGTAAAAGGGGCTGGGGCTATTTCTTTTACGAATAACCTCACCTTAAAAAACTGTTTATTTGTTCCAGATCTTTCTCATAAATTATTATCAGTTAGTCAGCTTACAAGGGATCTAAATTGTACTGTTCTGATGAAACCCGACTGTTGTATTGTGCAGGATGCTCAGACAGGAAAAATCATTGGGCGTGGCATTGAAAGAGGAGGTCTATACTACCTGGAGGAGGAGACTCAAAGAGGCAACGCAGTTCTTGTTCGTGGGTCTGATGAAAAACAATTGTGGACTTGGCATCGTCGGCTTGGACATCCGTCGATCGGGTACTTAGAAAAACTTTTTCCTACATTGGTTAAAAATAAATCTGAGTTTAAATGTGAAACCTGTATTTTGGCAAAGAGTCATAAACACTCTTACCATAGTAGTCTTAGTAAAGCTGATGTTCCGTTTATGATTATCCACTCTGATGTTTGGGGTCCTGCACCTGTTGTTGGTATTCATGGTTATATGTATTATGTTTCTTTTATTGATGATTGCACTCGCATGAGTTGGATATATTTTTTGAAACATAAATCTGAAGTGTATGAAGTGTTTGTTGATTTTTACCATATGATTTGTACCCAATTTCATGCCCAGCCTAAAATTCTCCGCTCTGACAATGGTAGAGAGTTTGTGAACCATAACATGCAAACCTTTCTTAATAATAAAGGCCTTATTCACCAGACCTCATGTCCTGATACCCCTCAGCAGAATGGAGTTGCTGAAAGGAAAAACAGAACCCTTCTTGAGATGACCCGTGCTATTATGCTTGAATCATGTGTTCCTACGTACCTTTGGCCTGAAGCTATTGCCACCGCTAACTATCTCACAAACCGCCTACCCACAAAAAGCCTAGCTTACCATACACCCATTGACACATTCCAAACCTTTCATTCCCTACCTTTCTCTCATTCTTTACCACCACGCATCTTTGGTTGTAGTGTCTTTATTCATCAACCTAAGCGAGTGCGTAATAAACTGGAACCAAGAGCCGACAAATGTGTTTTTGTAGGATACGGGAGAAACCAAAAGGGATATAGGTGCTATGATCCGTCTACTCAGAAGATACATACTGCTATGGATTGTGATTTTATCGAGGGGGATTTCTACTATCACCATCCTCGATGTCAAGGGGAGAGGGTGAATGACGATCTCGGATGGTTAGTTGGTTCAGTTCCTATGTTTGAGTCAGACCCGAAAGAACAAGTAGGTACTGCTACTGAGTCATCTCCTCAAGTTGTTCAGCCACACTTTTCTTTGCCACTTTCAGTCCTGTCTGATCATCAGGTGAGTAGTTTGGATAATAGCACTGATGTTGTTGATGTTAATGATACTCCTATACTTGAGATTGTTGATGATACTCCTATACTTGAGATTGCTGATACAGGACATGGTACAGAAACTGTGCCCCAGGATGACACACCAAATAGTAGGGAGATTCCCTATGTTTTGCCTCCCCGGACTACTCGGGGTGTTCCACGAAGAAGGTATGATCCAGAGTATGAAGCTGTTCGCTCGAGATATCCTGTGGAAAGATCAGATAAGGGAAATTTGTCACAAAGTGCATTATCTTTCAAGGCAGCTTTATATAGTAATACAGTACCAGCAACAGTTGAAGAGGCTCTTGGTATAGATCACTGGCGGAGAGCGATGGAAGAGGAGATAAATGCCCTGAAAAAGAATGGTACTTGGGAAGTCTGTAACTTGCCGAGTAAAAAGAGAGCTGTTGGGTGTAAATGGGTGTTCACAATTAAGTACAGAGCAGATGGATCGATTGAACGCTACAAAGCTCGACTTGTGGCGAAAGGATACACTCAGACATATGGGATTGATTATGCAGAGACTTTCTCACCTGTAGCTAAGCTCGACACTATTCGAGTACTATTCAGCATAGCAGCAAATCGAGATTGGCCTCTTCATCAATTTGATGTGAAGAATGCCTTTCTTCATGGAGAGCTACAGGAGGAAGTCTATATGGAGGCTCCACCAGGTTTTAAAACAGAGTTCCGTGAAGGAGAAGGGTGTAGATTGAAGAAAGCATTGTATGGGCTAAAGCAGTCTCCTAGGGCATGGTTTGGGAGATTTACATCAGCTATGAAGAGGTTTGGATATAGGCAAAGCCATTCAGATCACACTCTCTTTCTAAAGAAAAGGGAAGGAAAGATAACATGTTTAATTATATATGTTGATGATATGATAATCACAGGTGATGACAAAATTGAGATTGAGAATCTGAAGAAGAAATTGTTTCAGGAGTTCGAGATGAAGGATCTGGGTATGCTTAAGTACTTCTTGGGAATTGAGGTCCTTAGATCAAACAAAGGGATCTTCATTTCTCAAAGGAAGTATGTTCTTGACTTATTAGCTGAGACTGGGATGATGGATTGCAAACCGATCGAAACTCCTATAATGGTGAACCATGGGTTACAAATTCTTGAGGATGGAGAACTAGCAGATAGAGAACAGTACCAGAGATTGGTAGGAAAGCTGATATACTTAGCTCACACTAGACCCGACATTGCCTACGCAGTAGGAGTGGTGAGTCGCTTTATGCACAAACCACAAGTGCAACACATGGATGCTGCTTATCGTATTTTGAGATACCTTAAGGGAAACCCAGGAAGGGGAGTGCTGTATAGGAAGAATGGTCACTTGAATCTTATGGCATTTACAGACGCAGATTGGGCAGGTGATCGGGATGATAGGAAGTCAACATCAGGATACTTCACTCTCATAGGGGGAAACTTGGTAACATGGCGAAGTAAGAAACAGAAGGTGGTTGCCTTATCGAGTGCAGAAGCAGAATTCAGAGGGGTCGCAAAAGGGATTCAAGAGGTCTTATGGCTCCGAAAGTTACTGACAGATCTGGGGTTTGCTCCTAAGGAAAGCTGCAAGCTATATTGTGATAATCGAGCTGCGATAAACATTTCAGAAAATCCGGTACAACACGATAGGACTAAACATGTGGAAGTTGACAGACACTTTATAAAGGAGAAGCTTGAAGCAGACATTATCAAACTACCTCATGTAAAGTCCGAAGACCAGCTCGCAGATATTCTCACAAAAGCCGTAGGAACACAGTTCTTTGAAGATGTTCTATGCAAGTTGGGCATCGAAAACCCGATGACTCAACTTGAGGGGGAGTGTTAGAATATACTCAAAATATTGACAGAATATTTTGAGATATTTAGTATATTTGTATATTTGGTAGTTACCTTATTTGTATAGCTTGATTAGTGGAAACCCTAGATTAATTCTTGTATATATACTCAGCTTATTGATACTCAGCTTATTGATTAATGGAGATTAACACAGAATATTGAAAACCCCAAAACAGTGTTCTTGACCCGAAATCAATATCAACTAATTATATTTAAATTTCAATATTGACTTGGTAGTTTACATCTTAGACCATTAACGTTTGTCATGTTTGATTTATGTATTGCTAGCTTAAATTTGAACATTTGCTAAATAATTGTGATTTGCTTAAATATGTTATATGATTAGTAATTTGCTTGATTTATTAACTAAACAAATAATTATTGAGTTGGGTTGATCCAAATTATATAAGTCAAATGATCTTTTTCAATGTCTTAAATTTGTCTAAATATAAACGAGTTAAGTGAGTTGTAATCAGGTTGGCTCAGACTTGAGTTGTGATGTTAAACCTGATTAACTAAATGTGTTAGATTAAGGCCAAATTGTTTTCGACCCATATATGTATAACTCTAATATAAACCTAACCCAACCTAATATGTTTTAAGTCTAATAATTAGTCACAATTAATTCACAAGTTTTATGTTCTTAAATAATTAGGCAATGTTCTTATGACAATGTTTAGCAATATAACTTGAAACATCTATGCATCAATCAATTATTGTCTATTGAAGTCACATCCTAATATCAAATACTTGAAGCATAAAGATGTTGGACTCATAAACGCAATGTTAAAAATTGCTTCCCAAATTCTTCATTAATTTGCTATCTAACTTTTAAAACTCCTCATGCCTATGCCCGGAGTTGATTGTTACAGACTTGCAGTCCCCTCTGCTTTGAAACTTACAAAAAAGCCACCTATAAGGCTATAACCTCAGATATGATTATACTTATATAAACCAGCGATGAGGGCCTTTCTGAGCACGTACAACGTGATTATAGTAAACCAAGCCTAAATGGTTTACACATTTATGTTAATAGGTATAGAATAGTTGCATAAAGCTGTATGCTAAATGGATTTTTTTTAAACAATAGGAAATAAAGCTAACACTCTGCAGTTGTTAATCATCCGCTACTTGTACTTGATCAGGTATTGATCAATTAATTTGATTGCGAGCTTATTTCAATCCTTAGCATCTGCAATTCCTCCTGGCGTTATCTGAAATACGTTTTAGTGTCAAGAAGAAAACATGCCAAAAGTACAGTCCGAACAAATTAAATGTTGCAGATAAGTAATGACAGATTGACAGTGAAAATAAGGATATAGCTTCAGCCTCTGGCAGATTTGGAGCATCGAACACCTTGCAGATACGCTGTTCACCTTTGCCCTTCCTGAACATCAACCTTATTGTTGAAGCATGAGCAAGTACATGTCCTCCTGCTGGTTTCTTTGGATCCGTAACAAAAACTCCTCCGGCTGGGTCAGATATAACTGCACAAACATTTGATTTACTCGGTCAGTATTTTGATTATTTTAGCTTCTAATTATTCAAATGAAGCCACCATTTATTTGAGCTTCTAACAAAATCTTTGATTCCAGCAAAAAAAAAAAAAAAAAAAAGAGAAGCACAAGAGGATTTATGGAATATTACCTTGATTAGTGAGATAGACAGCAACGTTGAACTCTTCAGCAATCTTTATCAAACGGGACAGCATCTGAGCAAGTTTTTGCTGCATTGCAATTCAATATAATTCATATAATACACAGCTGAACGATTGAGAAATCTTAGCATTTAAGATCTCTGACGTTCAAAATATTACCTGTCTCTCTGCAAGCTCTCCCCTTCCAGAGAAATCCACTCGAAATAGAGCTATCACGGAATCTACAATCTACAAAATCATATAATAAAATAAGTTACTTAACTAAACACATCTGCAGGAAAGATATTAAAGATGTTTTAGTGGTAAATAGCAATTATTCACCAATAGGCGGAATGGTTCTTCGGCCATTTTTGCTGCGAGACCAAGGAGGAGGTTGTGCTGATGCTCATATGTGTATGCACGTGCATATATGATCTGCATAAGTGAGGCACAAAATTAACTTAGTGTTAACTTTTCATCAGTAAATCTAGACAGACAAAGAATTTGCTTTTACATTGTCCAAGACCGCTGCAGCATCCATGCCAAACTTTTCAGCAATTGGTACAATACGATCAGGCCGGCTGTAGTGTTGTTAGTGAAGGGAAAACTACACAAGGACTTTACTGTATTTCAAACTTCTATTTCCGATTTACTACATCCAATCAAAATAAATTGGCAAAGGCAATTGAGGATACAATGTTCCTTCTGTGTCGATGTAGGCAACCTTTCCATTTCCTCCTTTCATACTAGTTGGAAGCTGCAATTTAACATTTAAAAAATTAAAGATCGACTTAACGTGAGATTTCTTCCAAATAATCGAGCACAATACTTTACTATAGATAATCAGATCTACACACATGCATCAGCACTACACTCTACAGGCTTCATTAGCAGAATATAAAACATGCAATCTTCTAGATGTGTTAGTTCAATCATATTTCTTTTCCTGAATTTTCAGTGCAAACTTCTGAAAAGAGTTCTTAATCTAATTATTCAATTTAAATTTTTAATGTACTAGTAACTATATTAATTATAACTAAACTACTCTAATCTAACAGTAGTAAGAAACATAGACTTGATTGCATTATATAATTTCAATCTAGAAATGCATTCTAGACAAGAGAATCATATCATTTACTAATTGTTAATTTGGTAAGATGAGTTTACTGTATTATTGGTATTGTATAGGCTTTACCTAGATGTGTAGATACAATTTGAGAGCAAATTGAGAAGTATACCTGAGTCGTGACACATAGAGTATGAGCTAGCTGAGTTTTTCCAGAGCTGAATTAAATTATTACCAGAAATTTATCAGAAGAGTGAATATATTAACCAGCAGAAAAGAATTTAAAAATATATTTAGATTACAACAGCTGCAGTCAAATACAATAAACAGGCCATTTTCTGTCGAAAATCAAGCGAATTAAGTGTCGAGCAAAACGAAGAAAAGATCACTTCCACTTATACAACTAAAGAAATGTTGCAACAAGAACAATAAAAGACCGGTTTGAAAGAAATAGAAGGAGATAAATAAGTAATGATAGGTCTCCTCACCGAAATTCTCCAAATGTTTCAGTAATTGACGACGTTTCAATCCCACCTTTCCAATATTCCACGGATATTACAACAGTTAAGTCAACAATGATTGCAAAACGATTGAGTACTAATGGTAAAACAATTAGTGAATTAGGATTACCTCCTAATAGTTCATCTAATGCCTGGCTTCCAGTAGTAATGCGGATCACAGCATTTCTCTATAATAAATGACATTTATGATAGTTTAGGAGCAGTAAATCAATGCAACTAGTCTAGGACGGTTAATGCTTAATACTTTAGTTTCCAAGTCTAAAAGCGAAGGAAAACAGGATCTTACTCGAAGAAGAGCATCACTTCCAGTCATGTAACCGAAATTCTGGATATATCAGATAACAATCAGAAAAACAAGTTTATTATTTCAAAAGTTCAACCAAAAGTACAACTGTACAAGTAATAACATACAGATGATAATTTCAAAATAAAGCAGAACTAACCACAATCTTCTCAGCTGCTTCGCATATTTTATCAACTTTAGCCTCAGACAATCCTTTAATTCCAGTTAAACTCTTCATAAACAAAAAGAAAATGAAGGATATTCAGGGCAAAAACAGGAACAGTTTAAATATTACTATATGTATAATTGTAGAACCTTCTTTGTGTGCATCATCAAGCCATTGCAAGTGTATATTCCAGCATCTTGAAGCTTCTTAACATCTCCAGCATTAATTCCATGTGAAATCACTGATTACAAATGATGTTTAAACGAAAATATGTTAGATAACGGAAAAATCGCGGAGTAGTAATACGAAGTAAGTATTTAGTCTAAATTTTTTTCTGATTAACCACATCAGCGTAAAGTAACATTATATGAATTTCTTCAGCCTGGAAAATTTTCACACGACTGAAAAACACAACTCCGAAGTATTACGGATTTTGAATTTATAAAAAATTTGAATTCAAATTAGAGAAAATTCTGTATGAGCTAATCTGTTTGAAATTGTTGTCATGCAAACTAAAAATCGCTACACACTCAGCTCAACTTATATTTTCCAGAGCTATATGACTGGAGTTAAATTCTGAAATTTCACATGAAAAAGCCGCGCGCAAAATGAGTTAGAGAATTTTACGTTTATCGATTGCTTCAAACAAGTCCTCCTCATCTTCGACTTCTTCCCTTTCAATGAGCTGCAACTGCTGATTCTGATCTTCAGATCTGCTTTGAAAATGGAAAAGTCGCAAAAATCAAATATATATTCCATTACTTTTGAATTTCTAGTAGCTAAATTACGCAACATAACTTACTTGAGTGAATACATCTCCGGCATTTTAGAAAGAAAAAAGCTTCAACGAATTTCAAAAGAAGAAGATGGTTTCGTAGATTTTTGAGGGGTGAGAATTAGAAAGCTAGCAACTAGTTTCTCTGTTTTCAAGAGAGATGAGAGAATAAGAAAAATCGTTGGTTTGAGCGCTTTATATATAGCTCATCAACTTATTAATTTAGGCGCGGAAATACGTAGAGATTGAAAAAATATTCCCACTGGACCTCTACGGCTCTACGTTCACGGAGACCGTTCCACATTAGAATTGTTTATGGCCAGGCTTGAGCAGATAATCTCTTAAAAATCTATCGGTTGACTCTAATATTCAAATGTTTGCCTGTATTTGTAGACTTATTTCCGACATTTCTTATATAAAAATTAAAAACATAAATTATTAAGTTAAGTCTTAATAATAATTAATATAATACAATACATAATACATTGTCTAAAATACGCTAAATACATAAAAAGTCTTAAAATACACAAATTACATAAATATAAACATTTGTTGCATGATCCAATCAAAGCAATGCGATAATTGAAATCATCATCTTACTACGGAACAATGTAGACAGAAGATTAGTAGACTTGAGTACTAATAGAAGTATTAAACTAAGCTCGATAACTATTGTTTAAGGGGTGTATAGAAAGTAGTTGAGTAGACTAGAGCAACTTAAAAAACTATAGATTTATCGGTTAATAATTGATATATTAAATTAAGCAGATGGGCGGGTATATCCGCGTGTGTTTTTTTGGTGTGGCTACCCGCCCATTTATCTTGGCAGACGGGTACTACCCTAATCTTTTGGATTAAAGCTCTGATATACTTCCTCTGGTTTTTAATAGTTGTTACATTTCTATTTTTCACGTTATCCAATGCATAATTTTAATCTTTAATATCTTAATTTCATATGATAAAAAATTTTAAAAAGTTAGTATTAAGAAAATACACATTAAGAAGAATCAAACAAAATCCCACTTAACTATGTTTTACATTATACATAGAGAAATATATATCAAATAAGATCAATTGGTGAACAGTAGTTGCTACAGGAACTGTAGCAACTAATAAAATCCGAAGGAAGTATTAATTAATAGTGTCAAAAAGTAAATATCCCATTACAATTGATATATTAATTCATATAATCAACCCTAATTTTTTAAATTAAAGCACTGATAGTGAGATTGTTGTTTTTACTTTCTTGTCTTTCTTGATCAATGGAACTGTGACATGCACAACGAGTAAGCTTCAGAAAATTTTAATTTTTAAAATAAGTGTTTTTACGTTCGAACCTAAGGTCGAGGCTTAAATCTGTTACTAATAGCGAACAAAGTAGCTGATAAAAAAAAGTCAAAATTATTTGTTTGTTGTTACTAATAGCAAACAAAATGGAGACAATGTCATAGCGTTGTAAGGGAAAAAACATGTTTGTTCTCTTACTAACGGCAGACAAACATGATTTCATTTTTTGTCCCTTCCATTGCTGTAACATTATCTCCCTTTTGTTCTCTATTAGTAAAAGCGAACAAAAGATTTTGACTTTCTTTTTTAACAGCGAACATAACTGACTTTAGGCTCAAACATGAAGACTTATTTTGAGAATTAAAGTTTCCCGAAACCTCTTAATTATTTTTCATAATAAACTTATTTGTATCAATTTCCCTCACAAACGTATTGTAAAGATTGTTAAGTTGTCATCGCTTTGAAAAAAAAAGTCGAATTTGCAAACCACATATCTTGTAATCCCAATACTTCAAGACCTTAGATAGAAGTAGATGAAAAATTGAAATGAGTAAGTAAAAAAAATAAAAAAAAATTCAAAAAAATGAAGCATTTTGAAACTTTTTCCCAAGATAAGCAGTTTTGCTCCTGAACTGAGGTTTGGTACCTGTTCACTGTTAATAACAACGAACAAAGGCAAATGGTTCAAAAAAGACAAGGGATGTTCGCTGTTACTAACAGCGAACAACCACTTGAGTCAAAAAATAGTGATGTTTGTTCGCTGTTAATAACAGCGAACTAACTCTTTGACTATTTTTTACTTTAAGTCCCTGTTCGCTGTTAGTAACAGTGAACATATCTAAACCTAAGATCAGGAGCAAAACTGCTTATCTTAGGAAAAAGTTTCAAAAAGTTTCTATTTTTTGAATTTTTTTATTTTTTTGCTTATTCATTTCAATTTTTCGAAGTAGGCGTAAAGCAGTAGAGCTCGCTCATACATTAACAAAAACCGATTCGCTATCGGTTTTTTCTTTAGATGAGATTCAGCATATGTGAAATTCTACCCTTCCAAAGATGAAAAATAGCAGCAAAGTATAACATTACAACAATGATAAGCTCAGGTCAGCGTCAAATGACGGTTACGAGCAGATGCAGAAAATAATGATCAATAGACAAAATTTGAATCAAGTCAATTAACTAATTGCAACTATACATCAGCAGCAGTATCCATATCAGTCATCCTGTCAACTCCCTTGAAGGAAACACACAGCTTTCTAACACCGGTTACTTTCTTTTCATTCTTGATCGATGAACCTGTGACATGCACAACGCCGCTAGGGATTTTACCCATCAAATCAAACAATGGTTGGGAGAGATTTGGTCGAGTCATCTCTTCCAGCACTGGAGGTGCCTGCATGTACAAGTTCTTTCCTTGGTGTGTCACACTCGCTTTTGACAGGTGCAGCTTCGGATGCTCATCCAGTAATTCAATGAACTGTCGGACATAACCACAAGAAATTTTTCAGCTAAAGTACTCGCGCAAAATTGAAGCATAAAGGAAAATAACTAAGTAGCAATTAGCAAAGAAATCAGATATGTTTTGCATCACTTTTTTAAAGGATATAAAAAAGTAAGAATAACCTTACAGAGTGATGCAACACATACATCAATCATGGTTGAAACTGATTTTTCTACATTATGCAGATTTACTATTTGTTCAAATAACATTAAAATCAAAATAAGGAGTTACTTTTCCAAATAAAAGTTCCATGAACAATCAAGGAAAATCCGGTACAGTAGTAGAAGCTAAAAATAGAATCTCGTAAAACATCTGAAGTATTGTTTTGATATGCTAATGTATTCTATAAAGCCCTCCGGTGTCAATTACTATTTGTATGCGGGTTTTGAGAAGATTGTAGAAGTTCAGATAAAGTTCACCAGTCACCAACCAGACGTCAGTTGTCGGAAAGAATGTGTCAAACCCACGAGTTCCATACTACTGGGGGAGTGGGGACTACCCACAAAGAAAAATATGTAAGAAATTCTTGGTGACACACATAAACCTTTATAAGGGAAACACTTGGTTGAACCAAGGACATTCCCTTAATTAAATGCCAGACTCAAATCAATTTGAAAATACATTAAGATTTGAGGATTCAATTATACTTGAAACACAGAACTGGTCTTCAAGAACGACCAACATTGCAAAATAATATATCCGAATCAAACCAACTATCAGATTTCCTAATCCCCACTTCCTACCTAGAGGCTAGAAGTAAGAAAGAAAACTACACAGCCACAATATTCAGTTCCAGATTTGAATGCAAAACAAACATATCTGAATCAACCCAACTAATTTTAGAACAACACTCCAAATACTTATGAACTATATGATGCTTCCATTGAAATCCACCTCCAAACCAAATAACACCAAAAAACTATGAAAATCCTCCACAAAAGCGCTATCAAGTATCAATCATTTAGGTTGGCAAAGAGGAATCACCCCAAACTCCAACGCCTCTCCAAAAGAGGCCTCGAATAAAACGTTGTGCACTGCTAGCAAGACAAGAAGATGCTCAAATTCTCCAACAGAAGCCACCCCTTATTGTAACCACAACCAATTATCAAAACACCGGTGAATAATAAATTTTTCCATGGAATTTCCATCATCCATGAATAACTGCAATCAGGGACAAGGGACAATCTAGTTTAAAGAAAAGTCCACTGTCTATGCTCGAAGGAATGGGTTAGGTAGCTAACTTAAATAACACATAACGCATGCTATTCATGGAAGGTACTTGAAGGATTTTCGTAGTCAGGGAGTAAAACTGTATGGCATTAAAACAGAAAAGTTCCACATGCAGATTAGCACGAATTTATAGGGTACATTAAAAGAAAATCATGGACCCCATTTTTATTCTCTGCCTCTCATATCTTCAGAATATGATCCCAAGTTGTGTCAAAATTAAACAATATACATACTTTAGCCATCCTGAAGTCAGTTGTCATAAACCAGAACTCCATGAATCTTAGAATTGACAGTGGATAGCAAAATAACACCGCCTCCAGAAAAGAATCAATGGTGTGACAATTCTCTCCTCTTTTAGGAGTATTCCATCGTCTGCGAATGCCATATTAATAATCACTCACTGGAAAAGGATCAACAACTTTACAAAGTATTTCCCAATAGATATGAATGGTGGAACAAAATCTTTATGGACAATCAAATCATGCACATTTCTTGTTTAAGTGAGGTGATGTTTGCAACCAAGGTTTAATCGGAAACAACTTTTTAGTCATTACTAGCAAGGGTTAGGTTGCACACATCTGAAACACCCCCAACCCTGCCTAGATGAGAGTCACTTAATAGCATTGGGTTAATGGAATGTTGTTGATTATCTTCCTATAAGAACAAAAACGAAAAGTCACCCTACAACAGACCTAACTTTTTTACCTTCGGAAGGATAATGGGGAAGAGTTGGTTGTCTGATTGGTATTTGAGATCGATGCTGACGACTAAGTATGGGAAAGTAATTGATATTCAAATGGAATGTTAAGTATACTAGCTGTTGTGTGTTTTTACTTTGTACCCGTTGTAGGTAGTGAACACCCAACAAGTGCTCAGAGGATTTCACAGTGTAGAAAATAGTAAAAGAACTTAGCATCAAAAGTGTTCAAAGTGACCTTTTGGAGAGTGCAAGAAGAATCCAACTCAACTAGAACTCCAGGACCACAAACAAGACAGTCCTTGTCCTTCACAAACTCTGTCACTTTCGTGTGTAGACCTTCAACACCATTGTACCTGCACAGAGCCACTTGAAATTTTACTAATGAAACCAGTAAAATAATGACCCTAAATATATATATGAAAAAGCATTCTGTTTATTTCCTTCTCAAACAAGAGGAATGATAATAAGCAAATGTCAACTCCAAATATACAAATTTGCACCACAAATTTGGCATCTGAAATTCAAAATTTTAAATCCAAATCTTACTGCGGCAAATGTATTCAAGCAAGTAACATGAGCCCATAGTGCAAACATTTCACACCCAATGCGGATGATTTTGCAGTCAATGCGGCCTATATTTCAGTCACGGTTAACTCAAAAACAACCTTTACAGTACAGTCGCGATACGGTGATGACTGATGCGGCCTTATTTTTGCACTATGCATGAGCCATCCATCTAGTAATGCTTATGTGGCATTGTTTACAATTCCTTCAAGATAATTCATCCATTGCATGTTGAATGAAATGTGTTCTATACAATATGCCATATGTATAACAAAACATCTCTTGAAATCATTCAGGAATTCTAATATGAAAAATATGTGAGACCTGTGTGCTACCCATTGGAGGTTATATCAAAAAAGTCAAATACAAGTAGGAAGGTTGTCTCCCTTTTCAAACCCTGCTATATCCAGCATCTGTGTTTTATATCATACAATCAACGAGAATGCAACTTGATAACGTACATTTCTTGAGTACTGAGTATTGACTTCGCTTTCCTAATTATTTCATCCCTCAGCTTCTCCAGCGGACCAAATTAAAATATAAACTTCAAAGGTACTGAAGAGCTTCCACGAGTAAAAACATGAACTAAATTGAACAATGAAAAAAAATACAAAAAGGGGAATGTAAAGCTCACGTCAAATAATTGGACACTGTTTTACTGCATCCAGATGCAATCTTCAGAGTTTCTAGTGCGCAAGCAGCAGATATGATAGCATTAGTTGAAGCAATAGCTGGTATGATATTTTTTACAACCCCCTGCACAACATAAAAGCAGACAAATTACAATTCACAACCACAACAGAAATGAGAAAACAATAATGTTATTAATCAACAGCTGCTCCCTTTTTGGGCAGAGAACGAGAGAGGGCTTGCACTTTCTGATATAGTAACTTTAAAAGCACAAATTCTTAAATTATCAAAACAATGGTCATCATCACACAAATTAAAACAAACAAAAATCCATGCTCCTTTTCAGGATAGTCGACTTCAGTTATCAGGCTAGGAAAGGAAAGATCCCAGCAACTAAGTAATTGCTACTTTGCAGAAAGGATAAAAGAAAGAGACAAAGATAAGATCATAAGAAATACAAATTTAATTTGTCCCTGGTCACGTAAATAAGATCAGGCTTGGGAATTGAGAGTTTGAGATTGTACATCTATTTAAGATGGCAACAAAATAAAAGAAATGCAATTCAAAGGGATGATGTTTGAGAGTTGTGCTTCTCTCTTCCCTCCCACTCCACCACCTCTATTTTTCTTTCATTGATTTTTCCTTCAAACTACCACATACCTGAGTCAGAGAATATGTGACGCCAGGAATGCCAAAAAGCTCAGCACGCTTAACAGCCTATAAATTATTGAAATCGGTCAGATGAAAGAAGCAATGAGCTACAATGATTTAATTATTTACATCCACCTAAAGTACCTCTTTATAGACCCATTGCATATGCTCTGGATCATCGGGATCAAAAGGTTTGCCACTATGAACCTGTCCATTAAACAAACAAACAATCACAAACATAGTTATCAGGAGTATGGTAAAACAATAAATGTGGACTATCAAACCTCATCCCATTTTATTAGATGGGCATATTCTATACAATGTGCAGCAGTTCTAGGTGTCTCTGCAAGAGTGCATAACGGGAACTTGACTTGAGGAGGAAAAAGCCAGATGGTACATTCAAAACAAGGTGTCACTCCTGGAAGAATCACTCTAGCATGACCCTTAAAACCTTCAGTCCCACCATCAACCATAGGCTTAATAGTTTCTTCTTTTGGGTTGTCGTTCTCATCATATTCTGTATCAGCAAATGAAGCATGTATAATTATACAGCTAAAAAATCACATCGGAAAAATATTCCAGAGATCAAAGACAAAATAGATGTTACGTGTAACATGAGAAGTAATATTCGAAGACTTGGAAATTTTAGATATTTCTATGCTAAACTGCGCCATGGTTTCTTCAGAAGAAGCTCAGAAATTTAAACAGTAATGAATAAGAAATCAAGCTCAATTTTAAATTAGCTTAAACATTCAACTGAAGGATCATGCCCCAGTTTAACCAATCTATCACAGCATATCCCAGAAATCACAAAAATCACCTGTTTCGTTGCTTTACACACCAACTAAGAAGCCTCAAGGCCCAAACACATGGGCAGAAGTTGACTACCATATCCTCTTATGTGATAGATTATAATGTTACTGGCCTGCCTGGATATGGTGAACTAGGGGTAGGGGGTAAATAGTAGCCCGTTATGTTTTTGGGGCTGAACTAAATGCCTCGATAGGGATAAAAGAAATCAGAAAGTACATATTCTCCACTAATTAAGCATAAATTTTTACCCAGGCTCCATTGGGGGAAATATTTACTCTATCTCAAACAGGAGAGTGTCTTCATCAGCAACAAGCAATAGCTAATGCTTCCTCCACTACCACCTACACCGATTTCCTCTTGAACAACCATCAAACCTAAGCTCCTAAAATAACATTCTGGTTCTGAAAATTTCCAACACATGAATCTAAAATAGCTTAGATCAAACCTAATCAATAAATGCAAAGTTTTTTATCATGGCTCATTCGATATCCCAAACCTTATTATTCTGATTCTGATATGCATGATTTCTCATTTGAAATATTGTGATCTTCCTCCTTTGCATCGGAATGAGGTGGCCTATGTTACTTGGACTCGAATATGAGCATCAGATACGGGTGTGGATCCTTGTATCCAGTACATCATTTTTAAATATATAGGATAGGATAGGATACGGGGACAGCGTCCTAGTATTGGTATGGGAATCCAGAAAATAAAAAAAAAATAATTCCTCAAATAAAATTAAAAATATTGAAATTGCCTAAAAATACAAAAAATATTTGGTGTAAGTAAAGTAAAAAGTCAAAGAGTGAAAAAGTGAAGTAAAAGAATTGTAGAAGTGGTAATAAATCATACTCCACCGGGTACTAGGGTAGTAGCCAGTAGGAGTAGCTAGTAGCTTATATAGTAAAGTACTCCATGAGCCAAGGTTTTAATTAAAAAGTAAGAATAAAAATGAAAGAAAGAAAAAAAAAAGAAAAAAAAGAAGCTAAAGTAGATGTACAAGCCACGTGAAAACACTAATAAAATTAAAAAGTTAAATTCATTTGTCTTCTTGTCTCAAAAAACGAAACTGTACGAGTAATTCATATTTCAAATAACATATTTCACGTCTTCTTCCTCTCTCTTATCTACTCTTCACCAATATTTCAAGCACACATTGGAGCTTTAATGGCAAAGGTGAAGTTTAAGAATCTGTTGGTAAGTTTTTATGTTTTGTAAGAGAAAAAACACATCTCACACTTTCGGATCTAGGGTTTAAAAGTCATGCAAACCCGAATAATGGAGTTAAATTTTAATATTTTCTGTCAGTCGTACCCATTTTCAGTCCAGCGTACCAGAAGCATTTATAGCACCAGTATCCATAACGATGAGGCAACAAAATTGACGAGTCCGAGTAACATAGGTGGTGGCTGAATAGATACTTTGTAGTCCTCATCCTCACTCATAGAGCGTTGGATTCAAACAATTAATGGAAATTTTGGATAAATTTGCTAATTTACTTGGGTTTGGACGTTACAATTTTGTAGTAAATGAATTTTGAATTGTGGGACAAAAAGAGGATTTTTTCACAAGACCATGAACATGAATTAGGGGAAAGTTACGTCAGATTTATATTCTTCAGATGGGAGTGAAGCGATCAGCAATTTGAGCATAATGCTATTATTACTCTTTAGATGTTCGTCCCAAGCTTACAGCTCACTGGAGTCTTGTGCAGATTTGATTTGAAAAAAAATTTTTTTGAAAAAATTGCAAAACCTCAAATGACCTACAATTGTTAATTAATTCCGTTGAAGTATTAGGATTGTTTGCTTTGATGCTTATAACTTAATTAAATAAAATTTAAACCTCAAATGCAAGAACAAACCACCTTCATGGGTGATTCTCATATCTTTCTGATCTTTTTTCTTGATTTTAATTAACTTAAAGTTTTTACTCTTTCATTTTAAAAATTGTTAATTTGAAGGTTTTGTTTTTGAGGGCCGAGAAGGGATTTTGGATGCATAGGGGGTTGCACAGGGGTAGGGGTGGTGGAGTCATCGAGGAGGGGTGGTGCAGTGGTGGTTGAGAGGGTTGGTGTTGGGATGAGTTAGTGAAGAGGTGGGGCTGAGAACGGTGGTTTTTTCTTTTTTAAAGATTTTTCTTTTTATTTTTTACAAAATGACCTACAATTGTAACTCGTAAGTAACTAACTGGTAAAGTTTGCTAGTGGAAAATATACCTATTACTTGGTATTATTCATGGTTAATTAATAGTTCATATTAATGTAGGGGAAAAGTTAAAAGAATGTATTATTCACAGTAATTTTTCCTAAAAGAAGATAATAGCATTGAGCTTTGATCGTGTTCTATCATGTCTTAAGAAATTGAAAGCATATGTCATCTAGAATGTGACAAAAAAGTTTTATCAAAAATGTCAACATACTAATCATTTCACATAACTGAATATGCATTAAACCGACATGAAAGCAAGAATTTTATCCTCGTCATTGCATTTTGAAAAAGGAGATTAAATCAACAAAACAGAAATGATACAATCAGCCACAAGAAAAGTGACAAAAGATTCTGGCAACAGTGAGCACTATAGCGAAGGTAGCACTAGGACTTCAATAAGAAATTCATACTGAAAAGGGTCGTACCTAGAAAACTACAAGCCACTCCATTGATATAGCTGCGTGCCTCAACAGAGTCCAGCCCAAGAGCAATTATGACAAAATCTTCATAGAAATCCATATCCTTGTCCTCAATCCGGCAAAAATGTGGGATAATATTGACACCACTAACTCTTTCCATCACACGTTTTGCAGCCACCTCAGCCTTTGGCTTCCCCACATCTTCAAGCCTAGAAGTTAGAGAATAAAAATAAAATGCATTAAGAAGATTCAGAGAAATGAGTATTACTTCAAATAATATTTCCTGCGTATGCTGATATGCTTTTAGACTTTAGTTACCAACAAAAAAAATAGTTTTGGGAGTAAAATTTCCCGAATAATAACTTGAATTTTATCAATATATAGGATTTACATTTAGTCACAGGGAACTTTCTATAAATCTCTCAATGGCTTTTCAAGATATCAACATATAGAGATTAGAGAGTATATAACAAAAGAACACAGAAATCATCTCTCTAATAGGGAATTTGAGGTTCAGAAAATTCAAATGGTGCCCATGTGTGATGACATAATGATAATAGGAAAGTCAAATGATCCTTAGACAATGGGAAACTTTTCAAAGGAAATTTGCCCCAAAACTTAAGTACTCCAAGAACTTTTAGCAGGTCAGTGGCATTACAGACTCTGCCAACATTGCCACATTTTTCTGCAGGAGATTTCAACTTCGAAACTATTTCAAGCTGCAACTCAATTCATATACACATCCAGTTTAATAGCCAACATGACCTCTTAAACTCAGCTGATAGTACATTTCAGTGTTTAATTCTATTAGCCTGAATAAAAATTATAAGGACGTTTACAAAATCATATAAAAACTTAGATGGTAGGCAACTAACAAACAACATACTTTATTAATAAGTTTAAATTACCTTAACTATGTTTCGCCACTGCTAATTGGCCCCCCTTCCCAACCACCCTAAAGAAGGATTATATGATGTATTAAAATTAGGAGAAATCTATCATTTTGATATAATCAGAAACAAACAATTAAAGATACGAATTGTTCTAGTAGCTTTTTTCATTAAGTAACACGTTTTTCTTATTCAAAAAAATGAGTTTTTGAATTTGCAACTACAAGCTACAACCAAGTTTCAACGTACTTCCAACCACCTTTAATTTTCAACTTACCCTATTCAATTTCTTTAACATAACTCGTTATGACTACACCTAACTCACAAAGAATTTAACGACTTTGGAAAATGAGTTATGACTACACCTAACTCACAAAGAATTGAACGTCTTTGGGATATCTCTTTTTTAATCATGTTACGAAAACAAGAATTTCTCAAACTTTCAGGTTTGAATTTGTTTCTCATAAAGACACAAACTAACTCTAATCAATTTTTAACACTGAATTTTTTGAATTACAAAGCTCTTGTATCACTTATCTACTCCTAGAAGTACTAGACTTTTGTAAAATTACTATTTCTATGCATATCCTGCATAGCTTCATTTATGTTAACTCACAGTTTGGTCGGCAAATTTTTGATTTAAAAAAAACAAAAGATTTAGATTCCAAATATGGATTTAAATTTCAGTGATTGAAGAGAATAAAAAATGGAGAATCAAGAAGGCAAAATCATCAATAACCGAAAAAGAGGAAAGTTGAATTTCCGTCTAGAAAAGCAATATATAGAGCTAATTGCACTAAGTATATTGCCAAGACTGAGAGATATGAAGTTTCATGGTGCAAACTAAGTTGATGGATTTGTAAAGAGGATTTTGAAACTTGAGACAATTCTATTCACTTGCCACCACTTGAGATGAATTGAAACGGATGTGTGTTAAATGGCTTTTAGGTTGGCCTTTTGGCTTTTCTAGTTGATCAAAAATCAAAAAAACTTGTTTGGCAAATGGTTTTTACAGCAACTGAAAAGCTTATTTTTTAAGCCAAAATGAAAAGGTCAACTTAGTTGGCTTTTTTCATTACCTTTTGGCTTGTTGACCCGATTTTTCTCTAATAAGCAGCAAACAACCAAAACATAATTTTATCAAACATCTCCTCTCCTTGAACATCGACTTATCCAACTAGCTAAAAAGCCAACAAAAAAGCCAACACTTTCAACTGGTCAAATAAACAACTTAAAAAACCCAACAGGCTATTTGCCAAACACCCCCAAGATCGGGTATCACTACTATGGCATTATTATGAATTTTTAATAGGTCCACATAACATTACATACAAGGTAAGTAAATGGAAAAAAATCGCGGTCGCGAATGCGTTTGCGGATACGGTCGCGATGTCGCGGAAAACGGCTATAACGGAGAAATAACGCGAATCGCGGCTGATGCAGCGTGATTTTTGTAAAAAAAATCACATAGGGATTTTGAACTTATAATTGCATTTTTGTTGTTGAACTACTATTATTATGCAATAATATGCAACTAGCTATTATAATTGCAATATTTGATTCTTTTAGTGTATAATTAATTAGTTTATTAGTTATTAGTTAATTATTTTGTTTATCAACTAAAACTATGAGTAACTATAAATTAAGTAATCATAATAATTAAAGTTAATGGGTATTAATAAAACTTTAACGTGATAACAAATAACGTTGTAACGGTGAAATATCGTTATAACGGTAAAATAACGGGCGTTACACGTTATATAACGGTCAACCCGGCGTTTTGACCGTGAAATTTCGTGAACCGTTATATAACGGGATTTAACGTCGCGGCAACTTTGAAACAGGTTATATAACGGGCGTTACGTAACGTAACGGGGGAGTTTTTATTCCATGAGTAAAACACACAATAATAAAAATTTTGGTCAAAAATAAGTAAATAGAGAATGTATAAGGCTTTCAAAAAAATATATAGATGCATACTTTAGTATGAATTCAACACATTCAAAATATGTTGTTATGTCAATTTTACAACCGTCTTTTCTTTCGTAAACTCAAAACCAAAAGAACACACAAACATTCTACAATAAGCATATGTTTTCATCCTCTAGAGTTTTGACAACGAAAAATGAGTGAGTGCAATACATTGGAACAAAATGCATGAGTATGTAATGCTATGTTGCAAAAACAAGGTTGCATTGCATCGCATCGGCCATGTTCTACAGGCTTTCTGCTAAAATGAAACAATATTTCATGTATTATAGTAAATGTATGCAAAAAAAACAATGGGCCATATCAATGGATATCTCATGTTTCGACCGATATGTAGGCATTACGATAACCACATCACACACGTAACGGTGTTACTCTATCACCGTTTTGTTATCACATTTTTGCACTATGGTTCCAATGGCCAATTGAGGTGTGCAAGAGTATTTTAAAAAGGGCAGAAGTGTGTTTAAAAAAGTGATAACCCCATATACCATTTTTCAACTAAATTTAAGGTTGAAGGAGACAATTGAGTTGTGCCAATAGTCCCTCTAATGAATTATAAAATTAATGAAGCCATGCTAAAATCAAAAAAGTGGAACGAGTAATAAACTTATGTGAGAGTTCCATGTAGATGACCCAAAAACCAGTATAAGCCTATAAGGTTACCTTTTACCACCATTATTTGAAATCTTAAGTAATATAAATTCAAAAAAAAAAACTTAATAATTCGGAAATAATGTACAAAGGAATTATAAAAATATTCCACAAGATGTCTCTTTGATTATTAGAGGATACATATGGTCAAAAATGTTTGCATCAACAAATGACTAATTGTGTGGTAGAGGAAATAAAACTAAACTTTTAAGATAATATGCAGCAACAAAACCTCCATTTGATGCTTCAAGTTGAAAAACCCTCTAATTGTGAATTTAAGAGTGTGCAAAAACTCCAGTGCCCCTTAGTTCACTCAAAACTCATAATTCCCAAAACAAGAGACAATTTCAATGTTTTACTCTAAACTTATCCATAATTTCGTTTGAGTTCAGCTCTTCTCATGAACATGGGGAGCATAAGGTTGAATTTTATCAGCGGAAACTACATTATTCAGTTAATCGTGCACAAGCAACCATAAACCTTTCTCACAAAATAGAAAGGAATTTCAAGAACTAGGTACAAGTATCGTCCCATCCACCTCTACTTCTTTGTAAGAATTGTAATATCTAACTTTTACAAGCTTTAGTATACTCATACATGAATTTTCTCACAATGATTACAAAATGTATACCCAAATAACTAATGCATTAAACAGAAGGAGGTACATCCATAGGCATCATAGTATATCACCATATTTTGGTGAAAATGTATTCAATCTACCAAACATCTCTATTCTAATTCAAACTAACAAGAAAAAAATCCAAATATGGGGGCCGGAGCATATACACTTAGGGCTAGACTCTAGAATAATATACAGAATAATTCCCACATCAACACTATGCTCTCTCGGTCCCTTTGAGTTTGACAAACTAAGTTCAACAGGCTCTTAGATCGAATTTGGAAGTGGGTCAAACTCAAAAGAATGGAAAGAGTAAATATGATAAAATCTCGAAAAATTTCAGCAAGGAACAAGGATATAAACCTGAATAGAGATCGACATCGTAGAAAATTGTCAACAGACAGAAAGGAACAAGGATACAAACCTGAATAAGAACTGACGATTGAGATTAGTGACTTCAATACGATCCATATCAATAACTTGAAGATTCTTAAACCCAGATAAAGCCAAGTCCTTTAACAATTCACACCCTAACCCACCAGCTCCAACCACCAAAACACTAGCATACTCCTTAATATCATCCCTCAACTGCAAAATCAAAGAACACCCATCAAAGAAAATCAAGAAAACAAACATAAGCACACCAACTGTTTGTCAAAATGCCTCAACGAAACAAAGAATTGTTGAATCCAAACCTCAGGACCCGGTCGGAAATGGGGTCCAACAAGGTGACCAGGACGCAAAAGAAGTCTGTCAAGGTCTCGAGTTCGACTGTTAGCAGTAGATTCAGCCATGGGAACGTCAGTGCAAGTTTGCTCAGCGTTCTGAAGTTCTAGAATATTTGTATCAGTATGCATAAATTTGGACTGGTAGCAGAACTGTTTGCTTACTCTTTACGCTTTTTGGGGGGATTTTTTTTTAATTGTTTGGTTAGGGTTAGATTCTTGGGAAGGTATCAGAAATTCACCTTTTTCACCCCTCTTGCACTTTGGCAATGGGTGATCTGCGTTTTTCCGGCACCGGCCTCTCTCGATTTGTATTTCTTACACAATCTGGTAATTTTCCATTTTATTTCATGTTTTTCTTTTGGGTTCAAAATTCAATCAACTCTAATAGTGGCTATTGAAGTAAAAAATCCTTCCTTCAAAAAAAAAAAAAAGAAAAAATTGTCGGGAATAATCCGAACTATTGACAAATTGCTGTGAATAATCCGTAGTATTGATTATTTATGAATAATCCTACCTTTGTAGTATTTTTGATCGTGGCACCCCCAGTCAAAATTTTACCTACTGTAACAGGTTTTTGCAATTTTCAACGGGTCATCTTCTCCAAATGGTTTTTATAAACTCCATTTACTGGTTTCTCCTCCATCTCCATTGTTCTTCTTCCATTTTGTTCTTCCTTCTTCCATTTTGTTCTTCTTCCTTCTTCCACTAATTCCAACTCCATAAAACAATCCTATTTTTTTGTTTTCCGGGTAAATGAACACAAAATTTCGAAGGTTGATGATTTTCGAAGGAATATTTTGCTGCAGAATTTTCGAAGGAAGATGATGGTGAGAAGAAGATGGTGAGACTTTGTTTGTTTTTATGGAAGATGGTGAGAGTTTGTTTGTTTTTATGGAAAATGACATAAATTAGAAGAAGATGAAAACTGAGATATAAAACCTGTAATAACCGGTCATATAAGTGATGGGGGTGCCACGAGCAAAAACACTACAAAGGTGGGATTATTCATAAATAATCAATAGTTGGGATTATTCACAACGGTTTGTCAATATTTTGAATTATTCCCGACAATTTTTCCAAAAAAATTTGTTAGTATAATCTTAGTTTTTAACGTTTTGATGTGAATAACCCCTACTATTTATTATTCATAAATAATCCAACCTTTTGATCTTTGTTGCTCATAACACCCCCTGACCACAAAATGACCATCTAGTACGGGTCAAGCATTGTGCATTTAGTTTTTTCTCACTATAAACCTCCTTCAACCTAGGCCTGTCAAACAGATTAGGTTGGGTCGAGTTTGGGTTTGGGTCATATATAAACAGGTCAGAAAACCCTTGACCCAGACCCAACCCATTTCGTTAATTGGGTCGAAAATCACAACCTTGACCCGACCTGCAACATATCAGGTTGACTTGATTTTGACCCACTTAACCCGTTTATAATTTTTTTGTTTTTGTTTAAAGGTTTTTAATGTTGTTTAAATCTATTTTTTTAGGCTTTAATTTTATTTTTAGGTTAATATATTGTAATCATTTTCTGTGAAATAAGATTTTCTAAACCTAAATTTAGGGTTAACACATGGAGAAATGAAGTAAGAAGGAAGAAGATCATCATCATCATCTTACTTAATGCATCCCGCTCATAGAAAATTATGGACCATAACAGGAGAGCTCACCCAAAAGACTAGCCTATTAGGTGAGAGAGTCCATTTGCCTATAAACCCCACACCAATTGCACATTACAACCGATGTGGGACAAGTCTCATACCTTGCAATGGACCATAACAATAGACTCCCTAAAAGGCCAACATCCTCATTGGGTCACAGCTGCATTGGGTCACGGCTGGCTCTTCCAGGCCACCCACTCCGCAAGCCATCCACTCTGCAGGCCGGCTCTGATACCACTGTTATAGGACAAACAGGAGAGTTCACCCAAAAAACTAGTCTATTTGGTGAGATAGCCCATTTGCCTATAAACTCCACATCAATTGCACTTTACAACCGATGTGGGACAAATCTCATACCTTACAATGGACCATAACACAAAGGTCAAAAGGTTGAATTATTTGTGAATAATGAATAGTATGAGTTATTCACAGAAAAACATCAAAAGGTTGGATTATTCTCAATAATTTTTCTTACAAAAATTTTAAAATCCTTTTTTTGCATAATTTGTAATATATTAAAAAGAAAATGATGAACAAAGTTTAAGTTGAAAATTAACTCCAACACCAGAACTACCAAAATCCTTTTATTTTGAAATGAAATAAACTTTTCTTTTTCTTATTCCCTCATTGAGGATATTTTTACCTAAATAACACTTGGATCTAATTACTCACATTAATGTTGTAATGCACACAAAAATTTCATCATGCAAATGCTAAGAAAATGTTGGCGGATGGAACGGTTAGTTTTTGTATTTTGCATCATAACTTCTTTTTAAAATATCTATTATCTATTATCTTTAACTATCAAGAATACTCAAAAAAAAAAAAACTATCAAGAATAAAAGTTTTCCCAATTCATTTTTCAATCAAGTAATTTTTTTACTTTTGCTCAGGTTATATAATCTCCTAATATTTTTAAACACTCAATCGAAAACATTGATGATTGTCCTAATGTAGTGTTTGGTAACAAACATTTCGTTTCCAATTACAGATTTCAATTATGAAATCATAAATAAAGAATTTGAGAATGATAAGGTTTGGATGGTCATTCTCAAATTCTCAACTTTAACTAAAAAAACAAAGGTGGAATTTTATCCAAATTCAAATTTGAAAATTTTTTGATTTGCCAAATAAATAAATTTGAGCCAATTTTAAATTTCTAAATGAAATCATTATTTCCAAACATGACATAAAAGAATTTCAATGAATATATTATAGTTGAAATTAGTCAGAACAAATCTTCTCAAATCTTAATGAGCTTAACCCAATATTAAATCATTCACATTACCTCGATCCTCAAGCCAATATACATGTTTCGACACGTGATCATCATGTATTTTTGCTCTTTTTGTGTCCACTTATATAAATAAATAAAAAATACACATCATAGTTGAATATGAATCACCAACAAAACAAGCCTTCGATGATGGTTGTGTAATATTTCCAACAAAAAATCCAAGTTTGTTGTTGGCCTTATAGGCGTTACGGACCAATCAAGCCCATTTCATGACTCGATCATCTTTGTGTATTCATAATGGTGTGTTTGATTCACTCATCCATCATCAACAACACTCGGTATCTTGTACAAGTAGAACAATATCACTTTGAAAAAGAACTCAAATTTTATTTAGTAATCATAATCACAAGTTACAAAATATTACATCCACCTCATAATACAAACAACATTGTAATAGTGCACATTCAATCAATTCACTAGGCCCTTTCACTTCTTACAATCTGTATAAATAACCAAAAGTTATAACTATTCACAAGTCAGATGTGCCTCTAGTACTCACTCACTGTATTCCCCTGCAAAATCTCTTATGCAATATGCATTTTGTAAGCCACTCTCTTTATGACAACTTTAAAAACCAGTAGTATATCATACATCCTGCGTTCGAGATGTCGAATTCCACGTACGAGACAAATCATGTTTGAGTAGCAATGCAAATAGCAACTCGTTCCAAGAGTCAGGAACCCCAGGCAGACACCAGTGACTACAATCCTGCCGATGAATGGATGCTGGTCCTGCGGTAGGACCCAGGTAATACAACGACAAATGACCGTCCTTTCTTCTAGAAGACATTGCCGTAATGTTCAGCACGCTTATGTCCCTAAGTTTGGGCTGATTACTCCGGGATGCTAATAGTTGAGTGGCTATATTAAGTTTCGGCCATGTTTTGGACGAGCTCAGAGAATCTCGGAGCTCTGGGAGGTTTTCCATGTGACAGGCTCCTCCGGTTTTCCAATCACCACCTCTGCCAGAAACACAATTTTCGTTAATTGCAGTGTTTAATCGTGTGCAGTGTCAAAAAAGCAAAGACAAAGTAATTTTCGTTACACAAATTCTTAATAGAGACCGTCTCATGTTAACACAATCTCTATTGGGTCATATACATAATAGTGTATTAAAGAGATCACTTACAATTTAAAAGTGTTCATTTAAAAAAAGAAAAATTATCAAGAACATACAACTTTTTGTTTATTTTTCTATAATAATACCAACTTTTGATTAACCATGAATAATACCAATTTTTGATTAACCATGAATAAATATTTCCCTAAAATATTCGTAACATGTTAAAAATCAACCTGTAGGAGATTATATGAAAAAAAAATTGGTAAATTAGTTGATAAACTAAAGTTGGTATTATTCTAAGAAAAAAACCCCTAAGTTGGTGTTTTTCATGGTATATCAAAAGTTCATATTATTGTAAGAAAATTGACAAAAAATAGTAATATTTGCGGTTATTTTTCCTTGTAAAAATGTGCTAAGTCATACAAGATGAATTATTTCGTTATTATTGATACTATCATCTCATAAGCAATGACTTATCAGATGAGTACTGTTCAAGTAACAATAACAAAGATTAGATTTAATTTGGTGAAAAGCTTAGAAAGACAGACAGATACCACATCCTCAGCAAAAGAATGAATAAAGTACTCAGTACTCACTAAAAAGTACTTTCTTAAACATCAAGATACAGTTTAATCAATTCAATGGCATGACATTAGGTGCAAAAAAAAAAACGGTTTAATCAGACCATGCCATTTTAGGGTACTTTAAGCTGAATTGAGTATAAATTTTTATAATACGTAATCTAAAATATAAAATACGACAAATAAATGAAATCGTAGGCATAGAATAAAAAAAAAGCCGCTTTCAACTCAAACGAATCGATACATGTAAAGGTATAAAAAAATTACGTTTTGGGCCGCATTAAGGGATATCCTATAGTTTCGACCGATACTTAGACGTTATCATAAGCGCATCACTCCTATTACCACCATAGTGTAAAATGCAGTAATTGTCGAGATCACGGTAATGGAACACTGATGCGGTAACGAGAGTGATGTGCTTATCATATCGTCTAAATATCGGTCGAAACTATAAGACATCTCTTGATGCAGCAAAAAACACGGTTTGCGGGAAATATCGATTCGTTTACATTGAAAACCTTTACAGCGTGGCTGATGTGGTGCGATGCAGCCTTGCTATTACTCTATGGTTACCACATCAGTGTTATTTTACCGTAATTGCAACCGTTACCGCATTTTTACACTATTATTTTAGGAACGGATTAAACGGAAAATAACAAACCTGAAATGTACAGGCGCATAGGTGCGAAAGAAAATCTGAGTCTTGCTTGTATTTACTTCGTTTTCAATCCAGTCAAGGACGGTCTCCAGAGATCTGCGGTAGGCACCATCTACGCTAACATTCGTATTCACTTCTGCCCCAAGTTGAAAGTAACAACCTCTGCGAGACAAGTTTATAGTTCCAATGTGTCAGCTCTTGTGCAAGCATCTCAGAGTATATGTGAATTTGATTCAGAAATTTTCGAAAATTCATAAGATAAGGCCGCATCAAACTTGAAGAATTGACAAACACATTACAAACCTAGGCACTTGAACATACAGTGCAACAGCTAAATGACAGAAATCAGGCACAATACATAGTACTATATATTCCAGACAAGGACATGTGGTCTGTTCAACGTACTATTTTATCGCCATAAAAAATAGAGCATTATTTTATTCAAATACTCCTATATTCTTCTATAGGCTACAATACCAAGCCGATACGACATACATAAAGGCAGCTGCTTAGAAGTTTTTTTAAATAAAATTTGAAAATCTTTATACAGGATTTTGTTCTGGTTCGAGCTCATGATACTATATTTTTGGTTTGTTGTTTTGGCAGGGAAGTACTAACTAAACATAGATTTGTAGAGAAAAGTCTGACTTTTTGGGTGTTTGGCAACGGCTAATAGCTAGTAGTTGATAGCTGATTTTATTAATTGGTTTGACCAGCTGATTTGAACTCAATATTATGAGCAGCTTGTTCAAAAACAACTAATTCATTGTTTCAACCAGTTAATTTACCAAACACTAGTATTAGATGTTTTAACGACTCAATTGTATTAGATTAAGTTAAAATTGTCCAATAAGCTATTTTGCCAAAACACCTTCTTAAAATAAGAAACCAAAAGCTAGAAAGCAGCAAGAGCTGAACCTGAAGCTAAACAGTCAGACAAGACCTAAGATCAACCTATGTTACTCGGACTCTTCATTTTGCTTCACGTACCCGTGTCTGATCCGTGATACTCGAACATTAGTATGACACTTAAACAATTCATTTTAGGCATAAAATTGAATATTTAGACATATCCAACACTTGAACATGTTTCTGTATCCGATATTAATACCCGAGTCCAAGTGACATAGGGACCAGCAAGGCCGAAAAGATGCAGATAACATTAGAGATACTAAAGAATATAAAAATCTTAAAGATTATGAATCAAATACCCTCTAAGAGTCTTCTCGTAGTTCCACCAATGTCCGGTGTTGAGAATAAGAACATCGGCATCTCTCCATTTAACAGAATTCCAATCCATCGCGTCTAATCTTAATGTAGATCTGACGGTTACTGAGGCTCCTGCAGGGGGTCGTCCTTGCAAGATAAGAAAAGGAGAGCGATAATATTCAACTGTGCAATTATAGTTTTCAAACTTGAAGATCAAGAATCCTTTGTGTTTTGTTATAGGATTTCCGTTTACTTCATAGATTGTTTTTTGATCAGGGACAGCAGATGCAAGCATACAAAGAAGTGATTCCCATTGGTTCCTCCCTATCGAGTCACCAGCAAAAACTATGCGTTTGTTCCTTATCTTCTCCAACATCAATCTTGCATCAAATCTGGTCATGTTAACAGAAAATACAAATCAGATAAGATCTTTTCCAATAGCCAAAAAAGGAAAAGAACTACTTTATAATGAGTATTCATCATACTTCTTCTGCTCTTTTAAGTGCACTATATTTCCTTTTGGAAAATTTCTAACTAAAATGCACCATTTCTTTAAATAGTATAAGAGGATAAAAAACGATATGCTCATGTTCACACTACACTATATACCCATCAACCAGGGAGAGCACAAATTACTAGCCCCTCGGTTACTGTTAATTAGCACTTCTTTCTATATTAGTTTGTCCCACTGATTTTATACTCTTTTTTTTGCAACGATTTTATTCTTATTCTCCAAATTCCCCCTTTTTTTCATTTAATCTTGTTTTTTTGTCTTATTCTCCAATTCAATTTTACTTTCCACTTGATTTTATCTTCTGCCAAATAAGAGGAACAAAAAGTCATAAAATATCCAATATATATATATATATATATATATAAATATCACCTAAAATAATCCAATCTTTTCATGATTTATTTACAGTAATCTCACCTATTGATTAACCATAGATAATTTAAACTTTATGGGGTATTTTTCTAGAATAAACTCGGAAATAAGATGACTTGCTATAACAAATTTTATTTTTTAAAAAAAGATAAATTAAAATAAAATATCTAAGAAAATGTAAAAAAATTTCTGATTTTTTTATTATCAAAATTTATTCTAAAAATTTTTCTCTAATTTTACATTGATTTTCAGTTTATTTTTAGGTAAATTAGCTACTATAGCAGATTAATATGTAAAATTATTGTAGAAAATTATAAAAAAGATTGGATTATTCAAGGTAAATTTTCCATATATATAAACATAAAAATTTATAAATATATATCAGAGTTTAGCAAGTTTTTTAGCTTTAGTACCTTCACATATGATATGGGTGTATGAGCTAAACTAACCCCACCACACATAAGAAATGATGCACTTACTAAAACAAGCATAATAAAGTAAATTGAAAAAGAGAGTCAGCCTTTAGTAACAAGATTTCAACCATAATATATGATTGCCAAACAGTTGATAACATGAGCTTAGATACACATATCAAAGCAAGCATGGTTTTATTAATTCAGTCAATCTCTTGAGAGATCGTCTTTATGAGAGACGTCTTTCAGGCCCAATCCGTTAAAGGTTATTGCGTACATTTACTCTATATTTTCCCTAATAAGTCAACCCAATTAAAGATGGTCTCTCAAAAAGACCGTCTCTCATAAGAATTTGTGTTATTAATTTCACTTCCTTTACTACAAGCAAGCTAGTGGCAAAAAGAGAATCCCTAGACATATTACATACCAAACAAATACAAACTGAAGCCCACAAGTATGTATTCTGACACAATTCATTTAATATGGGACATTATGACAGTAGGTGAATTACCTAAAAATAAACAAATGAAAAGAACAGGATACACGAGCTAAGTACACCAAACTGCTCATAATTTTTTGCGGTTCTAATTCCTCAATTATAATTTGTGGTTGTTTGGAACTCATTAAAATGAATTTAAATCTTTATTAAAAAAAAATTAAAATGTATGAATTAGATGCCTAAAAATAGAAATAACGCAAAATGAAAGAGATAACCAAAATAAAAAAAATAACATTAAATGAGAAAGATAAAAGAATATCAATTATACCCCCATTTATCAATAGCAATGTAACATAATTTACTAGCTAATTTGCCCAAGAATAGCCTAAAACTGACCAGAAGAGATTAGCAAATCATGTAACCATAGCCAATAATATAGACTTTGAATATGTAACCATTCGCTTAAATTTTTTAGTTAAAATTCTATAATAAGTTGCTCACACTCCTTACATAATAGCCCTTGAACTACAAATGTGGAAGTAACACCACTTATATTCAGTGCTAATATCAAAATTTAACTGCTTATTGGAGCCCACAATATGTTATATACACCACTCTTTACCAACAAAGTTAATTGACATAAAACAAAATAAATCCAAATACAGTAACAAATTTGAATAGCATAATTTTCATTCGAGCTTTATTTGATTGTTACTATTAAATTATAGAAATAGTAATAACAGAAAAATTATTACTAAGTTGCTTGTCCTACTCTTAACATTTTTTCTTCATAATTTTTTTTTCTTTACAATTTTTTTTTCATTGCCACTTGAAAGGCTTAATACTTACCATGGAATAACATAGCAGATTTTCATCAAAATTAACACTTAAAACTCATTTTCATAATCACCTTTTAATGCACCATTAACCAATAACAATACAATCAAGTAATCAACATTATCACCCATTTTCACCAAGACATGTTTGAGGATCAGAGCTTCCTCATTATGGGAATGAATTAAAATATTGAATTTTCAATAAAATTAACACTTAAACTCATTTTCATTACCGCTCTTTATTTCACAATTAACCAATCATAATACAAACACAACATAACAAGTGGCGGCACAAAAATTGATAAATTCTTAGAAAGTCACAGGTAGTTTTTTAAAATTTATAATATTTTTCTAACAACTTAATTGATTTCAAGGCCCCTATTATTTAGGGTTTTATACGGTTAAACATATTCAATATGCTAAAAACTAACTTAACATTAACAATTGAATAAAAAAACTTGATATCCAAGTAAAAATTTTAGAAAATAAAAACTTAGATAATAAAACAAGTACCTGGGCAAATTGCAATGTTTAGGCTGCCAACGCCATTTAGTATAAAATTTATCAGGACGACCACTTTCAGAGCACCTAAACCCAATATCCATAAACTCACAATTTTCAGAATGATACAAAGGATAATCATCATCCCATACCCAATCCCCATCAAAAACATCACAATCTTTACCCATTTCACTCAAAAACTCAACCCTTTTACTTGAATCAAAAATGGCTTCATTTTGCAACCATTGAAAGTGAAACCTCTGAGATTCAAAACCAAAATGCAACCCATTAACAACACCTCTATAATCTAAATACAAGAAACAACAAATAGCACAAACAATTACGACAAAAAACCCTATAATGTTAACTGACGGTTCAAAGAATCTAAACCGTTTAAACTTATTAAAAACTTCCATTTCAAGAAGAATACTCTGATGGGTATCTACTTCTTCTTGAGATTGAAGCTTGGACATTTTTTAAAGGATAAAAAAGGATTTGGGGAAGTGGGTAATACAAGAAAGGAACGTAAATGGGTTAATAAATAGGAAAAGGAAATGGGAACCTTATTAAGAAAGACTAAGACAGAGTAAGGAGGTTTGAATCGTAAGATAAGAGAAGAATAATAGAGATGGGTAAGAAGAAAGCAAAGTAGGAGTAGTATTCATGGCGGTAAATGGAAGTGTTACCTTTTTTAGTGTATTTTGAAGGAGTGAGAGGAGAGAGTGGGACTGTTTGGAGGAGTGTGGCCAAGAAATGAAGAAGTTATTAAAAATGGTAAAATACTACTATTTGTATATTGGTTATTGCGACTTTAATCGGAAATCGTTGCAGTTTTGTCCCAAATTTAGTCGGTGGGTTTTATACTAACAAGTAACAACTAAATTAACCGTCAGTCTCCTGAGAGATCGTCTCTTTGGTCGACTCTATTAGAATTTAATTTCTACTCTTATTCTATATTTTCTTTTATGAGCTGACCCAATCATGTTTAGTTCAATTAGTTTTATCGATTAAAGTTTGATTTTTTATCGATTAAAATTGATTTTACTAATTTAATTTGATTTTTATGAAACTAATTAAAATTGGTTTCTACGGATTGAAATTAATTTTCAATGATAGTAACTGATTTTTAGTAAATAAATAAGTTTTATTGATTAAAACTGATTTTTATTGATTGTAACTATTTTTTCTAGTTAAAACTTATTTTTAATAATTACTTAAATTTAGGGATGAACAAATAAAAGTCTTAGTTGTCTAAGCTCCTCTAGGCATTACTAAAAGGTTTCTTTGCTTGTGTAGTATTGCTTGGGTGGATTAATGAAAATCTTTTGTCTTTGTCAAAAAAAAAAAAAAGTCTTAGTTATGTAACCATTTTATTTACAGAGTTTGCTTTATTTTTTGTCTATTATACTTTTTTTCAAACAAATTATTGAGTGTTTTGTTCTTTGAATATTAGTTCATAAATTTTTGGAAAAATTACCTAGAATAATCCAAACAATTTATGATTCTCCTACAATAATTCCACCTGTTGATTAACCATGAATAATCTCAACTTTGAGGGGTATTTTCCTAGAGTAAACTTGGGTAACCCGATGACCTGTTATAGTAGGTAATTCACCAAAAAAAATAAATTAAATATTAATTTAAAATTAGAAAAATATTTTTGAAAATTTACATAAAAAATTCTAAATAATAAAAAAATCATAAACTTTTTATGAATATTTTTTAACATTTTTTTCGACATTTTATTTTAATTTATCTTTTTTTTAAAAAATAAAAATTGCTATAGCAAGTCATCCGGTCACCGGGTTTACTTTAGGAAAATGCCCCTCAAAGTTGGGATTATTCATGGTTAATCAATAGGTGGGATTATTATAGGAAAATCGTGAATAGTTTAGATTATTCTAGGTAATTTTTCCTAAATTTTTTAGTTTTCAATTGTTTTGTTTCATATCCAAGTATCGAGTAGTCTATTATAACTATTATTTTCTTACTCTATTATAACTATTATTTTCTTAGTATATGAATGCAAAATTTAAATCAAACATGCCCAAAATTATTGGACCCGGATCCGCAGTATCTATGGATCCGAATCTGGGTCTTATATATGAAAACGGATCTAGATCCGGGTCCATCTACATAGACCCAAATTCAGATTCGACCTGTTGTCATCCCTACTCCTGTTAGTGCAAGTGCCAAATTAGCTGTGTGTGATGGTAGTGCCTCAATGACTCAAAACAAGACACATCATGTTGAGAGCAACATTAAGGGTACAATAAAAGACAATTAAATATATTATTAATTGCTAATTTATGGGGTAGTTAATGTGTCACGTAATGACGTATGCTTTAATATGGTTTTATTGTCATGCATTCTTATAGAGTTTATAGCATTGTTTTCAGATTTTCTTCAAGTTATCACATGGTTTTGCATGGAGCTCATATGATAGTTGTGTGTGAATGCAGAGCACTAGTGTGGTGTCCTTAATTTATCTCGTATTGTATGTAGATATGCTAGTGGCTTGTAAAAGGATGTTTAAGGTGGAGGATTTAAAGGACTAATTGTAAAAGGCATTTGACATGAAGGATCTGGGAGATGCTAAGAAGATTCTAGGAATGGAGATTAGTAGGGAAAGGGACAACAAATTCATGTATCTTAATCAAAAGAGATACATAGATAAGGTGTTAAAAGAGGTTCTCTATGAACAGCGCCAAGGTTGTTTCCACTTCCTTTGCTTCTCACTTCTTACTCTCTACAAGATGTGACAACTCTATCTACGACAGAGGCGGAACATATTACAGCAACGGAATTATTCAAAGAGGCGGAGTGGTTGAAAGGTCTAATTGGTGAGCTGTGTCTTAGTTTGAGTTTGGTATGCGTATATTGTGATAGCCAAAGTGCGATACATAAGGTTAGAAATTAGAATATTTTTCATAGGGGGACCAAACATATTGACATTAAGTATAGCTTCATTTGTGAAGAAATTGAGTCGAAGAGGCTAACATTGGTCAAGATTCCAGTGGTAGACAGCTCGACAGATATGATGACTAAACCATTACTATATGCCAAGTTTTAGTCTATATGTAGACTTGATTTGTCTTGCTCATTTTGGTGTATGATTTGCTAGTCTTATAGTTAAGGTGGAGCCTACAGGGGATCCATGTGATTTGCATAAAAAAGGAGAATGTTTTCTCACCAAGAAGCGTGTATGTGATGTACACACTTCGCTAGCTCCAGATGATGTCTTTTGGATTGTTTTTTTGTGTTTATGCTGATATGACGTGTTTAAGATGATTGACTTGCGGACTCAAGTCAAGGTGAAAATTGTTATGATTAAGGGTGTGACTCAGGTCCTTAATCCATGTTGGAAAAGCCTAAGTAAAGAAGAGTTTAAAAAGGGATAAAGTTGGAATAAGGAGATAGGACATTAACAGGAAAAATTGGTTTTGGAGGCAGAAATAAAAGTGAACTTGGTTTTTCCTCTAGCCAATGAAAAGCTAACTCGGCTTTAGGTTTTAGATTATGATATATTATCTTTCACTCGGCCTTTTCTTTTCCTAGGTTCTTGCATGTAAGTGATTAGGTCCTATTTACTATAAATAGGCTTAATCACATAGTTTAGGATATCTTAGTTTCTAACTTTTTTCTCTCCAGATTACTTGGTATTTCTCTCTCTCTAAGTTTCTCTCATTTTCTCAAATGATGATCATACTTCCATCGTAGCTCCATTGGAGTTTTCTTGAAGACAAAAAAAAAACATTTAGGTTAGACTGTGGACATAGCTTAATTAAGGATGAACCGGTTAATCTCTGTGTGTTTTGAGTGCTTCTTTATTGCTTTTACATTGTTGTGTTTGATAGTTGTTTGTGGATTCTGTTTTGGGTCTTAGTGTCCATACCTCTATAACCTTTGATCCTGGGTAGTGGGGCTCAATTTGTTCAGAAATTGATACTAAAATTTTATTTCTCAAAAAAAGTCAAACATTGACATTTTCCAGTATAATACAGATCAAAACCATAGTTGCACAATATACAATTTAAGACAAAACCTTACTTACAGAAAGGTGTGCTACTGTACAAATGATTTCACAGGATGCAGAACCAGAAAGTAACAACAGCTACAATACCACTTAAGATGCACATCTTATCAATACGGTTTTCGTTTCTCATCTTCTCCTCTTTTATTTCACTTCGTACTCTCGAATACAAATTGCAAGACTCAATAACTTCACTATAGTTCCTGCTCTTCCTGCAGCTTAGCGCCTTTTTCAGCACCATCAAACTATTTCTTCCGTTAACATGAAAACCTTCCATGTCTTCCAGCTGCATGTTTACTTGGGTTAGCTCAAGGTTTACACGGCCACTGTCAGTGTTGTTGAACATTCTGAATTTCACTACAAGAATGCATTCTACCACTTGACAGGGTAGAATATCTTCTGCTGGGAGAACTGAACCAAACCGAACAAGAAAATCTTTGTCGTCTGGCCAATGCCTCTGAACTCCTAGTGGTATCAAACTCGAAACATTGGCTGCTCGATTAACCTTTCTATTTACAACGATCCAACTAAGTCTTAATCTATCTTGGAGCTCCGTCCAGAGCTTTCTTTCCTTTCTCTCATTATCTAATGACTCAATTGGAGCCAAACCATCTGCTTCTGATATGATGACTTTCTTCATGTTGTCACTGACATCTAAATTACTAAGGTTAACGTGGAATGGAGAATTATAGAACCATCGGCTTAGTGTATCTGACTCGGAAATTCCCCAAAGGACTTTCGAGAAGATTGGCTTCTCGTTGTATGTAATATCAACAAGGGAAACAACATCAGATGGCGCGCTGCTTTCGTATTCTTCAAAATCTTCAAAATAGTCAGCTTCTGGCCATTCTTCAGGGTATTCCAGAAAGAAATCCAATGGAACTAAAGCTAGATCTTTATTCACGATTAGAGGGTAACAGTCAGCATAAAACTTTCTGAACCCACCTATTGATCTGATCAAGTTCCGCACATCATCCCTGTTGGTTGAAGGCCACAGGGAAGAGCATATATTTTCCCATATTTGCTCCTCTTTTGAGATAGAGGAGAACGCTGCACAGGTACATGCTGCACTAGCCAAAGTTGCCCCATCAAGACGCCTCAATATGTCGTAAAATATGTCGCTGCCAAGTGGGCATATGCTTTCAACTTGGACTGACATCTTACTGTCCTCTTTCCATCTAAGATATATTCTAGACAGAAAAGCAAGAAATCATAATCAGAAAATATTACCAGACTTAACGTAAACAAATCTAAAATTGAGGGAAGCAAAACGCAATTTGCACTGACATGTGCTGAATACTAATGTAAAGGAACCAAATCAATAAAAAGCTTAAGTCGATGGTTGAAGCTTTAAGATATGTTATATACTCTATCACACCCCCTCACACGAGGACTTTTTGGACTAGAAAGATTGATGTTGTACATATGCTCATATATGACGTAAAATATCCCACTTGAAATTATGAGGCTAGATAAGATTCGAACCCATGACCTTCGTATAATGTTGGCTCTAATACAATGTCAAGGAACCAACTCAACTAAAAGCTTTAAGTGATGGTTGAAGTCCCATGATATGTTATATACTCGATCAACTAATCATTATAAGCTGTCAATAATCACATAATCTATTTAAAGTAGTGGAAGAAAGAGAGGCAACTTAAAGGTTTACCCAAATTGTGGAGCCAAATTAAAATTGCAAGGCATGTTTTAACATCTACAAAATAAGAAAGTGGTGCTGATTGAGTAACAAAGATGACATAGTCCGAGGTGCAGTTGAAATCCTCTTAGGAAAAGGATGAAACAACTTCGGAAGCCGATTGACAAAAATTTTGAGTATTTGGAATATATTATCTCTAATAGAGACTTTGGACTAACAAAAAAAGGCGCATTCTAAAAGGATTGAAATGTTGAAGTTATTTAATTTTATGATTTTCCTCTTTCAAGTAAAGGAAAGCATTAAGTAATGAATTATGATAACTGCCCAAGATGAAACAACGGAAAAGGCAAAAGCACATTTAGGGGCTATTTGGTATAAGTAATTATATGGAAAGGGAAAGGAATCAGAAAAGGTGAGGAAAAGGAAACAATAAAGGTTATTTTAATAAGTTGTTTGGTTTAGCTTTAAGTAATGGAATCACTAAGCATAATACACAATAGCCATAGTTTACTGCATCAAATATTATAGTTTTTCTCTACATCCACCACCATCACCATCGTCGCCACCGAGTATATCACTACCACCACTATCACCATTACCACCGCGATCTCCATTGCCTCCTCTATACATTAGCCATTTGCTTTCTCTCTCCTTCATACTAGAAATCCCATCTTTTGATCTACTCTCTCCTAAAATTACCTTTTTCTTTTTTATCAATTTTTTTTCTTTTATGTTATTTGTGGCTTGAGATCAGAAATTGAAAATATAATTATAGCAATTTAACAAGATGAATCTATTTAAGAAAGAAGGAATTCAGATGTTTTCAACCATGGCTTCACCAAAATTTTTCAACAATCATGTTTTCAAGGTGAATTTTTATTCTACAATTGAGAAACCAATTGAACAAAACCAAAATTGCAGTTGATTGAATTTCTTCAATTTCAATAATTAACAAAAACAAAGAAGCAGAGGACATAGAAGAGAGACATGAAATTTTGAAGAAATTTGGGCAAAGACTTTGAGCCATAGAGATTGAGTATTAGGAGAGACTTTGAATTACTGGAAATGTAATTTGTTACCACTGTCTTCTGACCAGTAATAAAGTAAGGGTTTGGATTAACCTTGGGAAAGGGAATTTGTTACTCAAAACCTATAACAAACACTTACTAACGGATTCACTTAAGCGTTAGGCGTAGCATTTTAAGTAGTTGGCGGTGGTTTAACTTCAAAAAAATATCATTGTTCAACAAAGTAGAAAGTAGTAGTTTAATTGGCGCTTAGTGATGCACATATTTCTTTTCAAAATTGCAATCCTATACCCACAACTAATAGCCAACCCTAAAACTACCTCACACCGAACAGTAAATGGTAGACCGAAAGAGAAATGTAAAGATGTCATGAATTTGTAGCAGTCTAATGTTCTGCAGACGTTTGCAAGCAAACTTGCTGTTTTCAGCCCATATTGATGCCAGAAGTGACAGTCAAATTACAACGGAGGCAAGAGAGGATGAACAAATTGAAGAAATTCAGCTGATCAACAATGGGTATGTTCGGCGCAAGATGGTTGTGTGGTTAGCTATTAGTTGTCTAAGAAGTGAGAACTGTAGGTGGCTATATCTGTAAAATTGTAGATGCTGGATATTCAGCTTTTAATTAGTTGCGAAAAGTAATTCGTTAAGGAAAAGTAATAGTTACGATAGCTACAAATAGAAGTGTTCAAAACTACCCGATCTGACATTTACTCAACCTTGTATAGCCGACCCGATTTCAAAACTAAATTTAGAATGATGTAAAAACCAAGGTCTATGTTCCTTGCTAGGCTCCCACACAGACAAAGAGAAAGGTCAAGGCTCATGAGCATCAAAGTATGGATATCCCAATAAAGTTTGTGCATTCTTTAGAAATACACCACTTAAACTATCAACGGTAGGTAAGCATAGAAAAGCAAAACATTAATTTGTACACATGTTGGATACTTCCAATAATAAATTAATAATACTTCCAAAAGATCAAAGACTAGATCCCCATCAGATACTAAATTCTAAAATTCATATACGCAACACCAATTCAATTACCATGTGCAAGATGTTCAACCATTTAGAACAAAATGACACAAAATTGTCCAACCATATAGCATCCAAAAGATAACAAAGGTTTTATATACTACTCCCACTTCCACTATTCCTCTAAAATAGCACCATTTCACTTAAAAAATGTACATATTTGAATCAAATGATGCTAGGGACAGAAACAATTACTGTGCATTTTTACTCCAACAACTATCAATTTCTAACTTTGTTGACCTTCTCACGATTTCACAATGAATCAACGATTCACAATAACTCAACATCCCACAATCACAAAGGCACAAACTTGGTAACAGTCAATACCATTATCTTAACATGGAATTTACCGTATCCTTACTTAAATTTACAGATGCAGCTGCAGTAGTTTCAACCCAAAAAAGCATAAATAATTTTGAAGCAATTTAGAAAAGGAACACAAAAAAAAAAAAATTTGAAAAATAAATAACTCGTGAAGCAACTGAATTTCCAACAAATTTACGTCCTAAAATTTAATTTATATCAATTAACAAATTGTTCAATCGCAATAACGATCTCATCATTCCATAATAATTATTAAAAAATTCAAAATAGAGAAATCAAGGAGTTTACCTTCACGGTCTCAAATGGCGGGAAATCTACGAACAATTTGAATCAAAAAATTGGCCCAATCGAAATTCAGGACAGATTCTTCACATTCACGAACATGGTTGACGAACTGCTTCGCTAATTTGTCGAAATTTCTAATAGTTTTTGCGAATTGCAGAAGAACATGCAGAAAACACAAGTTTTTCCTGAGATAATTGAGGTTTTCTCGCTTTACATAATCATGTTTATAGATGGACAAGATATTTTAGAGTACTCCATAAAAGACATAGGGAAGACAAAATATCATATCTTATTTAAAAAAAATGTCCTAAACAATGTTATTCCCGAATAATCTCCATTATTAATTAATATTAAATAATTTTAATTGTATTTTTGTCACATGTTAACCGACCATTGTAGCATGTAGATACCTACCGCAAAAAAATAGAAGTAGACCAACAAAAAAGCATAATGAAAAAGAAAAAGTGAGTGTAACGCCTAGAAGTACCTATAGTAGTCGGTTTAAATGAATGAAGGGAAGCTGTCGGCAAAAAATATACAAAAGTTGGATTATTCACAAACAATCAATCATAGAGATTATTCACAACAGATAGACAATCAGATATGATTAATGAAAACAATTTTTCGAAAAATATACATTTTATTATTAAATAAAGAAAAAATATATTGTTATCATGAAATAAAAGTGAAATAAGAATGTAATAATAAGATTAAAAAATCAATAGACTTATTTAAGAATAAAAATATTGCAGAATGAAAAATAATATTCTCTCCGTTTCTTTTCAAAGGTCCTATTTGTTTTTGGGTTACTATTCACTGTCACTCTTAATTTGTATTTTATTCTTAAATCTTAATCTATGCATTAAACCATAGTCAAAACAGATCTTGTATAAGTCGTCTAAACATAAGGTTTATTACTCCTAGTTTTTATATTTTTTAATTATATACAATTATCACTATTAAGTATTGAATTAGTATATTAGCAAACGTACAAAAAGTAAATAGGGCAATTAAAATGAAACAAAGAGAGTTCTAAATTAAAGAGATAGTATTAAATTATTGATAAAATAAAAATATTGGAGTAGTATATAATGTGATTATAAATATAAAATGGTGTTTTGGTGGGAGTGGAATCAACACTAATTAATTGTGTCTTTGACGTATAAGCAACTTGGATTGGGACAACATTTAGGTAGTAAGTGATTAACATCATCAATCCTTTACTTATTTTGTTCCATTTATACGTGCTACATTTCACTTTTTAAATATTTTAATGTGTTACTTTATTTATTTATATGTTGAATTATACAAATCCAAAAATTACAAAAAGTTAATATTATGAAAGTATGCGATTAGACGATTCAAACAAGATCCCACTTGACTATATTTTTACTTACACATTAGCCGTAATATATAAAATAAGCTTAAACAATAAATAGTGCACATAACCAAAATGTAGCGAATATTTCAGAACGGAGGAAGCACTATATTATTCTGTCATACCCACTAAATTGCAGTCATACAATCATCATATCATATCATACAATTCTATAATTTTGCTGCTAAATGACAAATGGTAGTCTCACAGCTATCTGCCTAATGCAGCAGGATTATTGGTCCTTCAATAGTAAAACGATTAATTTCTATAAATACATTAATTTAAAAAATACATAGCTTTCAAAAATTATTTTACATTAATACAATAGTTATAACATCATACTTTAAAATACTGAAATGGAAAAATAATAAACCTTCTAAAAATATTTTAGTAAGAAAATATTACTATTTTCTATTATTACCGCATTTACTGGCAAATTCAATAGCTGTAACAAAATACTGCAAAATCACCAATAAAAACAGTCATAAAACAATTAATTTTCTATAATAAAACAACACAGGATCACAATACTTTCCTTTTATACTAAATACAATATATTTTTAAAAGTTACATTTCAAATATGCAATTGCACCATAATTTAAAAGTTATATTCCAAATAAAAAAAATTCATTCTACAAAAGTACTCCGTGCAATGCACGGGTTTTATACTAGTAGTTATAGAAATAGATAGTGTCTGTATGATGCACGACTTTTGTTAGAGTTTGATCACTAAATCAAGCGACAACACAACCAAGATTGATAATAAAGAAATTGTAAATCAAGAGAAAACACCCCAAATTTGGGAGGTGGAGAAAATCCCAATATCAATGTGATATTGGACTATAAAACTCCACCCTTAACAACAATTGATTGAGTATTATTACACTTTAGATGTTTGTACACAAGAGCCCCTTAAAGATTGATCAACAATGAGAGAATTGATCAAATCCCCAAAACCTCTCACTTTCCCTAAGAATGATTTGTGGCTCTCCACTCGATCCCAATTGCTATACACAAATGATCTTACAATATGTTTGTACAAGTATTTACATTAACCTTATATAGGCTTTGGGCCAGGAGAGATAAGAAGTAAATGCCCAAGAACATGAAATATAAACTGTCGAACAAAACAGAACATCCTGCAAAAACCGCTTGACCGGTCGAGCAAACTAATGGGTCGAGCGAGCTGGTTGAGCAAGAGATTAGAATGTAGACAAAAGGTTCTGATCTATTGCTCGACTGGTCAAGCAACATGATCAGGTCGAGCCACCTGGTCGAGCGAGCATTAGGTCTTCAGAACAGTTTATTAACTCATCATTCTTCAACATACCCATCAAACATCATCTCATATCTTCATACCCACATTTTCACCATATCATAAGCATATACAATGGGCTTTATTGAGTCACCACATTAACAATTCTCCACCGTGACGAACATAAACCCAATCTTCATCACAAAAACATCATGCAATAATACTCACAAACAAATCAACAATATCAACAAAAAAACTTTCATCTCACAAGATGAAATTCTCCTCTTAAGAGGTGCATCTTCCTCAAAGAGGAGATATTCGTCATGTCTTCAAAAACAACCAATCAAGTTTGAGCAATGCTCAAACTTTGGAGTAGGTAATGGCTTAATTAACATATCCGCCGGGTTATCTTCGGTGTGAACCTTATCCAAGAACATCTTTCATTTCTCAATGGTGTCTCTTATGTAATGATACTTAGTCTCAATGTGCTTAGTCCTCCTATAGTAACAATTTTGATGTGAAGCCAAATATATTTACGGTTTTAGTTTCGTAAAATGGGTCGAAAATTCAGGGGTGTTACACTATTGCACTTTGGCTATCACAATACACCGTAGGAATGCACTCCTTCATCACAAGCTCACTCACAAAGCCTTTAAGCCATTGTGCTTCCTTAAAACCTTCCGACACCGCCATATACTTCGCCTCCATAGTGGATTGAGCCACTATCCCTTGCGAGCTAGATCTCCAACTTATTGCGGTTCCTCCAAGGCAAAACACATACCCCGAAGTTGACTTTCTTTGATCAAGATCTCCACCAAAATCAGAATCTACATAACCTTGCAAGCCTTCATTGTTTCTACCATATTCAATATATGCATTTGTAGTCCCACGCAAATACCTAAGTATCCATCTGACAGCGAGCCAATGAGCCTTTCCCGGATTTTCCATATATCTACTAACTACACCAATGGCTTGAGCAATGTCCGGTCTAGTGCAAACCATTGCATACATAATGCTCCCTACCACACTTGAATATGGAACCAAAGACATAAACTCCTTGTCCTCCTTATCTTAGGACAATCCTCCTTAGACAACCTAGTTTGCAATGCTAAGGGCGTAGCAACGGGCTTAGCATCTTTCAAATGAAATCTTTCCAAGACCCTCTCAATGTACTTTTCTTGGGATAAGTACAACCTTTTATCACGATCTCTAGTGATTTTCATGCCGAGAATTTTTTTCGCTGCACCCAAATCTTTTATTTCAAATTCATCCTTAAGCATCTTCTTTACCCTCTTGATCTCAAACATATCTTTTGCTATCACAAGCATATCATCAACATATAACAAAAGATACAACAAAGAACCATCTCTCACTTCTCTCATATACATACAACTATCATACTCACTTCTTAAAAACCCATTTTCAATCATACACTTATCAAACCTTTTGTACAATTGCCTAGGGGACTGTTTTAGACCATACAAAGACTTTTTCAACAAACACACATGATCCTCTTTTCCTCAACCACATACTCATCCGATTGCCTCATGTAAATCTCTTCTTCTAACTCACCATGCAAAATCGCAGTTTTAACATCTAATTGTTCTAACTCAAAAAAATATGTACTATAATATCTCAAGGACGGAGAGTACTCTCAATTTTTTAACCCAAAATATATGGAAAAACTTCTCATACATATGGTGAGATAGTTGTTTCCATGATGTTACAATTCGTACCGTTTTAAAATCTAAAGTAGTGATTTAAAATTTTCTTTATAATATTTTCATTATATTATATTGCATCGATTACCATAACAACTAATTTTCCATCATCATCATCATCACCCTAATATATCCCGCCCATAGAAAGACTATGGCTAGGGTCTGGGGAAGGAAAGACGGCAGCAACTCATATCCATAAAGGAGAGCACGACCAAAGAGTCAACCAACTAAAGAACGAGTAAGATAAGATTCTGCAGCTGATGGGACCGAGCGCGGCTGAAGCGAACTCCGCAAGTATGCGTCTTATCACACACAAGCGTGACCCTTAGACATAAGATAAATAAGTCTTAATTTCCCATGAATCCATGATAATATTAATTTTACACAACTACTTAAACTGCTAAATATCTACCAGCTACAATTATACATCTTACCTATAGTTAGTGGCTTAGTGCTACTTAGACCGCTATAGTTATCCAGGCGATGCTACTTTGTCTAGAACAGACCTATTGTTTTTTTATACAATCATACACTATATTAATTTTGTTGTATAGTAAAGAAAATTAGATTGAATAAGAGAGTGTCATGTGTAATTTTTTTATTGGCCAGCATTACAGAATATTTATGGCAGAAAAATTAATTGCATGATTTTCAATTCAGTCAATTTTAATCATTTACGGAATTAAAATGTTGCATTCATATTAATGGCATGAATAATTGCAGGAATTTCAATTCAGTCAAGTTTATTCTTTATAAATATAAAAATTTGGATTAATATTAATGGCATAAATATTAATGGCAGGAATATTAATTGCAATATATTTAATTCATTCAATTTTATTCTTTTATAAAAATAAAACGTTGAATTTATAATAATGGCAGAAGTAATAATTGCAGTAATTTCAATTCAGACAATTTTATTCTTTTACGAAAATAAAAAATTATGATTTATATTAATGGCAGGAATATTAATTGTAGGAATTTCAATTCAGTCAATTTTATAAGTTGACAAAAATAGAAATTGTTTTCAATACAAGGGCATGAACTACAATATAAATATACCATTTGACCAACTTAATTATTTGCTCATATCATTTCTCTTTTCTCAAACTTCAGTTTTGGTGAATAATATTTCCAATTATAACTATGAGCTTAAATTACATTCAGGAAATACATAGTGATAGGGGGACATGGAAAATTAATGCAAAGGTCATACATATGTGGGAGTATAAAGAGAGAGATGTGACCGGCAGGAAAAAAACTAAGAATTCTCATATGCGATAAGGATGGTGAAATATGTCATCGTACTGAGAATGTAGTATACAAAGAGGTGTTTCAAAACCTATAAACTCTTTATTAACAACCTATTTTGTGTTTTTTTATATTTAATTCTTTTTTAATTACAATATATGTATGTAAATACTTTATTACGCACCTTCATTTAATATTTTCGTCGTCTAAAATTTTATTAAGATATAAACGTATTTAAAAATCCGTGTAAATTGATAAATTGGAGTCCAACAAATTCATATTGTGACTTGTGAGATACTCTTATAGTTCTGCTTTGTAGAAATTAATTATGTATACTTCTTACTTCTTACTTCTTACTTACTCCCATGATATATTTTTTAAATCAAAAATCAAAGAGGTAGGTAGTTGCAATAATTATATGGAGTACTGATTAAAGCACTCATTTACATTATTTTAAAATTTTAATATAAAAGTTCTTTTTTTTCAAATAATGTAAAAATGATATTTCACCTATTTTATACTCTCTTTTGTTCAAGCTATACACTTGTCGAGACAACATTTTAACCCTTAATATCTCTAATTATTTTTAATTAAAAATTATAAAAAGTTGATATTAATAATCCTTGTGTTGAGACGAATCAAACAAGATCTCACATGACTTTATTTTTACTTATAAATTAAGAGTAAAATACAAATTAAGAGTGATAAGTGAATAGTGTCCAAAAACAAATGGGACTACTAACTTGAATAGGAGGGGAGTATCATTTTGTAATTCAACTAGTTATAAAATTTTACTCCCTCCTATTCAAGGCATTAGTCTCAATTAAATTTTGACATTTTTCGTCAAATACTATTAACTTGTAATATATTCATGATCTATAAGTTATAACATAATCAAGTGCGATCTTGTCTTATTCGTCTCAATACAAAAATTATTAATAGGGAAAATTTTTAAAACCTACTTAATCTATACTACTTTTTGCGAAAAAGTACCTTATAATTTACACCATACGTTCATTTTTTGTTTGTCCACTTTACTTTTTCACGTATTTCAAAACATATTTTGACCGTCGATATCTCATCATATGCATAATAAAAATTGTAAAAATTATATATATAATTCTTTACATCAAGACAAATCTAACAAGATATTGCATGAATATATTTTGTTTTGAATATATACTTCAAAAATCAAATTTAAATTTCTCTCTCATAAAGTGAAAAAATTTAAAGTGGACAAATAAAAGTAACACAAAGAGTAATTTTATTGATTTTCTTAGAATAATACAACATTTTTATTGATTTTTCTACAATAATCCCAATTTAGGGTCACTTACCCAAGAATATTGTTGCCTAAATGGTAATTGCTTGTTATTGCTACAAAAAAGTAGAATAAAATAAAAAAAACAAAAAATATCAAAAAATTAATAGTTTAAATCAAAAAATAAACTTACTTGAATTTTTTTTTTATAATTTTTTTTATAATTTAATTTTGTATTTACTATTTTACTTTTTTATACAAATTGAATTGTTGTATAGATAAGAGGTCATCTTGGTGCAATCTTAAGAAAACAACCCTTATAGTTGAGACTATTCATGACTAATCCAACATAAAAATTACTATAAGTAGATCAGTAAAATGTAGGATTATTCTGAATATTTTTTCTAACTTATTTTATTAATTTAGCTTAAAACAAAAAAAAATATGGGTAAAGAATCATCCGTTATTGACATCTGACCATTAAAATTGAGTTAAGAAAAGTCAACATCAAGAAGAAATAGCACGTCGTTAGTACAACGGGTGATTGCATATTTTATTTTTATATTGACCTTTCTTAACTCAATGTTATTAGTCCACTATTAGTAAGGACGTAGGATTCCTATTTTAAAGTTTAGGTAAAAAATACTTATGATCAACACTTATCTTAAAAATAGAAGTATTTTTCTTTCTTTATGACAAAATACACAACATGCATAATTGACAATTTGTGGGTACTCATCCTAAAGAAAGTGGGACTTAGATTTTCATAAATGGTGTTTCCCATAAATGCACACTCAACCATCTGTTCAACTAGCTACAATTAGCTGGACAATTGCAAAAAAGGATAACAATTAAGATAAGACATCCAGTTATGCAAGCGGACTGCACAGGAGTCCCAATCCGCTCGACAACGAAACCAACATTGTGCTCGAAAAAGCAAACCGGAGCTATGGTTTTCCGATGCTTGTTGTCTTCTAACCTGTAAACGAGTTTTAACGATTGTTGGTACACTCCGGATTACTTGTAATACTGATACAACACTTTAAAGAGCATGCTCAATGATGAGCAAAAAATCATAAGAATCAACAAGAAAGAACAAGAAGACGTATATGTAATACAAAGTATATAACATATTCTAAGGCCTGAACCATCAACTTAAACTTTTGATTAAGTTGGTTTTTTAACATACACGACAAAAAGATCATGGGTTTGAATCTCATTTACCCCTCATTTTAAGTGGAACATTTGACGTCAAGTACAGAGAATGTGTACAACCGCACTTCTAGCGGCCTCTCGTATGAGGGGGCGTGTAACACACAAAGAAACGTTTGTGTGTTCGCCTTTCAGCATCATCAAGAAACACATACCGGTACTTGGATCACATAACACTAAAACCGCAAACTGAAAAGGAGCGAACCTCCACTATTTTTCACTCATTTATTGATTAAGTTAAGGTTTTAAGGGAATTTCAATCAAAAAGTAAAGTAATGAACCAATATAAGCATGTTTCTTGTCTCTAACATCATCACATTCCCAGAAAACAGGACAAACAGGCCATTATATTCTATATAAAATAGTCTTCAGACAAAAACAAATCACTGTATTTTTAACACTATTTTATCCACAGCTTTACAAAACACCAAGGAATTAAGAATGACAATATGCTTTCAAGGGACTAGTATATTATTTACACAACCTGCACTATTAGATTTGAACAATCAAATATAGAACAAAGATCTAATGAGACAATATACAAAAAGTCATGGTGAATGCATATGGAACAGGTTTTTTACCATCTTCACCACTCATTAGTGGGGTTGGTTAACTACAACAATGCAAAAAAGAAGACATCAAGAAGCTAACCAACCATAAAATTTCCCTTTTGTAAAAAAATTCCATAAGGAAAAGCCATACCTCTAGTTTGTATTAGTTATAGCTTCCTCACACAAAAAATCGCCTCAAAGTCGCCCTTTTGGAGCTTGAGCTTCATATCAAATCCTCACTACAAGAGATTGCTCTTCACGCATTGAGATTTTGAGATACCGCTACGTGTCCTCTTACAAGTTACATCTCAACCATGAGAGCGCAAGATGTACTTGGATCACATCTTCAACTTATAAAAATCACAGCTCGTCTTGTATGCGATTGTCTCACCATAAGACAGTCACATATACTTAGCTCATTTCTGTAACTGATTAGTTTAAAATTGTAAATGATCACTTTAACACACTCAATGTACATGGATCAGCCCAATAGAGATGATCTTACCATAAGACCGTCTTATTTAAGATTTTGTGCTAGTTTATACGGGAAAAGACTAGTAAATATATAAAATACATTTCTGATCATCAAAAATAAGATATGGCAAGTAAAGATGCACCTTATATAAAAGAAAGCCACTTCCATTGAACGGGTGAAGAAAACAAGGCCACAGACTACAAGGATGTTACCTTATACAAAATCTTCTGCTTGAATTTGCATGAGATAGCTTAAAAAATTAAAAGCAACTATTTGACCCAAAACTATCAGTTTTCATGAAAAATTGTAAATAGCAAAATAGAACACTAAGAAGGTAAATCCTGCAAAATTGTCTTCTAGATATGTAGATCATTGGACATAAAATTAGAAAGAAAAGTGTAGGATAAATGTGAGACATTTTCATTACTATGTACAGAAATACATACACAATGTTAAGAAAAAATACTCTCTAGTAAGAGAAATCAATGTACTAGTACTTGAGAGCCAAAACCCTACATGCCTTACAACAAAATGCATTAACCATTCAAGTATACAAATATGGAGCTCCGAGAAAACAAGGGCCCGTATTCACATCAAAAACAAAGTAATCTGCATCTTTGTAGTATTTAATAACGACAAGAAAAATTCGACCTTCGCTTGTATCGTGCGTATTCCAGCCCTATTAAATGAGGCAAGAAGTCTGGCATTGCAGTTGCCAATCCCTCCAGTCACCAAAGTCAAAACTACTAGCACAATCCAACAGAGCATTTTGCTGGTGTTCGTATCGACATATATAGTTTAAGCCAATCAAGAGATCACAAACGGCTGATTCCGTCTTTTCCCTGTCAGCAAAATAAAGGGTCTGCAGTAAAAGAACGTTTGTTCTTTTAACAATTTGTTGTTGCTCGAAATTCCGCTCGCTTTGCCATCTAATCGTATTATGAGCTAACGGAGCTAGCCATTTCAAGATCCGGGCAAGGTTTTCCTTCGAATCATGAGCCATTGCACCATCGAAAATAGCCAAGTTCTTGAAGTATGACTTGAGATTTATCCTCAATGACTTTCTCAAACTCGAAGGCAACATTTGATACAAATCATCCCTGGCCTCATCACCCACCAAATGTGGGTAGCAAAGAAGCTTTTCGATAACTATTATAACATTAGCATAATGCAATGCGAGAGCAGAGCCTCCAATAGTGATCGGAGTAGCATGGGTGACCATCCTACTTTTAGAGCCAAAATGTGAGGCACTCATCGAATTGCAACACTTTCCTTGATCCCGTCCATAGTAAAATCCAACTTTTGCATCAATCGTATGCTCCTTCTTCATGCCATTCATGATAGAACACCTAGAGGTGGGCCTATCCTGATATGTGAAGCTATAATCATCTTCGTTATCATCAACTCTTGAAGCTGAACTACTTAAACTAAGACACCCCATGAAGATCCTTCCGGGGCTAGGAGCACAAGGATAAACTAAATCTCGACGCAGATCAAACAAGTCAATTTGACCTTTGTTCAAACTTAGTTGAGTCGGAAGCTTCTTTTCGCACCTTTCGTGAGACAAAGACATAACCCTAAGACTATGCTTACTCTCAACCTTCCCAATACTCTTTACACTTTCTGTCTTACAACAATTTCCATTGCCAAAAGCAACACATATTTTAGCATAAAGGGTACAAACAGTCCTTGCCAAAAGCTCAACAACCTTATCATAGGTCTGATTCCACAGTGAAATTTCCTTTAAGTGCCTCACATTTTGCCTCTTCCAAGACAATTTCTGTTGAATTACCCTATAACTCTCTCCATTTTGATTCAATTGACACTTACTATTCACCTTCTCCAATTCATCAAGCACCTCCAATTCACCATACAAATTAGCAGTAAAACCCACATACCTTTCCATCTTCCTAATCATACCCTCCATATCCTTAACCAAAAAACCCAATTCCTTTACTTCTATTTTCCCAGAAATAATATCCCCATAAACATGCTCAAACCCTAGCAAAGCCGGCTCAGTACACTTCTTCCCAAACCTAGAAACTACCTCAGCTACCCTATTTAAATCATCTAATTTCTCAGCAAAAGCAAGCTCTAAGAGATAAGATTCATCACAAGATACTAATTTCTTTACACCCTCTGATTTAATTATCTCATTTTTTAGCTTAGATATCTCCAAATCAGAAACTGAATTATGAAGATGGATCAATTTAGACATTACATTTGCTACCTCAAATGATAAGATACCAATTGTTTGTTTCACAATTTTATTGGGTTTTTCTTTCTTTTTACTATTTGATTGATGCAAAATAAGGGAGTTCTTGAGATTGCTACTTACCTCATTCCCCATTTTGATTAACCAAGGCTCAGCAACCATTGCTCCCCCAGTTTGGCCCTTTAGCTTTCAAGTTTATTTACGAAAATCTGAGCTTTAATCCAAGCAAATGAAAGGAAAAGAAACCAAATTGTAATTGTTGGAGACTTGAATTGGAGTGGTCAATGTAGGGTTCTTAAATTGTCAATAACTATTGACGACAGCAAATACCTATACCAATATACCAAATGATAAATTTTCAAATGCTTCACTTCACCTAATTCATTTACCTTTTTTTTTTTAATATCTTCATCTTTTTATTGTCTTGTTTTTTAGATGAAATTACAAAAATAAATTTAAAAATTTATGTTCTAAATTTCTTGGAGAAAAAAAAAATAAAAAAGGCAGTCACACATAAACTAAAATTAAATATAAATTGGAGTATTATTATTAAATTGAAAATTCAACTAAAAGTTTGAAATCTAAGCTTATCAAGTCAATTTGGTGATAAAATTCATCGGTCATATTGATTCGATGTTAAATTTTAGTTAAGCGCATTTTTTGAAAGAAGTTAGAGAAATGAATGCATTAAGTTGTTGGATAATGATTATTCAAAGCCTTCTCCAACGATTCTTTTTTCATTCATGGAGTTATTTAATTTCTTCAACAACTCTTTTTTCATTTATGGTGAGAATCAATCTTACTAAAATACATTTATATTGTTTGACCATGTTTTATGAAGGTTGGAAAGAGTTGTTAGAAAATTCATATAAATAGATGATGTTTCATTCATTTGTAAACACACGATTCTCAATTTCTCATCTCTTTTTCTATTAACTAGTGCATGGGTGGTATTTTCTCTACACCTTAAATAGTTGGTGTACATTGCTTTTGGTGGGTGTGTTAACCTTGCAAGAGTCTGTGTCATGCCATATCTTTCCATATCAAACACATGTTAAACACAACTCTAAACACATTTCTCATGTACAAATTTTATACATATTTTTATTACTAATGTGTGTTGATGATTATAACCATAAGAAGGTTTTGAGAAGACCTTTAGTAAGCCTATATTTCCAACAAAAGTGAGTTAAAGACAATAGTAAAAACTAAAAAGATGACTGCACAAAAAAAATGTGACGATAATTGATAGGGCCCTTCAATCTAATTCTAAAATTTCAATTCGAAAAGATGACTGCACAATAGTTAAAATTTTTTTAAGTAAAAACTTGGTTGGTAAGCAATAATAAAATAACTCCTTACATTAACTTTTGACTTCTTATAGTATGTTTAGTTTCGCATCTTAAGTAAATGTTCGTGTTTTAATAAAGTTAATTTTTAAGTAAATGAGATGGTCTTACCGTGATACATTAAATATTTAAATTTCACAACTAACCGACCACGTTATAGGAAGACATTATATGAACCGATAAAATTTTAAATCGATCCAAACTAACTCATTTGAAATCAACCTGATAACCGAAATGAATACCCTTGCTTCCGAGTTTCGACCATCTTCCAAATTCACAACGACAACAATATATGTTGTCCGAACAATCCCTCTCGGGTTCTCCCCCTGAATTCATCGCAAAAATAGGATGCATTCCTTCGGATACAGAGCCAATGCTCTGCTTACACTAGCAGTCACCATTCTTGCTATTATCTGCGCTGCTGCTTCTTTCTCTGATAATTTCAATTCTCCTTCTCCTTCCGCCAAAATTCAGGTTTTTTTTCCCCTTTTTCTTCTCTATTTTCACTCATTTTCTCTGATCGAACTCTTTTTTTCTTTTCAATTGTAGGTGATCAATATCCAAAGGATCCGCAAACTTTCCAATGGCAATGACGAGGTAATTTTTCGATTAGGGTTCTTTTCTTTCTCGATTCATCATTATTTGATGGGAATTGAGATGTAATTATTGTCTAAGCATTTGAATTACTCCGTGTGCTGGCTGATAATGTTAGTTTGTTTAAGAATTTTAGGAACAAAGAAAGCGTTTAATAGGATTATCTTTTAATGGAAAACTTTACTATTAAGAAGAAGTTTTTAGAAGTTTATGAGTTTCGAGAAGCATCCGTAGGGTGGATGGAAACCTGTTAACATGAAATGAATGATTGGAAAATAAGGATGGTGTCTGAGATAGGATTGGATAGATGAATTTGCATTAAATCAATAAACCCTAATCATCTTCTTTTGTTGAAAGGTAGAAGTATCCGTTAATCCCAATTTGATCTTTCAATAAACCTTAGCCAATATTGAAGATGTATACATTCTAAGTTTCCAAAATCACTAATCTTTAAACACCATGTTCAATCCTAGGCCTAGAATAACAACAAAAAACAATGATCAAGGGATAAAAGAAACTGGGTAAATCTTCCATCAAAAGCGCTTCGATCAATCTCAGACATCTGCAAAACTATAATGACTACAACACCCTATGCAGTTTGCAATCCATCTGCAAGAATTGGCAGCAATCAAACTCCATCTCTACAACCTTTCCTCTCCTATATTCTAATCAGATCGAGTAATGTATTCATTAGGCGTATATCTAATCCATCCTAAACAACATTGTTCATCTCCAATCATTGATGATCATCCTTTCCTAGTCAGAATCTGCAAGTTCACATGTGTGTTATTTGTGAGCAAGTTCTATAATTTCTTCGTTAAGACTTCTGAAATTCCTTGTTGCAATTTAAGTAGTTGTATAGTCTTCTCTAGTAATGTTTTTCCTGATTATATTAGGAGTTGTGGAAATAATTGGTCTAATGTTTTAAATAAGAAGTTTTTTTTACAAGCTTAGACAACATTACAATGACATCCAACTTATTTCGGTGACTCCGGATTTCCTGTTAAGCTTTAGAAAATAGCATTATGGATTTATGAGTACTATCAGCAGCAATGAAATTGCTCAAAGCTTAATTCTTTACCAAAATTGTTCTCATTACTGCATGATAATCCTCATAAATCCATGATGGTATTGTCCAAAGCTTAATTGTAAATTCGAATACGCTGAAATAATTTGGATGTCATTGTAATGTTGTCCAAGCTTGTAAACTGAAACTTCTTTTCTATAAACATTAGACCAACCATTTCCACCATTCCCAATATAATTAGGAAAAACATTATTATTGAAGACTATACAATCACTCAAATTGCAACAAGGAATCTCAGAAGCCCTAATAAAGAAATTATAAAACTTGCCTAGAGTTCGCAACAATATGTCTTGTTCCCACTATCCCTTGTTTGAATAAGTGTTTGTTTTTGGCTTTGATACCATGATAAATTTGTTAACGGGCTTGTAGACAACAAAACCCGCATAAGAAGAGAGTTGGCTGCACATAAACCTGATATGGTTTCATCCTAAAACCAATTGGCATTAGGAGGAGTAGCTCATAAAGTATATCTATTAGCCAACTTCTTTCTAATTCTTCGATGTGGGATCACAATTACTTGTTCTTTTTGTCTTCATATCTTTAATTACTTCACCTGGATGTTTGAAATGAATGTTAAGGTTTTCATTTTCATTTTTCAAACTGTTGTCCTGTAGATACTGCTATAGTATCGTGCATTATTGGTGCAATTATGTTGTGCAAGTATTTTAGGGCAAAATTGTAAAGCTATTACGGGTTCTTGGATTGAATTTTAGCAATCATGGGTTCATATCATTTTAGAAAAGGAAAATTAGATGAATGGTACCTTCAAATTTTTATTTTTCCTTTTTAATTGACAACATGTTCTTTTATATAGATATGAACTACTTATGTATGCTTATTGAGCTGGATTTAAGTCTAGTTTGGTCACTTTGATAGTTTGGCTAAGTGCACATGATTCAAGATACGTGTTGAACACATTCGTAGTGCAACTGATATCTTTTCACAATGAGTCATTTGCATGGAATGGAAAAGTTGAATCATATGAACTAGGTACCTTTTTATTTATGAATCTTAAGAGCTCTTCTTGTGAAACAAACGTTGTTTATGCTTAAGTTCATACTTTTTTTAGTAGTAGCGTTGGTTTTGTCTTGTTATTATTCCTGGAAATGATTACAAGAGTATTGTTGTGATTTCATTTAATTGAGGAAAGGATGGACATTTTAAATATCTTATAAGATCAATGTCCAAATAAAATTATTTCTATTAACTATGGATTTTTGATGAGAATACACTTCTTTGTGTGTACTTAATTCTGCTCTGTAATGCTCCCATTGTTTTCCTATAATGTTTTATTTGTAGGCTTTTTTTGTTGTTAGAATTATGGTGTTTTACCTTTACTTTAGTGACAACTCTCCTTTGAATATACTTACCGTGGTGCAGGTTGCGATGGTGTTGAATATTTCTGCTGATCTCCAGTCATTGTTTACTTGGAATACAAAACAGGTTCATTGTATCATGCTTTAGAAAAAATTGTTATGATATTTTCCTGCCATGGGTTGTTTTATACTCCCCCTATTCAGCCTAAATGTCGCATTTAGTTTTTCACACTTGCCGAGATAACATTTTAACCCTTAATATCTCAAATTATTCTTGATTAAAAATTATAAAAATTTGATATTAATAATCCTTGTATTGAGACGAATCAAACAAGATCTCACATGACTAAGTTTTAACTTATAGATTAAGAGTAAAATACAAATTAAGAGTGATGAGTGAATAGTGCCAAAAAATATGGGACATTTAGGCTGAATAGGAGGTAGTATTTCAGTAGTTTGCATACCTACCTATAGTGAACTGATACTTATTGCATAGAGGTTAGTTTTATTGTTATTGGATGTATATTTGTTTGCCACACGTCGTGTGCTAGCTTGTGAACTAAGTTCCATCGCCTATAACGTAGACCAGGCTTAGCTTTATATGCTTTTGTTAAATCTGCAACAAGGAAAAGGTAATATTCTTTATGTATGCACTAGTTCCATAGGGAAGTCAACTTGAATGGATGTTCAAGTGCAACATTGTTATTCGCAAGGGTGTAGTAAAAAGACACAATACTTTTTAAGGCCTATTTATTTTGCAATTTTCTTGAAATTTTGAGACCTAAAAATAAATAGTTAAACTAATCAAAAGAAATGTAAAGTAGTATTTGAGGCCCCTTAATTTAAGAGATCGATTGCGCATCTTGCACGTACCTCGCTCCACTCCTATTATACATCTGATATGAAATCATTTTCCCATATGATGAACTTCTATGTTTATCATCAGAGGCAAAGAATAGAGAAGGCAATAGAAGACAACTAATTCCAATGTTTCAATTGAATAAACAATTCTTCTTTGTTGTATGCCTTATGATTTGTGCCTAGCTGTGTGTATGGGAGTTATGCGAACAATCTCCCCCTTTTGGTATTAAGGATTTTGTGTAGTTTTTTTATGTTCATTAGTTTAATAATGTATTACAACAAGTATGCTTTTCCGGACTCCTGTGGTGAAACGATTGGCTAAGCTCTTTTATAAAATTTTTTTGTAGGTTTTTGCATTTGTTGCTGCGGAGTATGAAACAGATAAAAATGCACTGAATCAGGTGATTTTACATTGCTATAAAAAATCCTTTTAGATTCTTTAATAATCAGTAGGTTGTTTCCTTTATCTGTTATTCATAAAAAAATTTCCACTAAACTACAGTAACATATTATTACTTCAATGTCATTAAGAGCATGGACATCGATTTACCTTCCCATAGACTATTTCATTTATCTCTCCTTTCCTTTTATCGCCACATCATTTTCTTTAACTTTTCCAATCTACCTCCCCATGTTTATTTTACAATTTCCAATTGTTTACCTTCTCATGTACTATTAAACTTTCTTTCTCATACTTTTTCATAGAAGATGTATAGTTAAATAACTGTTATTTAACCCTTATGTGTCCCCAATTTCTAGGAGGGCTTTTGAGATTTTATTTGTTGATAATTTTGTTAATTTGGATTTTGGGCAAGATATGTTTGGACCATGTCTTGAAATTGAGGAGTACTAAAAAAATGATCCATTTGAACAGTTAGTAGAACTTGGATTTTGATTATTGTTGAGATTTTTGTTGGGAGGTAGGGATGGCAATGGGTCGGACTCGGCTCGGATTATACATACTCCGACTTTGCTCCGGATAATGGTCGGAGTTTTTTTTAATCCACCTCCACTCGGAGTCAGATTATGCATACGCCAAGTTTGCCCCGACTCGGACTCTCGGACCTCCAACGGAATCAGATTATTATCATACAGTATCGTTGTGATATTGTACTAATGATTTTAAAGCATACAAAATTAACAAAATACATTTTTCAAATACAATTTAATAAAAAATATGTACTTTGAATTCAAGTTTAACAAGAGGAATAGTCCTACTACTACAATTTAACAAAATTTTCTCGCATTTTGATTTGACGTATTTTATTTCTCTTGATATGATTTGTCGTATTCTGATTTATTAATATAAATAAAAATACCAAGTAGTTTTTCAAAATCGAAAATTACAATTAGTATGAGAGGGAGCTTGAAGTAGTCACATCTAGAGTTTTAAAGAAAACAAAATATTTGTGTAAAAGTCAAATTCAAAGTCAGGTTCCCTTTAGGGTTGGAGTCGGGTCGGAGTATCGGATTTTAATAAGGTCCAACTCCGGTTCGTCTCTAACTCGGACTCGGATTGTAAAGTCGGAGTTGGAGTCGGATGCCTTTTTCCTCGGACTCGAATCGGATTATCTTCCTCGGATCGAGTCGGACTAGGGTCAGATTCAGACTGAATTGCCATCCCTATTAGGAGGTTGGATTTGATGATAATTTCTAAAACTTGGGTTTTCTTGGGAGCTTGAATTCGTTGGGTAAGTTGGATTTTGCCAATCATGAAAGATAAGTGCAAAATATGTATTTTGTTAAAAATGGAGAAAGTATAGCAACATTAGTGTCTATTTGTGTAGATGATGAAAAAATATAAACATTGGCATTTTTTTTGAGTTGCATTTTTTTCCAGAAAGTTAGAAAAATAATTTCATAATAATTCCACAATCCTTTACAATACGGTTGTGATACTGCTATGTTGAAAAGGGTTTCATTTTTATAAGATTACTTGAACATTGCTAATATAGTAAGATCCTTGTGTACTAGAGAAACTGCATGTGGAGGGTTCAACCCCTATTGGGCGCAGCCGCGCAGGTATTAGTTGAGGGCTTCTTGACTGCGCGCATCTCTCTTTACTCCCTTCTTGGGGGAACGAGTATGATTTTTCCGCATCTTTAAGGAAAAAGAAAAACCCCCACCCAGACCCTGCCTTGAGCGGGATACTTGGAGTGGCCTTTACCTTTACCTTGTGTACTAGCAATCTGCATAGACATTGTGTATACAATCTGCACAGACCTTTCCAAGAATACCTGTATCTGTATGATCACACTCACAAGTTTTTACCTTTCCGTCTAACATAACTCTACAATTTCTTCTGAGCAGCTTTCCCTCTGGGATTCTATAATTCAATCAAAAGAGAAGGCCAAGTTTTCCGTTAGTATCTCAAACAAGTACCGATTTACTGATCAGGTAAGCTGCCCCTTTCTATGAATTTGCAGCTGCAGTAACTTTCACAGATTAGCCATATCTCAATTTTGATCCTTTTACTTCCAAGCTGCTATCGAAAGAATTGGAGTTATGGGCAACTAATTGATTGAAAACCTTTGTAATTGTTTATATATAATCTAGGGGACGAACCTGCGAGGCAAGGGGTTCAACTTGACATTACACTGGCATGTTATGCCCAAGACTGGAAAGATGTTTGCTGATAAAATCGTGTTGCCGGGATATCGCTTGCCTGAGCAATACAAATGATATTTCTGAGCTAGACTCATGAGTTTTAGAGGCTGTATTATGGTCTATGGATGTTCACATCACATGTAGAGACGAAATCAAAAGTAATGAAAAGTAGAGCTTTCAATTTCATAAGTGGAATACCAACAAGTTTTTTTTAGCAACAAAGCTGATTTTATCTACCGTCGGCATTATTAATTCACAAATTCTAAAATGAGAATGTCTCTTGGTGTTACTATCTCCATTCGATTGATTCATGTTCATTTAGTCTATTAAATCGATCTCTTACAATTTTAAAGTGATCAATTAGAGAAATAAATTGATTATATGGGTCTATCTCCAAGACGAATTGTTACTAATTCTACAATTGTGAAGTATGGCTAAGAAAATTACTTCTCTTGGTCGGTTCTTTTGGCTATATACTCGTTCCATTATACTTGATACATTTGACATTTTACGCAATCTAATGTGTTATTTTATTTATTTATGTTTTATAGCTATATTAAATAGGAATTGTATTTATATGATTTTTAATGAGATCTTAAAAAAAGAAGATTGGAAAGAAGAATACCTCGAAACGATCTAAATGAAGTTCCCCGTTTATTCTCCGGGAGTATAGAGTAGAAATTAGTCTAATACAATATGATAAATAAAAAAAATCAACAAATCCATTCAAAAAAAATTCACAAATTCTTGTGAGAGACGGTCTTTATGAGAGACCATCTCTAATTGAACTGACCCATAAAGAAAAATGTAGAGTGAAAGTAGATATTAAGCTTTAATGGGCTGGGGCTGAAAGACGTCTTTTAGAAAGACGGCCTCTTAGGAGACTAGCTAAAAAAAAGTACCAATTTCTATATTATCTTACGACGTGACAATTAAATCTAGATTTGACAATCTTTTTAGATCAAAACTGCAATCCGTGCTTGAGTTTAGATTCCAACTTTGATTCAATTATTAATTAAATAAATAGAACGAAAAAGAATAAGTCTATTATTTTATTTATTATTCTAAATTATACACATCTAAAAATTATAAAAAATTAATATATACATTAACCGTAATATGCAAAATAAACTTAAATTGATGAATAGTGCTCATATCCGAAATGTTGCATTTCAGAACGGAGGAAGTACAGTTTAGTAGGGAAACGAAAGGAATAAGTGAATAAGAAAGTGGGAAGAAGATGACGGGGAAGAAATGACAAGGAAGTTCTTGTGAGGAAATGAAAAGGAGTGGAACACAAATAATATTTGTCCTTCTAATTTTTTCATTGTTAGGAACAATTTGAATATTAACAATCTTAATGATATTTTTGTTTCAAAAGGGAGAAAGAATAACACCAACGACATTGAGTGTAAGGCTGATTTTTTTTTTTATTGGAACGTGTACGATTGAAATTAAAATTGTATATTCAATCTGCTTTTATTTATATCATAAATTTTAATATTTTGGATATAATTACTCTACTTAAATTTCATTTTTCAAACAAATATTTAGTTGAGAAACCAACTTAAAAACAAAAAAAATAAAAAAAGTCCAAAAATATCAATTGTTACACATTACTTTCAACATGCACACGACACAACACATATTTTCAATTAGATAAAGGAAAAATTACCTATATTAATTCAATATTTTCATACCTATTGATTAATCATAAATAAAATTAACTTTGGGGATATTTTCCTAAAGTAAACTCAGTAACCGAATGACTTGTTATAACAAATTTTAATATTATTTTAGAAAAAGATAAATTACGATAAAATGTTAAAAAATATTTTAAAATATACAAAAAAATGCCTATTTTTTTATTATTCACAATTTTTATGCTATGTTTAGGAATAAGGAGTTCATTTGAAAATATAGATTTGACTACAAAATTAGAGTTTGGCAAATACTAGAATTTCAATTTGAATTTGATTCAAATCTACAATTGTTATCAAAAAGGTTTAAAAATGAGGATTTGAAAATGACCTTTCAAACCTTGTCATTCTCAAATTTCATTCTCAAATCCTACATTCATGATTTTATAATTGAAATCATTAATTTGAAATAAAATACTAGATCCCAAACACAACGTAATGTAATTTTTCAATTTTTTTCTCTAATTTTTACATTAATTTTCAATTTATTTTTTTTGGCGAATTATGACTATAGCAGGTTATCGGGTTACTCAAGTTAACTCTAAAAAATACCCCTAAAATTGCGATTACTCATAGATCAACAAATAAAATTATTGTAGGAAAATTACGAAAAAATATGAATTATTTTAAAGGTAATTTTATTTGGATAAATGAGGTAAAGCATATGATTATTCAAAGACTTGTGATTGCTATAGTGGAATTGGTATTTGGTGTTGTCAATAGTGGTTGACATTTTGAGGTCCCTACATTGACCACTCCACTCTCATTTCCCTTTTTCTTTACTTTTCCTTTTTGCTTCTTGTCTAAAATCTCAGATCTTTGTTTTTAAAACTTCAAACCTAAAAGGGCCAAACTGGGGGAGCAATGGTTGCTGAGCCTTGGTTACTCAGAATGGGGAATGAGGTAAGTACCAATCTCAAGAACTCCCTTATTTTGAATCAAACAACTAATAAAAAGAAAGAAAAACCCAATAAAATTCTTAAACAAACAATTGGCATCTTATCATTTGAGGTTGCGAATGTAATGTCTAAATTGATCCATCTCCATCAATCAGTTTCCGATCAAGAGATATCTAAGCTTAAAAATGAGATAATTAAGTCAGAGGGTGTAAAGAAATTAGTGTCTTGTGATGAATCTTATCTTTTAGAGCTTGCTTATGCTGAGAAATTAGATGATTTAAATAGGGTAGCTGAGGTAGTTTCTAGGTTAGGGAAGAAGTGTACTGAACCGGTCTTGCTGGGTTTTGAGCATGTTTATGGGGATATTATTTCTGGGAAAATTGAAATAAAGGAATTGGGTTTTTTGGTAAAGGATATGGAGGGTATGATTAGGAAGATGGAAAGGTACGTGGGTTTTACTGCTAATTTGTATGGTGAATTGGAGGTGCTTGATGAATTGGAGAAGGTGAACAATAAGTTTCAATTGAATCAAAATGGAGAGAGTTATAGGGCAATTCAGCAGAAATTGTCTTGGAAGAGGCAAGATGTGAGGCATTTAAAGGAAATTTCACTGTGGAATCAGACCTATGATAAGGTTGTTGAGCTTTTGGCAAGGACTGCTTGTACCCTTTATGCTAAAATATGTGTTGCCTTTGGCAATGGAAATTGTTGTAAGACAGAAAGTGTAAAGAGTATTGGGAAGGTTGAGAGTAAGCATAGTCTTAGGGCTATGTCTTTGTCTAGTGAAAGGTGCGAAAAGAAGCTTCTGACTCAACTAAGTTTGCACAAAGGTGAAATTGACTTGTTTGATCTGCGTCGAGATTTTGTTTATCCTTGTGCTCCTAGCCCTGGAAGGATCTTCATGGAGTGCCTTAGTTTGAGTAGCTCAGCTTCAAGGGTTGATGATGATGAAAATGAGTATAATTTCTGTGACCGGGATACACAAGCCTCTGGGCATTCTATCATGAATGGCATGGAGAGGGAGCATTCTATTGATTCAAAAGTTGGATTTTACAATGGAGGGGATCAAGGTAAGGTTTGCTACTCGATGAGCGCCTCACGTTTTGGCCCCAAAAGTAGGCTTGGCACCCATGCTACTCCGTCCACTGTTGGGGGCTCGGCTCTTGCTTTGCATTATGCTAATGTCATAATAGTTATCGAAAAGCTTCTCTGCTACCCACATTTGGTGGGTGATGAGGCCCGGGATGATTTGTACGAAATGTTGCCTTCTAGTTTGAGAAAGTCATTGAGGGTGAATCTCAAGTCACACTTCAAAAACATGGCAATTTTTGATGGTGCACTAGCTCATGATTGGAAGGAAAAACTTGATCGGATATTGAAGTGGCTAGCTCCATTAGCTCATAATACGATCAGATGGCAAAGTGAGCGGAATTTCGAGCAGCAACAAATTGTTAAAAGAACAAATGTTCTTTTGCTGCAGACCCTTTATTTTGCTGACAGGGAAAAGACCGAATCAGCAGTTTGTGATTTCTTGGTTGGCCTGAATTATATATGTCGTTACGAACACCAGCAAAATGCTCTATTGGATTGTGCTAGTAGTTTTGACTTTGGTGATTGGAGGGAGTGGCAACTGCAATGCCAGACTTCTTGCCTCTTCTAGTAGGGCTCAAATCTTAGCGACACGAACGAAGGTAGAGATTTTTCTCGGCTTAATCAAATACAAAGATACAGATTGTTTTCTAGGAGCTTCATATTTGTATACTTGAATGATTAATGCATTTTATTGTAAGACATGTAGGGTTTTGGCTCTTAAGTACTAGTACATTGATTCCTCTCACTAGAGGAAGTATATTATCTCAAAATTCTGTATCTACTTCTGTACATAGTAATGAGAATGTCTCACATTCATCCTACACTTTCCTTTCAGCTTTTATGTCCAATGTTCTACATATCTAGAAGTAAATTGTGCTGGATTTCCCTTCTCATAGTTCTATTTTCTTTCGACTTATTGAAAACTCATACTTTCATCAATGGTGGAACGTTCTGTGTTGTGGGTCGATGTGTTAATTATAATATTTTGAGCTATCTGATGAAGATTCAAGCAGAAGCTTTTAAGCTTGACCCGTTTAATCGATGTGCTATTTGAGCTAGTTTTTTTATTTTTACTTGCCGAATCATATTTTGACGATCAGAAATGATTCTTAACATGTGATCCGAGTAATTTGTAAGAGGACACATAGATGCATCTCAATGAATGAAGTGCAATCTCTCAAGCTAAGGATTCGGTATGAGGCTCAAGCTCGAAAAGACTGGCTTTAAGGCGATTCCTTTAGCGAGAAAGCGACAACCACTAGAAACTAGAGGTATGACCTTTCCATTCTTGGCCATAATGACTTTTTGTTGTTAGTTAGCATCTTGATGTCTTCTTTTTTGCATTGCTATAGTTAACCTACTCTTCTAGTGAGTAATGACGGCGATAAACCTGCTCCGTATGCTTTCGCCATGTCTTCTTGTGGATTGTCTCATTAGATGTTTGTAATAATTTGATCATCTACATCTAATAGTGTAGCTTGTGAAAATAATATACTAGTGACTTGAAAGCATGGTTCTTTTCTTAATTCCTTGGTGTATCATAAAGTAATGGACAAAATAGTATTAAAAAGACTGATTTATAGGGTTATCTGTCTGGCTAGGAATTTTTTTGGTCTGGAGGATATTTTATATTGAGCATAATGGCCTGTTTGTACTGTTTTTTAGGGATGTGGTGATGTTAGAGGCAAGAACATGCTTAGATTGGTTCATTATCAAAATCACTTTACTTTTTGCTTTAAGTTCTATTTTAAACCTTATCATGCATCTACTACTATATTTAACTATTAGCTTAATCAATAAGTGCCTTGGAGGGGGCACGGGTATGATTTGTCTACTACCCTCCTCCCCTTTGGACCTTGACATGTGCGGGACACTGGGTTGATGACTTTGACTTTGACTAGATAGGGGAGGTTTTTACCGTTTCAGTTTGAGTGGGCCGTGCCTGTTCTACTCTGATCTGATCTGATCTGCTCACGTGTTGGCATGTCCCGTGTCCATGTATTATGATCCAAGTATTGGTGTGTGTTGATGATGTCGAAAAATGAAAACGCAAATGTTTTTGTGTTTTGTGACTACTGCGTGAATGCGTGTAGACATTGTCCTCTTGTTTGTCTGTTGATTCTTATGATTTGTGCACTGCATTGTTCATGTTCTTTACAGTGCTATATCTGTGACTTTTGTGTTAATATTAGCAGACAGCAATGCAAGTTATCGAAAGTGTACCGACAGTCGCTATAACTCGTTTACAGTTTACCAGAAGCATCGGAGAAACATAGCTCTGGTTGCAGGGTTTGCTTTTTCGAGCACGATGCTGGTTTTTATCGTCATGTTGATTGGTGTTAGGCCGTGACGATTAGTCGCATAATCATCCCTAGGCCCACTTGTGAGACACCCACGGGGCATCTATGGGCTCGGGCTTACAAACTCACGTGTAATAAGAGTCGACTTGCATACACACTTGATGACGTTTGCTCTTTCCAAAAATCATATAATACTAGGAGGATTACCCACCAAATATTATACAACTCCACAGTCCACTATTTTAAAATTTGGTGGTGTTGGTTGATGGTGGAATTCATGGTGGATAACAATTAAATAAAAGAAAACATGTTCATTTGGATTTGTTTATTATCCATTATTGATTTTGATGAATATTTGAATAAAATAAACTTATTATAAAAACATCCTCAAATAAGCTTCAGGAAAATTCTTAAAATAAGAGTCTTTATGCCAAAGCTGAGGCAAGGTATTTGTTCGTTATTACTAACAGCGAACAAAGAAATAGGTTAAAAAAAGCCAAAATCCTATGTTCGTTGTTACTAGCAGCGAACAAAAGGAACACAATGTCATAACGTTTGACAGACCAAAAAAGCAAATGTTAGTTTGTTGTTATCAACAACGAACAAACAAATGAATTTTTTGGTCCCTTTGAACGTTATGAAATTGTCTTCCTTTTGTTCGCTATTGCTTATTAGTAACATCGAATAAAGTCGTGCTAATTTTTTTTCCTATTGTTCGCTATTGATAATAATAGCGAACAATCCCTTACCATAAGTTTGAACACGAAAATTCTTATTTTGGAATTTTTTTTTTTAAAAAAATAAACTCATTTTGTTCAATGTTTTGATTTTGATTATGTTATCAAAAATTGGAACAAAATAAGCTTTTTTCTAAAAACAGCTTCCAAAATAAGCTTGCAACATTTTGATTTCTCAAATAAGCGTCTTCCGGTCCAAGTCTGTGGTATGGTAATGTTCGTTGTTGTTAATAACTAGATAGATACCTTTGTTATGCACGGAGATTGGAAAAACAATTGAGTTAATTTTATACTTGTATAATATTTGTTTTAATGATAAAGAAGGTTATTTGTTAGTAATGAATATTTAAAAAATTTTTCAATAAAATTAAGAAAATATTAAATGGTAAAGCAAAATGTATTATGAATAACTTAAATTTGTTACAACAATTAAATGATTACAATTAATTCACAAATATTGAAAAAAATTTAACTGATTTATTTCAATAAAGCTTAATTTTTTTTATTTGAATAATTGAAAGATTTTTCCAATTTTCTTAGAAAGAGTCAAAAAAAAATAAAAAGTTGGTCTCATTATCTCGAGAGAAAAGAACGTTTAAATAATTTTTATTTAATCTTATCTATTTAGTAACTAAAACTACCATTTTAAACAAATAGAAAGTAGGCAAGTAATTTGCAATTGCATGTCAGTGAAAATATGAAATGAGATAGATAGATTGGAAATATTGCTAGAATATATTGTATAACGTGCAATCCAGTTGAATATTATCTATAAATATTGCTAGAATATATTGTAATTGTCCAATTTGTATTCTGTTAACTTAAATAAAATAATTTGTATTCTGTTAACGAAAATAGAACAACTTGCATAATTGTTTGTAAGTCTACAATATATAACGTGCAATCCAGTTGACTACTTTCTATAAATATTGCTATAATATATTGTAATTGTTCAATTTGTATTCTGTTAACTTAAATAAATTCAATTGATTTAGGAAATTATTTTCACAAAATAGTTAGCTACAATTCAGAGAAAATGGGCGGGAAACTAGTGAAGGAGAGGCTGACATGTGTCAGTCTCGTTTCTTCATTAGTAATTTTTATAGATAGATTATAGATGGACGATTACTAAAACTAAGTCAATAAAGTCAGACAAGCAATCGCCTGATGTTACTAATAGGGGGCTATTGTTGGTTGACTTTTTTTTATTGTTGTTGACTTTGGATGTTGATGGCCTGCTTTTAGTAATAGTGGGCGATTATTTCCCGTATACATTAATTTAAGCTTTTGTTCACATATGACCCATTGTTAGTAACAACATGCAATTACTTTAACAAAGTCAAAAAAGTCAGCTCATCAATCGTCTGCTGTTACTAACATCCGGCGATTATAAAGCTGTCTTTTTTTAACTTAGTTTAAATAATCATCTGTTATTACTAACAGCGAACATTACCATACACGAGGCTTAGGATGAGATGCTTAAATCAGAGAAATGAAAGTTGCATATTATTGTTATGTGACGTGTACCTTTGGTTTGTCCATCATCCTCCTTGATGGGCCCAACTTGGGATGAATGAAGATACAACAGAACGAGAATATATAGGTAAACAATGGTTTTTGTTCAAATTTAAGAAAGTTGCATATTATTGTTATGTGTCTCCATTTTATAGGGGTTTTGTGCTTTTGTTTTACACTGATTTTTAAATAAGACGATCTTACGGTGAGACCATCTCTATTGTGCTGGTCTAATATATATTTTTTGTCATAAAAAAATTACTTATAATGTTAAAATGATCACTTATAATTTTAATGTAATTACCTTTTATAGATTTAGAATGATTATTTATAATCTTAAAACGATTACTTATGATCTTAAAGTAATCAATTTAAAAAATGAGCTATTATATGGGCCCGTCTCATAGTGAGACGATCTCATACATGACGAGCTATTTATTTTATCTGTTTCTTATTTTATATATTTTAATATTTATGTATTTTTTCTTTTTATGGTTATTTACAAATGACTGTCATTGTTTAGGATTTTCTACAACAAAACTAGAAGTTTTATCTATATATAATTTTAACTTTCAATAACCCAATTCTTAAAAGTCGCCAAATGATTTTTAATTGTAAAATCAACCATTATTATTTAACTAGGTTTATTAATAATAGTTAAATTAAAATAACAAATATTAAATTTTTTTTTAAATTATTTTTTAAAATCAAAAAATAAACCTAATCACACGTTTTGTTATGAAATTTGATACATGTTCACTCTTTTGGCCAAAACTTTTGTAGGAAAATCACATTAATGTAATGTTTGCGGCATTAGAACTTAGACTTTAGATCTTTCCAATGATATATTATATGCCCAATTTCGATAACGGAGCGAGAAATGACAACCATTTAAAGTTTGCTTGTGCTGAAATTCAATACATGTTCAATTTTTTGGGCATAACTTTTTATAGAAAAATCGTATTATTGAAAGGTTTGCAAAATTAGAAACTAGACTATAAGAGCTTTTCAACGGGATATTATATGCTAAATTCTGACAACCGAACAAGAAATGATAACCGTGTAAAGTTCTTGAAGTCTAGTATATCCAATTGCGTAAAACATGCGATCGAAATTGAGCATATAGTATGTCGTTGGAAAGTTCTTGAAGTCTAGTTTCTAATGTATTGTATCATTACAATTTTTCTATAAAAAGTTATGGGCAAAAAATTGAACATGTATCAAATTTCAGTACAAACAAATCGTCATTTCTCGCTCCGTTATAGAAATTGGGCATATAATATATCATTGAAAAATTTTTGAAAGATTTTAATGCCGCAAACATAGCAATTATGTGATTTCCTATCACAAGTCTTGGCCAAAAGAGTGAACATGTATCAAATTTCAACACAAGCATTTTTTTTGAAATTAACGATCGTTATCGATGCTTACGGAATCATTTTGGTGATTATTTTCAATTGCCATAGTGTTTCGATATTGAATTTAGTCAAAAATTAGAGAGATAAAATTATAAAATTTCATAAAGAGCAATATTGAAATTTCAATATATAAAAGGTGGCGACTCAATGAAAAACGTGGCAACATATAATAATTTCCGTTGAAAATGAATTTAAGTTGTTTTAGAGGACGTTGGTGCTTTCAAGTTGTACTAGTAGACCTTGAACACTCACTATACTTTTCTGCGAATCAAACATCATTACACGCTCATAGAAAACTATGATCAGGGTCTGGAGATGGAAGAACGACGGCAAATCATACCCATAGAGGAAAGTGCGATCAAATAGTCCCCCGGCTCGAGAAAGATCTTCAGAAGAGAGAAACATGCAGCTGAAAATAGAATAAAAGACATACACACAAATACAAAGATAAAAGCAAGAAAAAGGTAAAGAGTCGACAAACCATGATCCAACATGGATCATATCTTATGGTAAACTTCGGCAACAAGTCGTTGATTATCAAGCAATGAGGAAGATGATAGACAAATTATTACAATTTGTTTGGGCCCTTGTGATTAGCAATCATAGATAAAGAGGCCACAAAAGAAACAGGAGGAAATGATAGAGAAAGGGTAGAGAATCTTTTTACATCCTGTGTTTAATAGTGGAAATCTGCATAGTAAACAACATACAAATACAAGACTCATTTCAGATTAACAAATACTATCTCCCTAATAGTGAGGTACAATCACTATATCTTATTTGGTATATATTTCTCTGTGCTTTAATGTAAAAATGGTCAAATGAGATCTTGTTTGATGATCTAAATGCATATTTTCATAATATTAACTTCTTAGAACTTTTATCATATGAAATTAAATATATTAAAGATCAGAAATTGTGCATTGGATAACGTGAAAAAGAGAATTGTAGAAACTATTAAAAAAACGAGTGTAGAAAATTGGACTAAAACAGTAAAATAAAGATTAAAATAGTAAAATGATAAAAGAGAAAATATACTATAAAATTGATGATTAAAGAACGATTACAAAATAACGAAAGATAGATCAAGCAATTCGAAAAGCTTGAGATCTCCTAAAATGAGTAAAACCCATCCATCAAGTGTTTAACAATATTCATGATGCTAATGAGCCTCTAATTCCCCTTATTTATAAGAAACTACCACTTAAAACTAACTTATTCCCCAAGCTACTCCTAATATGATAATTACCTGATTACCCTTGTAAACCATTATCCCCAAAATATCAAGACATAGCAGACTCATTTCTGATCAACAAATAAGAAGTGATGTCTCATGTTTCCCAGTAGTCCCATACTAGAGTGCTTCCTTAGCAAACCATTTCTTGAGCATGGCCAAGCTTTCAGCGCGCTTATACTCTGGAGCAGTGTGCCCTGCTCCCTGCAAGTTACGAATACCGGACTTGTAGTGTCGCTGTTTCAGACTAATATACATATATACCTTAAGAAAAGTACGAGTTTCTTTACCTTTACAGTGGCAAATGTTAGATGGTAACGGTCATTTGAGAACTTTGTGGTATACCTGCACGTACAACTACTAAGTTCAGAGGAAGGAAGCTCTTAATTAGCAATCGACCGGAATAAGAATAAGAAAACTAATGACTCACCCAGCGACTTCACCATTCACAAACCATGGCCTCCAATTTTCAGTAGTTGAGACATTTAGCATCTCGATCCATTCTAACGTTCCAGTATATGATATCTTCATGTCTTGGTCACCACTGCCATTGAGAGAAATTGTAGATAATTCATGATAATTGCCATTATCAAAGGAATGTTTGTACTTCTTTTCTTCAACCAACAATACAATGGTGAAAGCTAGCTTTCCCTAGGATAACTCTCAATGCTACACATGTGATTAGATCTAGCATTACACAATATAGCATTAAAGATGTTATCACTTACTGATATACGTAGAGAGATGGCAAAATGGGCGCGTGAATGCAGTATGCCCTCCCCCATACCCATATACACCTAAAATTTTCATACCCACCACCCATGGAGGCAAAATTTTCATAAGTTAAATAGTCCAACTAATATAATTTTACCCGTCTACCATCCCTATACAGAGTGCTGACCATTATAGGTAGACAATAGGAAACACAGGTTTATGTTTCACTTCCGTCAATAGGATCATAAAAAAGGTTTGGGTTGGTTTGTATCTTTAAGAGTTGTTAATGTCTTAGTTGAATCAACAGATTGTTGAATGACAATGTATATCCCCTAAAAAGCTTTACTGAAGAGGAAATTGGGATTGAATGGGTTTAGAGAAAACCAAAAGAAATATAGGAACTTGATAACTGGCAATTGTAAGAATCATGCTAAAGCAGAATCATTGCCAATGTCTGGCTTGTGTGTGCAGCAAAGAAATATAACACTCCCTTATGTCAACACCACTATATGGGTCGGAATATTGGACTTTCAGATTAGATCATAGCAGGATGATGAGGGTAGCAGGTAGCTAAGATTTATATGTTAAGGTAGGCGCATATTTTGAAGAAATAATGAAAGAAAATCGTTTACATTGGTTTTAGTAATGCAATGAAGACCGAAAAATGTACGAAATAGAAAAATGAGTGAAGAATGATATAGGAATTCAGATTTAGAGGAGACCAAGACAATAGATATAAATGAATGTCTGAGGAAAAACAATATGTGGATGACCATTGCAATTGATTTCCTTAGTGGTATATCAATATCAAAGATATGTTCAAATATAGTATAATCTGTGCTATTGACGATCTTCCATGTTGGTTTGTTTTGATTCATGTAGTCGATCTCATATGGTCGGAAAAATAGTATAGTATTTTGTTACATCACACGTACCATATCTTAAAAGTAAAGTTTCAAGATGTCAACGTATTTATCATTCATGTCTCTATATATTCCAGCGACTTTTAATGTTATGATATGTCAGGCTTAGATTGTGTGCTCTATGCACTTGACAAGTTTCTGTTTAGCATATGTTTGATTTGTTCAAGCTAGGGATAACTACTTAAATACCCCTCTATCCTTTGAATTTGACACAAGGAGACAAAGTTATTTTTCTAAGATTTAACCGGAATAAGACTATCAATAGTTGAATAAAAACATATATATAGATGAGATAACAAGTGTGAATGACTTTGTGAATAGGTTAAAAGAGAGAATGTGAGACCATAGCCAATAAAGGAAATATAGCAAAGTAAAAAGGATGAATGGGAATGGAAAGTGTTAAGAAATTCAAAGGGATAGGAGTAATCAAAGATCTAAATTCTAAACACCCAAACCCAAAAAGAGAAATTCCGTTCAATCAAAGCTATATATTGCTGGTATATGAAGGCCTAAAGAGTCGAATGGACATAAGGGACTTTTTAGGCCATCCTAAGTGAGTTACGAATTCACACATCGAAGTATCGAACCAACATTGGTTCATTATTTCTTGTTTATGGTCGCACTACTACCCAACAATGACTTGAGAGGATTCCCTGGCAATTGTGTGCTCAAGAGCGAGTCTCTTATCCTAGGTGGAAATGTCGAAAGACGCATTGGAGTTGTATGACTTGTATCACTCAAATATATTTCAACTAATACGCAATAAATAGAGGTGTCCATTCAAGTGTTCGAGAGAGTTAATTTCGTTTCTTGAGTATATGTATATATCTTGACAAACTTATTTGAATTATATAAGATCATACTCGGTTTCAGTTAATGTGATCAATTTCGGACAACTCTAGCAAAAAATGAACGGAAGCACTTAGCAATTACAAAAAGTGATGATATACAAAAATAAATTGCAAAATATTGTTGCAAAAACAATGAGAGAAAATTACCTGTAAATCAGTGCATTGATGAACTCTTGTGTAAGCTTTTGATGGTAATCAAAGGTGCTTTGAACATTCTTTTCATATGCTAAAGTTTTATTACATCTGATCCAATACGGTTTGGTATCCTAGTCACAAAAAATGAGAACAAGATGCTAAAACACACATTTAACAGCTTAAATTTAAAACATTAGGAATCAGTGTTGAACCTTAGCCAAATTTCCCTTCATGTTTCTCTAAGAATGTTTATTATTGTGAGTTGAATTCACAAGCCACACATAATATATGGTTATAAGAAATCAGAAAATTCGTGCTGCATACCTTTCGAATATGAAGAGAAGCTTGAACTTGTACATCATTAGCCCAATAATACAAAAGCTGATAGATGCTCTCCTACAATTATAAGAGGAAGAAATGTTAAAAAATGTTCCTAGTTCCCAACATCAGATTCATGACTAGCGTATGGTTAAAAGGTCAATAAGTTATAGCGCAAGGCGCCAAGCTTACTCTTTTAAACAAGAAAAAACAGTAAGTCTTAAGGATCTCGGTAATACAGTGTGTTTGTTAGCTACTAAACATAGATATTCATATTAAGATCTGGACTAGACTTTGCACTGGGCATTGCTCAACAGAAACCTTAAACTATCAGGGATATTGATTGCCATTTAAAAGCAACAGGGATAAAAGATCTAAACAGAGAGCATAAAAGAAAAAACAATACACATGTAATCATAACGGAGACTACCTAGCTGGATTATTAAGAAGATTTGTAAAGCTGGGGATCATGTGAAAACTCAGATTTTTGTTCCTATCTATTCTATCAGCAAGGGGTATGAGGAGTTGCTGGTGTGCACCACTCCTGTTAAGTGGGATTTCTTGGTCTGGAATAGGACCTTTCTTTCTAAGGCCAGATTCATGGTGTGGCTTGCTTGTCTGGATAAGCTAAAGTCAAAAATCAAGTTGAATCTGATAAACATTGATTAATGCCACATCTGTTCTGTAGAGATTGAAACAGTGAAGCATTTTTTCTTCTCTTGTTTGTGTTTTTAGCATCATGATTTGGTTTGGTCCCCTGATCCACATCTTCTCTCCAGAAGACTGAACAGAATGAGGTGCAAAAGAAAGATATTATAAGCTGCTATCTGCAGTCTTGTGTATTTGATTTGGAAGGCGAGGAATGAGGCAATATGGAAAGCCTATGGTCCTCGTTTCCTTCTTTCTTAAGGCCGCATGTTCTAAAACAAGAAAATTTGGCACAACTAAAAATGAATAATACTTAATAGCATGAAGATAGCATACTCATAAGTGCAAACTTAAAGCCAAATATAACTAAGCCCTACTTGAAGTGCATCTATAGGAATGCAAAGTAATATTGATTTAAGATAGCCTCATCCTCAATTAGAATGCCTAATTCCTAGGTAAAATGAGAAATACACAAAAACCACTAATTAACACTAAAATAAGAATAAAAAATGATTGCTGCAAGATCTTTGATACGTCAATGAAGAAGTGTTTGTTTCTTTGGGATAGGAAGTGGAAAAAAACAAAAGAAAAATAATTTATAGGAGATACCTGGCACCACGTTTGATCGGAGATGCATTTGGGTTTTAAGACATGACCATCAAACAAAGGATCCAGATTCTGCATATAATAGCAGTTTTTCTAAGGTAATTAACATATATTCATATGTACAACAATTAGAGTTTTCTTGTGAATTGTGATGAACAATGAGAAAAAATATAAATGATGCAAAACAAATAGTCCTTGGTTCTGGGATTTATTAATCTCATATCTGACTTCTACAATCGTAAAATATACGATCTCTTGCTAATTAGTGTCAACATTAAGTCTAAATCAATCTTAATCATTGTAACATCAGACAATTAGTTCAGATGTTACATTACAGATTGTATTATTGTATCAGGGTACATGCTTTGACCCTTGGTTTTAGATAGCGCGCCTAAGGTGCGCCTAGGCGTGAGGCGCACCAAGACGACCAGAAAAACTCCTCAGAGACTCAAGGCACAGCTTAGCGCAGTACAAGAGGCGAGGGAGTGACACGCTGATTTGGGCACATGCTTTGACCACATGATTTATTCCAATGTATTTCTTGCATCTGTTTTCTACTATTCAAAATTAAATAATTTCAAAACTTACAGATGATACAGCTTCAAGATTGCGTATGCATTGTACATTAAGCACATCCATATCCTGATAAGAACCATTGCAGCTTATCTTGGTTGACTGAAAACAGAACTAGACAATAAGCTCCCATACCAAGAGAACCACACACTCAATCATGTTAAGTCTTTACCTCATAGAGCTCATCAGATAAGAGAGAGACACGGTGAGCATATCTATATGCAGATTTCCTCTGATCCTCTCTCACAGTAAATGGATTTCCAAGGACATATCCCTGCATCAAGATAACACATTGATGCAAGGATAATGATCAACATGAAATAGTGCAAAGACGGACTTTAACAGTTTAACTACTAGGAAACATGAAAATGTGTTACTTCGACACTCCTATTCACCCCACATGTTGCGTTGCAGATCCTCCAACACATGCGGGACACTCTAATGGAGCCTGAAAACATAGTTTTTTAGTTGTATCACAGCTTGCCATATCCTTAAAATCTTACGTACGATATCACACATACGAAGTAACATAAGACACATTAAAAGAGTTTAGTCTAACAATGGGGTCGAATACATAATAACATTATATTACTCATTTTAGCATACCTGGAGATTCATTATAGGTTGTAATCCAATTTTGTTTCCTACACAAAATAGGTAATCCAACAAGTTAAAAGAAGAAGGTTTCCAAGATCAATATTATTTCTCCTAACTCCAAAGACATGAAACAGCGGCGAAAAATGGATGACAGAAGATTATCAAACACATTTGACAAACACAACATATTTAATTTCTTGCAAAAAATCACATAGTTAGGTATTAAGAAAAAATGAACATCAAAATACATAAACATATCTATATTCTTGACATAATTTTAGCATTAGAAACAAATTTCACAGTCAATAGGGATGATTTTGATCACGGACAGTCAATATTGATGCTCATTTTTATATTCTATAAAACCAACTCTGTGATTTATGTATTCTATAAAAGCAGTTTTTATTTGACAAAGCAGACAATAACAATGACAAGGTTGATGTCAATTACCATTAGAAATTGTTTGGACCACAATAGGAACAATCTTGCCAGAATAGGAATCCCCAGATATGTACAGAGGATTATTAAGAAAACCAGCATGGTCAATGAACCACTGTAAAAAGAAAACAAAGACGAAATAAGATTGAATAAAGGCCACTTTAAGTTTAAATCATACATCATATTTTTAGTCCAACATTAACACTCCAAGAATGCTCATAAAATCACAAAGTACATTAAAAGAATGTCAACTGTCAAGTAACTAATGAGAATAAATAGTTGTCGTATATATTATGGTCAATGGATTTAGTACAATTTAACAATAGGAATACCATACATGTGAATAATCTAAGAGAGTTAAAGATGAGTAAATCTTAGGCAAATTTCAAGAAAACTACATTTTATAAACTAATCTTATATAAACTTACCTTTAAAATTTGTTTTCTGATAAAACTACCTTTTATAGAAAATTTCTTTCAAAACACTACAATGGATTTCATTAAATGTATGAGTGCATGACTTACAAAATAAGGATAGATCGACAATTTGTCGCTCATGGAGTGGTTGGAGCTCAACTACAACACATTTGAGTTAGTTATGTATTCAAATGCATAGCCACCAGAGGTACTTTTAAGGGGAGAAACTTTAAAGGGAAATTTTGAAAAAGCATTGTTATAAATGTAGTTTAATGAAGCTTTCCCTAAATGTTAAGCAGAAGTCAAGACTTGCAAAGAGAAAAACTATAGAGGATAGTAAAAATGGTTCACTTCAACAAACATATTTTCTATTAATTACAAATACGTTAAAGTTTATAGCAACATAAATAAATTCAAACAATTTTTACGTATATGTGAAGCTAAGGTCATAAAATCCAAAGTTCAATGAGCAAGAGTTTTTTGTGTTTTTAGTTCAAAATGGTGTCATCATTTTAAGTTCTTAACCATATGTGAGTCTATCAAACTCACTGGTGCCTTAAGGCAAAAAAATAGAGAGATCAAAGCACGATATTATAGATAAATCAATATTATCCATGTGGAACATCAACAAAAACCAAGGTTTTGTTTTTTAAATTTGCGATTCGCTAAAAAAACATAAAATTAGCCCAAAACCGACCATAATTCGTATTACAGATTTTTGATTTGCAAAGAGATTAACAAATCATATGACAATGACAAAAACCTACAATGCTAATTTTACCAATTTGACTTATTAGCTGTATTACCCAAACTTTTTCTTCATTTGGAGATTGGTGGAGAGAGTTCATTGTAGCCAAAATCAAGGAAACAGTTCAAAATGTCATATTGGATATTAGAATTTGGCACTAAAAGTCTTAAATACCCACCTATATTCAATACTTGTACCCCATGTCCATAGACATGGGTCATATAAATTGCACTTGATGAAGAGTTCAATTTAGAGCTTCAACCATCAACTTTAGCTTTTGGTTAGGTTAGGATCCTTGACATGGTATTACAACCAATGTTACAAAGAGAACTGGTTCAAATTTCACAAGCCTTTCATTTCAGTGGAGCATTTAGCTTTTGTTATGAGGAGAGTCGACATCCACACTTCGAGGATAAAGGATTGTTGAGTGAGGACATGTGACGAAAATACTATGGGCCTGCAACAATCCACTTAATTTTTGGTTGAATTGGTTCTTTGACAAGGCTTATTTGAGCCATGGAGAATTATGGATGAGTGAACATGTTCATGAGGTGAATAGGCATGGAAAAATGTAATGTTCCTGTGAATAAAGGCTAAAAAGCAAATGACTTGCTTGAACGAGCATGACTAAGAGAAGTGGTAAGTAGGTGTTTTGGAAGGATGCTAGAACAAGCAACCAAAATAATCAAACGTGAAGTAAACCCAAAAGCCACAAGAAGAATCTTGCTTAAATAAGCATAGAAGGTACTCAAACAAGCACTTTTGTGCTTTGTTGTCATATGATCGATTTTGGTTTCTGCCATGTGTGATTACTTTGTAGAGTTTGAGGTTTGATTCCATCAACTCCCTGAGCCAATAAAGAAGGATCCATGGCTAAGAAATAAGAGTGTGGGAAGTGCAAGCAATCGTCTTAGTTGTTAAACCATTGGCAAGAGTGAAAGAGCATGAAGAAACTCCATTGGAGTGCATGAGTATAACAACTAAAGATCTAGAGAGTGTGTGTGTGATCTTAATGCAATTTGTTGAGATTAGTATTTTGAAATACGAATCTTTGATTAGGATAGAAGGTACAGGTACCCATAGACAGTTGGGTTAGTGAGTGGTTATTGAATTGTTTGCTTGTTGGTTTGCTCTTACTCCTCAAATCTATTCTTTTTCTTTGCTTTTTTTGTCCATGTTACAACTTTACCTATAATAATTCATTATGAGAATGTGTTTGGTGTTAAAGCTTGAAGGATGGCTCTATTACTTGTTTGCAATACATGGGTTTTATCAATTTCCTTCTAGATCTATGTATAATTGAAACTTGAAGGTATCTTTCTTTCCCAAAGGCCCACTTTAAAAACAGTATTGTCCTTTAGTTGATACAAATGTGCAATACCAAGAGTTAGGCAGCTCATGTAGGGAGATCTCATATATGTATACTGTGCCCTCAAAGATATATAGCAATTACTAATCCAAGATTCAAACACTATACATGTTTTTGATATGATATGGTAATACTGATATTCTATTTTATTGTAAATTAGTCTCAAAAAGTATTTAATTTCAATGTATGAGATCTATATCTAGGGAATATAAAGATCCTGCAAAGTCAAACTAAGCTGAGCTCAACAACAAAGTGAAAATTACTACTTTTTACCACCTAAAATAGTTGAAACAATGTCGATTATTAGAGAAGTGTTCACCCAGAAGTGACAATTTTTCCCACCCAGAATCATGCTCTATGTTCGAAACATTTTAGTTTCGAAAGAAAAATTGAGGGAATGAGTACTTTTCAAATAAGTGTTGCCATTAATCTTAGTTGTAAGCTTAAGTTTACTTGGAAGTTATGTACAAGCAAAGGAATGAACCAATTAGGCATGTAGCGCTTATGAATTGGTATAGCATGAGATACCATAACCGCATGGGAATTTCCTTATGAAATTTGTCTACTGTTTGTGTTGTCCCTTAAAATACGAAATGGATATTACAAAAAAAGAAAGATGGTCGAGCACTTTCAAATCTTGCTAAAATGTTACCTCCATAGAAGTAACTATGATAATGACCAAGATATGCACATTAAATAAGCCCATCTTGAGAGGCACAATAGAGCCTCCTGCACCACTTGTGCTAAACTAAACCTTACTAGAACTATATGTAGATATTTGAACACATAAATCTACAATGTCTTGTGTGACTAAGTGTGCTTGTTCAAATGCTAGGAATTCTATGTTGAACCACATCCTTTATTAACCTAGGAAAATTTACCTATCAATTAGGTTTTTGTGCCTTATCACGGAGACATAAACTAGCAGTGGAACTTGAAACAAGCTCAATTTGATTACTTTGTATTACAATAACAACCATTTTTTTTAAATCGTTAGGTTATCTATGACTGCCCTTTCCCTAGAAGAAAAGTAAAAAAAAATTGAATTATCATCATCATACCCAATATATTATGCTCATAGAAACTATTATCAAGGTCTCTAAGAAGGGTTGGATGACGAAATCTAATACACTTATCAAAAGAGATAAGGAGGTTGCACTCTACTCGAGAAAGACATGCAAATGGAACAAAAGACCAAATATACACTATAGGCAAGACAAAAAGAAAGACGAGGACAACAAGGCAAGTAGAAACTAAGAGAACTTGAATGACAATATGGAATAGAACTATGTATTCTACAAGTGTTGAGAGAACACATAATTCTAGCTATGTAATTTCTTAACATTTTGAAGATACATTAAGGTAAAGAAGGTGTTATATTTTAAGGAAGTGTCACCCCTTTAGCTTTTACCTTATAATGATTGACTACAAGACGGCCTAGTTGTGTTCTTCTCTGATGATCGTGGTCTTTCTAGATGTGTGAAAGCTTATGTTCCATCATTCTCTATTTGATATGATGTCTTAACTAATTAGCATCTTTTCACGCAGGAAAAATCACTTTATGACTTAGTGTAACATAATTCACGGGTCAATTCGTTTTTTGAGCTCGCAGTTTGCTCAAAATAGCTCGAAATAGCCCAAATCCGACAATAATTCGTTTTTTCCAATTCACAATTAATGTGGACATTCATGAATCATACAATAGATAGTCCAAGTGGTCATCCACGTGAATTTTCCATCTCCAATCAACAAAAAGCAAAGTTTCGTAAAATAAAATGCTATTAGGGCATTGGAAATAACCTCACAATTGAGATTCATGCCCATTACATTTTTCGTATGAATACATTAATGATCCGTTTGAATGTTGATACTAAATGGTAATGAATGATCTGTAGTGTAAATTTTCATGAAATGTATCATGTCAATCCATTATGACGAAACTAATCATAAAGTTTTTTTCATAATTTTCGATTACCACCTGCATCTCCAAACGGCAATCAATTGAAATGAAGATTTTCATACAAAAATTTCACCAAATTTTCATTATTATTCTAACCTTTTCATACGGACAAGTTAATGGAAAGTTAATTTTAGTTCTCACCTTTCTCAAAAACTGGTAAACATGCGTTGATGTTGTAACGTCATCACTGTAATAACCTTCTGGAGTTGTTGCATAAGAGAATCCGGTGCCAACAGGTGAATCAAGAAATATAATGCTAGCTACCTGAAGATCAAACACAATATATTCAACTTAATTCATTCATAAATCATAATCTAATAATATTAATAGGATTATGCAATTCATAAATTGATATATCTAACCTAATACCTTGGTCCAAGAAAATGGATTTGTCTGATAAGTTGGCGCTTTTGAGCGCCAATTGCAAGCAGATGTATTGAAAATCAAAGGACCTGCAGAAAAATTCAAATTCAACATTTATTGAAACAAACCAAGTTTTTTAAGGGATTATTGGGTCTAGGCAGCACGGTTCGATTTAGTCTGGTTTGACACTTAAATTAATCGGACAAAACCAAAAATTTGAATCTAGATTGGACCGGACCGGATCAAACCGTTCTACAACGGTTTGATCTTGTTTGGTCTATAATTTTTTATTTTTCAAATTAATATACTACATCCAAATTACTCCCTTATTTTTTTTGATTATAAATTACTCCTCCTTTTTAATCTGTGTTAGTTGTATTAGTATTCTTTTTTATGGAAATTGTACTAACACTTTTTTTTTTTTGTAAAAAATACCAGTTTTTTATTAAAATAAAGTAACACTTAAAAATATAACAATATGATAATCAATAATTCAAAGCATATTCACGCATATTTGTAGGATCACACGATCCTACGATCCGATTCTACCGATTTCGATCCTACCTCCTCATCGATCCTAGGTAGAATCCCGATCCTAATAACCTTGTTTGATCATTTGAAAACCAATCAAAGGGGTGAAAACTGAAAACAGGTGTACATAAAAGTTAAATGGTATACATATTCTGGTGGCAATTTTGAAAATAATTAGACATTTACTACAAGGTGTACATACATTCTTAAAAGTTGCACATATTCGGCAGTTTTGTAAATAGTATGAATTTTTCCCTTTACAAAAATATGTACACCCTATAATACAGTATGTATACCTATTGCCACAATATGTATATCTCAGTTTGGTTTTCAGTTTTCACCCCTTTACTTTTCAGTTAGTCATTGAAATCAGTTTGGTTTTTACTTACCTATGAATAAGAATAAAGAAGATAAGGATAAGGAGTAAGGACTAACCAATTTCAAGAACAAGACCAGAAAAAGCAGAGCAACCAGGGCCACCAGTGAGCCAAATCATAATTGGGTCTTCTTCTGGATTTCTCTCTGACTTAGTGAAGTAGTAGAACAACTCAACTTCTTCATCCTCACCTACTCCAACATATCTGCAGGTAATACATAAAACTATGAGCGGAGATTGAAAGACGGCGACAACTCATACCCTTTAAAAAATTAATTAGTTAAACAAAAATAATAGTGATAAAAGAAATATACCCTGTTTCAAGGTAGAAGGGAAGATTTCCAGGATAGCCAGGAATGGTTTTGACAATATTTAATGAAATAGCAGTTTGAAAATGGAGGATTAAGCATATTTTGAGAATAAGATATTCAAACATGTTTTTCTTTATCTTTACCATACTAGTAGAAGTACTATTATTATGCGACACCAGCTAAGGATATATAGTGGGAAAGTAGTAAAAACAAACAAACAAATTAAGTTGGTAACATTTTGTGTTTTGGAATGTCCCAATGTTTGGTGTCCAAGCTACAAGAAGTCAAGCATTTTAATACAAAATCTTTGCATGGAATTTCTAAAAACAAAATATATAAAAATTACGATTTTAATGCAAGTATAAATTATATTTAATAATTTTATTTATTTATTAAAATGTAATTACTCTCTTTGTTTTCAAATGTTCTTCCGATTCACTTTTTTCACAGATCCTAATGCAAACTTTCAAATTAAATAGTAATTTTTTGAGTGAGTTTATCAAAATTCTAAAGAGGAACATTTGGAAACTGTAGTCAATGTAATGTTTTTTTTAAAATTTTTTTTTTGTGTTATTGATATTTGTATATATTATTCTAATTATAAAAATAATAAATATATATATATATATATATATATATATAATATATATATATATATATATATATATATATATATATATATATATATATATATATATATATATATATATATATATATATATATATATATATATATATATATATATATATATATATATATAGGGTAGAGATCCAATAAGAAGGGGTGTGAAAATAGGAAGGATAGGAAGGAATAGCTACCGTTGATTGATTAAGATCTAACGGTCTAAAAAAATTTGTCATAGCAGAATATCTAGTAACACATGTTTATGAAGAAAGCATCACACATTAATTTAGAAAACATCACACTTTCAAGCGACACATGTTACACATTTTAGAAAACATCACACATACTTATATATATATATATATATACATATATATATATATATATATATATCATATATATATATATATATATATATATATATATATATATATATATATATATATATATATATATAATTTAATTGTGCATATACAAATAAATTATACTCCCTCTGTTCCCTATTGATGTTCTCATAGAGAATGTTCACGGGATTTAAGAAAAGTCGAATCTTTTAGATAGTGGAGATATTATTTTATTGAATAATAATTTTGATGGAGGAAATGTGGGAACCACAAATATTAAAATAGTATTTAAAGAATGTTAGTGGAAAAAATATGGAGACCACAACTAATCAAAAAAAATATTTTTATGAAGTTAGTGGGAAACATGTGGAGACCATAAGGAATATAAAAATGTTAAAATGAAGTTAGTGGAAGATATGTGAGCCCATAATCATTATTAAAATTATTAAAATGAGGATGAGTGAGGTTATTTTTGTCCAAAATTTGTGATATAAATGGAAAGATTCCTTATGGGAACATCAATTGAAACACCCCAAAATGGAAAGTGAGAACTTCTTTAAGGAACGGAGGGAGTATAATATATACAAATATATATACATAAACTTAACGTACACCACTACGAAACATAAGCTACCAACATAAATTAGAAATATACACGGCAACTTTGTCTTTCACTTCGCGTATTTTCGTTTCCGTCAATTCGCGTGTTTCCCTTGGAGTGTCGTATATAATCTACGTATTAAAAGAAATTATTAAAAAGTTAGTACATATATATATTATAGATTTTCTAATAAATATACATAATATTATAATTGAAAAACATAATAAATACTTACGGAATCAATACTTTGTACCCCGACTTTCTTCACGGCTTCTATGATATCATCCATAAATTTAAGAACGTAGTAGTCGCAGTAAATGCTATTTTTTGTTGAAAACACTATAAAAAATTAGTATAAAAAACTTAGCCCTAATTTTCGTGAGTTTTATGAAGACCAAATGTTTGAGAAATTCTAATACCTTAATTCGTGAGGATTGAAGATGAAGAAGACCAAATGTTTTTAGGGTTATATATTCGTGGGTCATGAAGAAGTAGAATTTCAAAGAAGATGAAGAGCAACAGATGACACGAAGATGAAGGAAGATTTTTTGAAGATGAAATTTCGAAGATGAAGGAAGAGCAACAGGAAGAATTTTCGAAGAAACAGCAACAGATAAAACAGTAAGTTATAAAAATAGACGTAGGCGCGATTTTTTAATTTTATCAAGAGCATTATTGGTTGCGGTCATAACATAAAACCGCAGCCTATGACCATTTTGTGATTTTGCTTATTTTGGAAAGGGGTATTGGCTGCGGTCACACACAAAAACCGCAGTCATTGACTTGATTTTTTTTGGGTTTCCCCTTATTGGCTGCGGACATATGAGCAACTACAGCCATTGATCAATTTTTTTAAAATTTTATTTATTGGCTGCGTATACACTAAAACCGCAGCCAATTAGCAGCAACCAATAACTTTTTTTCCACCAGTGATACTTGCAATATAATCATTACTTCACACTATTATTTAATTATTTTTTCTCTCATACTTTCAATACAATTATTACTTCACACTACTATTTAATTAAAATAATATCCACTACAACCCAAAGATTCTATCTACCTTAATATTTGTGAAAAACCCAAAGTGGAAGAACAAATAAGATTAGGGGGAGTAACTTTTTCTAATAAACATCTAATTGTCAAGAGCTAATTTTTATAAATATCTCTTTATAAGTCTCTTTAATAATCGAGATATACAACTAGTTTAATAAATAATAAAAAAATTTGATGCTATTAGTTGGTCAAACAAGTCAACTCAAACAACCAACACCCAACCGTTAATAACTTACAAACTATTGTCTTACATACGCCCCATTGAAAACACGAGGTGGATCGTAGAAAGAAGGCTATGGTGAGCTGGGATGCGTATTATTGGGATACATCGAGGGATGAGAGGAACATGAAGATTACGTAGTTTTGGGGGAGGATATTTATGAACGGATAGATAATAGATTAATATGATGACCATCTCATTTGTTATCGTGGTATTATCAGACGGTTTATCGACCAAGGATATCAATCAGAGCAGCCACCCCTTTTAAACTACACTACGTGTAGCGTGCCATTACATGTCATAGTATTTCTTTTATTTTTTATTTTAATGTAATTACTATTTAATGTTAACCTAATTTTTACTTGAAATTTCTTTTGTTAGACGTAAAAAATGTTGTATATTCGTGACTAGATGCATTCGTAGTGACATATATGTTCTAAACAATCAAATATACTGCTAAAATATGTTGAACAATGTGATGGTGGGCCTTGGTTATGAGGATATGCTTCGACCATTACCACAAAATGATGTTCCAAGTTTTTTCACACAAGCAAACAGATGCTTCGGGCACGCCAATTGAGCATCTATTGCCATATACACTTAGTCTATATTCGACTAATCCCGAACCCACTCAGGGCGAGTCTTCATATGTATCCTCTGTTCATTCCTATAACTTCACTACAAGAAATTTTATATTGGGCGACAAAAAAGACTTCTTTTCAGCGACAAATATAAAGTTGTTCGTAGCTAGCACATATAATTTTGGGCGATAAAATTAAAATGTGAGGCACAATAGTACAAATTGGGCGACAAATTTAAAATATGTGGCACAATAGTAATGTTTGGGCAACAAAAAAGTATGTGACACAATAGTATTGCATGGGGTGACACATTTAAAATATATGGCACAATAGTAATGCTTGGGCGACAAATTATAATGTGTAGCACAATGATTTTGCTTGGACGACAAATTTTTCATGTGTGGTACAACAGTATGCTTGGGCGACAAATAAATAAGTGTAGCACAACGGTATTTCTTAGGCGACAAATAAATAAAACATTGAAAACCCAAATATTGTGAGTTAAAATTTTAAAAGGGCGCCTTTTTTATCTCCATTAACTTGTCGGTTGTCAGTACATTTTAATTTAGAAGATTGAAAGGACAGCCACAAAACAGGTCAGATTTGACAACTTTTGATGTGCGAATAAAAAAACGGCTTCACCGTTGGATCTGAATGGTACCAATTTCCTTGGGTATCATCCGTATCAAATCCAATCAAAAAAAACATTGAATTTTGTTTATTGAAGTGGTAAAATAATTGGAACATTGTTACTGAATTCCAATTTATATTATATGTTCAAGAAAAAGGCAAGGATTTTGTCATGGAGTATATTTGAATATAAAGAATTGTTTTTTTGACAATTTTTATGTCCAATCAAAAACACATATAAATCTCGTGCATCGCACGGAGTATTGTGATCACGTGTTGTTTTATTATAGGAAATTAATTGCTTTTTGACAATTTTTATTTGTGATATACGGTATTTTCTTACAACTATTGAATTTGCATGTAAATGCAGTAATAAAGGAAAATAATAATATTTTCTTATTAAAATACTTTTGGAAGGTTTATTATTTTCTCATTCCAGTATTTTAATGTGTGATGCTATAAGTTATAACTATTGTATTAATGTGAAATAATTTCTAAAAGCTATTTATTTTTCTAAATTAATGTATTTTTAGAAGTAGATTAATTTACTATTGAAGCACCAATTAATCTTGCTGCATTTGGCAGATGGCTGTGAGACTGTCATTTGTCATTTAGCAGCAAAATTATATAATTGTATGATTGATCATTTAAGGAATAATAAAGATATTCAGTCTTTTTTATTTTTTCAATCTTTAAATTTATGTATGAGACGATGTCTGGTTAAAGAATATGACAAAAATAAGAGTTTATTTCAAGTTAATTACCATAAGAATATGACAAAGTTAAGAGATTATTATATTTTTTTGATGAAACATTTTTCTCACCATGTTTATGCATATTCTAATAAATTTTTGTTCTTTTCAAGTTGAGGTGGCAATATTTAAAGTTTGCATAGGAAAGTTCAAGTTTGTTTGGAAGAAAGCTTATGTCGCACTTAGATAGTTTTCTAGTTAAAACATGACCTTCATGTATGTAGTTATCTTGAGTTAGTATATTAGGATTTTACGAGAAGTGTAAGATATTTTGTGGGCTAAGATAATTTGTGCACAATTTATTGTCATTGGCCACTTTTCATTGATTGCCAAAAAGAAATATTCGTCGGTTTTTGTGGTTAAAATATTTTCTATTATTCCAAGAAAATCAAAAGCAAATATGTAATGGAAATGTCAACTAAAAGCATGATGGTTAATCTTTGACTTTAGACAACAACAACAAAGATGAAGACAAAGTGTACTTGTCCCACAATGAAATTTGATGCCCATATTAGAGTTACGTTCAATAGTTGACATTAGGCCACAAAAATTTTTGAAGCCTAAAGCACGTTTAGGTGACAACGAATAAGCATGAAGCCCCAGATCAATACTCTTGGGCGATAAATTAATATGGCGCCCAAAGAAATAACTTAGGCGACAAATATAATACGAAGCACAAAATTAAATTTATGGGCGACAAACACAATTGACGCCCATATCTTACTCTTGGGCGACAATATTAAATGTGGCTCGATGATTTTATACATGGGCAACACCAATTGGGAGACACACGTGGTGACAAAAATAATTTTATAGCCCATCCTTTGGGTGACAAGTTTTGGTACATTGGGCCACAATAATAGTTGACAATCAAAGCTACTTTTCTTGTAGTGTTTTAGTGTTCAAGATCAATCAAATAACGAGTGTACCTTTATAGTTCATCGAAGTCTAGATACTATTTATGAAGGCGATACACTATCTAGTGATTCTTAGATTGTAGCTTGTATATATTTGACTATGTATATGACTTTTTAGTTAATGGACCAATATCATACATTCATACTTCACTATTAACTAAAAGAACTAGAAAATTGCATGTGCCATCCCCACAATAATTTGCCATATGGAATAATCAAATTAATTAATTGCTATATTTAATACTTCCTCCGTTCCGAAATACTCGCTACATTTTCGTTTTGGACACTATTCATCGTTCAAGCTTATTTTATATATTGCGGCTAATGTATAAAAAAAATATAGTTAAGTGGAATCTTGTTTGAATCGTCTAATCACATACTTTCATAATATTAATTTTTATATTTTTTAAACTTGTATAATTTAATATATAAACGATTAAAATAACGCATTAAACTGCGTAAAAATAAATATATAGCACGTATAGTGGAACGGAGGAAGTACTAAATAAGGTAAAGTTGATTTTCCAAGAGTTAAGTGTTATTTTGTGGAAAAAATTGGGATTTATTAGGGTCATTTATGACTTTCACCAAAATTTAACGGAAATTAAACGTTTTTACCTCCATAATGATACTGTACTTATTTTTTTAAGATTTGAGTGTTATTTTGTGAAAGAAATTTAGGGATTGTTAGTTTGTTACCACACGCCTTTTGCCACAATTGGTGTTTACCATATAAAATACTCCCTCCGTTCCTTAAAGAAGTTATCATTTTCCATTATAGGGTGTTTTATTTATTGTTCCCATTAAGTATCTTTCCATTTATGTCACAAATTTTAGCCAAAAATAACCTTATTTGTACTCACTTTAATCATACATCATACAATTCTATTAAAGTCTTGGAAAATTCCAAGTGTCATTATTTTAAATGCATGATAATATTTATCAAATTTAAAATCTAATATTTTTTGTTTATGTTTAAAGCTAAATTAAGTAAAATATTTGTATGATATACTATAGTAACTCTATTTAGTTAACTTAGAATCATATCATATATAATATCATACAATCATACAATTCTATAAAAGTCTTGGAAAATTCCAAGTGTCATTATTTAAAGGCATGACAATATTTATCGCATTTAAAATCTAATATTTTTTGTTTATGTTTGAAGCTAAATTAAGTAAATTATTTGTATGATATACAATAGTAACTCTATTTAGTTAACTTAGAATCATATATCATATAATACAATTCTATAAAAGTGTTGGCAAATCCCAAGTGTCATCATTTAAAGCATAACAATATTTATCAAATTTAGAAACTATACAATTCTATAAAAGTGTTGGCAAATCTCAAGTGTCATCATTTAAAGGCATAACAATATTTATCAAATTTAGAAACTAATATTTTTTTTTAAGTTTGAAGCTAAATTAGGTAAAGTATTTGTATGATATTCTATAATAACTCTATTTAAGTTAAGTTAGAACTTAATATGTTCAATTGAATGAATAAAAGTTATGTATCAGGTAAATAATTAAAATAAATGTCAGTAATTATGTTTTGATTTAAAAAATCATTATTTGGTAAATTGAATAATGATTGTATACATTACTTACATTATAATTTGAAAACTGTTTTTATATATATTTCACACTAACAAATTTGTGCATTGCACGAGTTTCCATACTAGTTTTTTTTATAATTCTTTTGGACCCCACATATCTCCCACTAACTCCAATTTAACATTTTAATATTCCTTATGGTCCCCACATGTTTTTCACTGACTTTATAAAACTATTTTTTTATTTGTTATGGTCCTCATAATTTTTCCACTAACTTTCTTTTAATAAATTTGGGAAATTCTACATGGTAAGCACCAAGTTAAGGGAAACGTCTGTAATAACAAATCTTATTTTCATTTCTACATGGTAAGCACCAGGTTAAGAGAAACTAATTGCCGTAACTATATGGGATAAAAAACGTTTGAATGGCCGTTAAAGGGTGAAATTACCATATTGCCCTTGTTTAATTCTCCATCATCATCTTCTTTCTTTGCTTTTCTTCTCTTACTTTCTTCATCTTGAACCCCATCTAAATTCCCAACTATATCTTCTCCTCCTTCCAAATTCCACAATCTTACCCCAAAAAAAAAAACTAAAAATGCATTTGAGTTCATAATAGCAAAAAGGCCATTGCGTGTGCCCATTAATTACAGGAAAATGATGAAGACGAAATTCAATCCTAAATCTAGGGTACCACCCAAAGTAAACAATTCATCAATATACATTTCAAAATCATCGTAATAATTAGGTATTCCAATATCATAATAATTAGGTATTCAATCCTAAATCTGATGATTTTAAAGGATTTCTGGAAAATCACTATTAAAGGATTTCAAGATAATACTTCCACTACATTGTCCTAAAACTCCCCTAAAAGATTCATTAATTTCAAGGAGTATCCTAATCAACAATATCATCATCATTATTTTGGTTCATATTCTTTCGATTTCTAGAACCACAAAAAAAAATCTTTTTTATCCAAATAACCATGCAATAAAGATCTAATTAATACTATAGTGTTCCGAATATTACACACATACATACAAACTATTACCAAACGCAAAATCCATTCAAAATCTGATTAATATGATAGGCAATGGATTTCAACCCTCAAACGTCGAGCAATTGGAGGGTTCTTAACTCATGGTTTTGATCCTTCAACAAATGAGGAGTAAAATGGAAAAAGAAGCTAGACTTTAATGAGGAAGATGAAGATGACTTTTATAAGAATTAAACAAGGACAACATTGTAATTTTCACATTTAACGTTTTTTAAACGTTTTTTGTGCAATATAGTTATGATAGCTAATTTTGAAACAGTTGGTGCTTACCATGTAGAAGAGAAAATAAAATTAGTTATTACAAACGTTTTCCTGAACCTGATGTTTACCATGTAGAATTTCTCAATATATTTTAATGCATATAAAAACATGAGAAAGGGCATGAAGAAATTCCTAGAAGCATCTAGTGAATATATTTTAATGCATATGGTCCTTACTTTTCTCCAATTAAATTTATTATTCAATTAAATAATATATCTACTAGTTCTAAGAAAATAATAATAGATCTACTATCTAAAATATTCCATTTTTCTTAATTTTCGTGAACATTCCTCGAACTTCATTGGCGAACGGAGAGGGTATGTTTTGTACTGGAAAAATTACTGTGAATAATACGAACTTTCACTGATTTCCCTACAATAATACGAACTTTCGATTAACCCAGAATAATACTCCCTCCAATTCAGATTACTTGTCCAATTTTGCCTTTGGACCGAATTTTAAGAAAATGGTAGGGACCACCATAAAGTGGGTATTTGATGGGTATTAAGAGTTTGGATTAATTTTAATGATTCCCACCAATTTTCATTCTTTTAAGGCATATAATTCAAATTTGGAGCCAAAATTTCAAATTGCAAATTACATAAATTAAATTCAAAAATTACATAGCTAATTATCCATAAATCCAAACTAAATTACATAATTAATGTACATAATAAAAGTTGGAAAATTAATTTTAGTCTTCACTTTTTCCTTGATTTCTTCAAGGTCTTTTGTACGGCAACCGATAACGAACAACGTTCTCGCCACATCCGCATACGTACATTGAATCTCTCATTGACTTCAGTTTATAAAAATAAAAACAATTTGCATTTAGTGTTTAAATTAGATTAGTTAGCTAAAAAAACCAAAAAAAATTGATTTTAAAATGAAGCCATTATAATCCAGATAATCAACCCAAAAGAACACAACAGGTATAGGCGCCAAATGAAAAAACAAATCACCCAAAATCAGAATTTGCAAAGGTATAGGCGCCAAGATACAAACAGCCCCATAAATACAGAAATAAAGTAATGAAACAGCCCCATAAATACAGAGATCAGAGACAAAAAGATCAACTCATTTATTGCATCAAAACTCATTAAATATGGTGAAGTATAATGAAATAGACCACCAAACAAGATGTCAAGTAATGCAAGAAATCTTAGAGGGGATTAAAAGCAACGGGAAGCTCGAACATGGATTAATCGGGGACTTGGCATCAAAGTTTAATGTCAGCAGCAGGACAATTTCAAGGATATATGGCAGAATTAAAGAGCAAAAAGCCAACAAGCAAACACCAATTAATGTAAAGTCAAGAAGGTATGGTAAGAAATCCAACCCTACAATCTCCTTTGATGAAACTAAGTTCAAAGGTATTGAGAAGGCTAAAAAAACAAGTCAACTTGCTGTTGCGAATGCCATGAATGTGAGCCAAAGCACAGTTTATAGATGGAAGAAAAGAAACATCATAAGAAAACACACTAATGCAATCAAACCATTATTGACCGAACAAAACAAGATAGGTAGGTTAATTTTTCCTATAACAAAATTAGCAAGGGAAGGAAGACTCCCAGAGTATTTGAGCATTCAAGGGACATCATATACAATACCCTACGTTTCTTAGACAAAAAAGTAACAGAAGATACATTTGAGATACTACTCTTTTACTTAGGAATAGAAGATCAGAGACATTTTCATGTATACGAAGAGATTAACACAGACACAATCAACCAAAATCAAGAACCAGCAGGTAATGAAGAACCAGCAACACAAGTCACAACAGAGAATATAGAACCAGCAGGTAACGAAGAGCCAGCATCACAAGTCACAGCAGTTATTGAAGAACAAGCAACACGTCACAGAGGAATCAACAATGTAGAAAATCAGACAGGGGAAATATGCACTTACATGAACATATCACATTTTTTTGGGAACATGAACAGCAAACATTAACATCAAAAACATGAACAGCAAACATGAAAGAGTATACTTTTGGGATTTTTTGTAAATACTCACTTTTGGGACTTGCTTGTTCAAAGAAATGTTTAGAATGTAAACATCTAGTACATGTAAAGTTGTTTAAAACTAAACATTTTAATGAAAATCAAGAATGGATTATTTATGGCTTCATAATTGTATCAATTTTTTTTTTGATTTCTCTCAGAGAACAATTTGTTCTCATCACAGAGAACTCTAATCCTACAAAAGAGCCTCCATAATCTGTATAAGGAGTAGCCTCCAACACATGTTTGATGGCTTAAACCCTAAAAATCAAAGATTGGTGGCATCTTTAAGGTATTAGGGTTTTTTGGAAAGCTAAAAAATCATACCCTCAAAAAATCATAGGGCAAACACTTGTTTTTAAGGTCTCAAAATCATCACAGACCAAACAAACAACACAAAAACAAAAAAAAAATCATCATCAGTCAGAGATCCGAATCATACGAGAGAAGGGACCATGAACATCTTCAAAATCAGTCTTCAAATCAGCATCATCAAGTGATTCTTCATCAGAAGAGGGAAATAGGTTGTCATTAATCTCATCTTGTAGATCGAGTTGCAAATCAAACATACCAGCAATTTCTTCATCATTTGTATTCAACTCTCTCCCCCAATTTGGATCCGTTTCTACTGTGATGGTAGGAGAATCAGGAACATATTGATAGTAGTCAAACCATGGGTTAGGAGGACCATGTAAAACATCATCTTCAGGGGATTCTTCCCATGAAAAACACGATTTTGGGGAAGCCATACATATAACAAAACGCAGATCTAGGGTTAGGGTTAGAGGAGAGAGAGAGAGAGAGGGTTACAGAAGAAGAAGACCCACGAAGAAGAAGGAGTGACTGTAAAAAAACAAGAAGAAAGAAGATGAAGACCCACGAAACAGGAAGGAGTGACTGTTGAAATACTAGAGGGAAGAAGATGAAGACCCACGAAGAAGAAGAAGGCAGGGATCTAGGGTTACAGGGGATATTGGGTTGGGTGGGTTTTTATTGAAAAAGGAGGGAGTAATTAGTGGGTAATTAGGGATAAGTTGGGAGTATATATGTAATTTACCATGGGTGTGAATATAATTAAGAAATTAATTTTTTACCAAAAACGGAAAGCGGACAAGTAAAGAGACTTTACCAAATAAGGAAACTGGACAAGTAAAATGAATCGGAGTATCAACTTTGATGTGGATTTCCCTATAGCATCCTTAACTTGTTGATAACCTACAATTGTAGGTCAACTTGGCAAAAAAAGAAAAATACAATAAAAAAATTAAAAAAAATAAAAATGCACTAACAAAATAGGGGAGGGTGGGGAATTAATTTTATTAATTTTTTTCTTTTTTATCTTTTTTTATTTTATTTTTATTATTTTATTTTTATTTTCCTTTTTTTTTTGCAAATTGACCTACAATTGTAAGTTACCAACAAGCTAAGCATGTTAGAGAAAAATTCACATCAAAGTTGATATTATTCAGGATTAATCGAAAGTTCGTATTATTACAAGAAAATCAGTGAAAGTTCGTATTATTGACGGTAATTTTTCCTTTTGTATTTGTAGTTTACAAGTTTTTATTCGTAACAAATAATGTCAACATCACAGGGGTGTAAACCCTAAGAATATTATCGTCCGTTCAAGAGCCAAGCTGTATTCTCGTCTTCTTTAATCATCGGCTATTGGGCTATTGGCTTAGGGCTACCAATTTGAAGAACAGAGCATCACTCTTTTGCCACATGCAGGTACTTTTTTTCTACAATTATTTTACAATAAGTTATCCAATTTTGAAATTCACAGTTTCCGATTGTTAATCGTATTGCTTACTTCTTATTTATTGTTGAATCGATTAAAATATATGGGATTGTATGCTTAGGGTTTGTATTTTGTGAATTATGAAGGTGTAAATTTATTTTACTTAGATGTATCATGTATTAATGCCACCGGACTAATTCATCCGCCAAATAGCTAAATCAGTTTCCTTGCTTTCAAATTTTAAGCTTTTGCTTTGAGGTAATTAGGTTTTGTTTTCAGGAGTTTGTTCTCTAAATTGTTCTGCTTAAGAAATGATATTGTTAAAGGGGGTGTAATTGTGGCTTACCGGAGATTGTTTTCTGTGCAGATTTGATCAGCCATGTCAACTTTTGCGAAACCTGAAAATGCACTCAAGCGAGCTGAAGGTTGGTAAATCTAAATGATGTTATCTTTCATTTTTTCTCGAAGTACTATCTTCCATTGTATTATACGATTAGAATGGCATGTAAAGCTATATACTCCTATTAGGAATCTTGTATGCTTTACGCTGTTGGTTTAATCTTTTTGTCTGGCTTGCTTTCCTCTATGGGTTTCGTGGGGAACGGTTTCTTTTCAAGTCGGGGTTAATATTTATGGTGTTATCGTCCCTTATACCACTAGAATGGCATGTATAACTACATAATAGGAAATTTGTTTACTCTCTGTTGTTTTCGTAATCTTTTTGTTTGGTATGCTTTCATCTGTAATTTTGTGTGGAACAGTTTCTTTTCAAGTCGGGTCATTGTTTATCTATGGTTCTTGTTGTCAAAACAATATCACACTCCTTTAATGCGCAACATGTTTTTCCCCCTTCTGTTGTGTCTTTGATGTGTTTTTCTTTGACCACATTTGTTGGAATTAAGCCTTTGGCATTGTGTACACTACTACACTTGTACTAACTTTGTTCATTAACCCTTTTATGCTTTGATACAGAGTTGATCAATGTTGGTCAGAAGCAAGATGCCTTGCAGGCACTTCATGACCTCATTACATCAAAAAGGTATAGAACATGGCAGAAGACCTTGGAGAAGATTATGTTCAAATACATGGAACTTTGTGTCGACATGAGGAAAGGCAGGTATGCCAAAGATGGTTTAATTCAATATCGAATTGTGTGCCAACAAGTGAATGTGGGCTCTTTGGAGGACGTTATCAAGCATTTCATGCACCTTTCTACTGAGAAGGCTGAGGTTGCTCGTAATCAAGCTCAAGCACTTGAAGAAGCACTTGATGTTGAAGATTTAGAAGCAGATAAGCGGCCAGAAGATCTAATGCTAAGCTATGTTAGTGGAGAGAAGGGGAAAGACAGGTCTGACCGTGAACTTGTTACACCATGGTTCAAATTTTTGTGGGAGACATACAGAACCGTCCTGGAAATTTTACGTAACAATTCAAAATTGGAGAGTCTTTATGCGGTAAGTGCTTTATGTCATTTTCTAGTGAACTTTTTAATTATTTGTATCAGATGAATATTTTTTTGTGTGCTTTAATAATATTTATGTTTTCTTTGTTAAGATTAGTGCCGTGTCCTTGTTAAAATTTAAAAATTTATTATTTGTCTAGTTAAAAAGGGAAGGACATCCTGTTTGTAAATTTGAAAATTGAGCTAGGTTTTGCAGACTTTCTATCTGATGTTTGGTAGTTTTTCTTTAATTCCCAGGGACTGGATTAAACCTATAAGTCCTTTTCTTGTTAATTGGTTGGTTTAAAAGTTATCAATTATATAGGACATCCTTACTTTTGGATATAGTCATTCTTCTTTTACAGGTTTTGCTAAATCTGAGTTATTAGGATATGTTGACTTTCCATGGTTTGGTGTATCTGATTATAGTATTCATAAGATTTTGGTTTTTCTTTGTTATTTTTTTTTGTAATGTTTGGTTTTGTATGATAATAATTATACTTGAGCTCTAAAACTTTGTTGTATTATTGTGCAGATGACAGCACATCGCGCTTTTCAGTTTTGCAAGCAATATAAACGTACCACAGAGTTCCGTAGACTCTGCGAAATAATCAGGAATCATCTGTCGAATCTGAATAAATACAAAGATCAACGAGACAGACCTGATTTAACAGCTCCAGAAAGCTTACAATTGTATCTTGACACAAGATTTGAGCAACTAAAGATTGCCACAGAACTTGAACTTTGGCAGGTTAGACTGCAAGGAATCCTTGTTCTGTTGCATTTCAAAATTTGTATTAGTGGGTTATTACGTTCTGGGTTCTATTTATTATGATTGCTATGTGTTGGCTCTGTCTTATCATCAATGATTGATGTGTGGTAATGTGGAGTGATAATTTGGTATTTGTAACATGAAACCTTTACTTTTCTTTGGGATTCAACGATTGGTGGGGGCAGTAAATGGTCATATGCATGCAAGACCTTCTCTAAAGGAGAGGTTTGTTTCTATGCATAATGCTAAAAAAAGGCTGCATCATATTGTATCGCCCGATTTGTTACGGTTTTCATATCCATTGAACCGATAAGACCCACTTTGTAAAGGTGTAACAACCACGTTTTAAGCCGGTTGAAGTGACATCTCGTGGTCTTGTATCGATGTTTGGTGCTACAAAAACCGCATCACACCTTTACTGCTTTACGACATCACCGTGAGTGTTGTTGCAATCGTGGTGAACCTTCGTTTTTGCACCTTGTTTTACTAGAATTGAGATTGCAGGTTTTGATTATTGATAAATTATACGATGAGCGAGAATTTGCAGGCTTTTTTATGTTCTCATTCGTTCCATTGTAATGAAATGAAGGTGCTTGGTAAATGGCTTTAGGTTGGCATTTAAGTTGGGCAAAAAGCCAAAAACCGTGTTTGGTAAATGACTTTTTAGCTTCCTAAAAAGCTATTAAGCCAAAATGAAAAGGCTAAACTGGTCAACTTTGGGTTTGGTTGCCCACTTTTTCTTTAATGTATAAATGGCCAACAACGAATACCTGAAAAAGCCAAGAATCAATTTCCTAACATCAGCTATGCTTAAGAAAAATGACCCATCTTTTAATTCTTTTTCAAATTTTCATTCAGTCCATTATAATACAAAGCTTAAGAATAATGACCCATCATTTGAAGATCATAGCAGTATGCGATGTTGGGTTTAAATATTTTGTGCAGTATTCAATTTTCTAGTGGAAATGTGATATTGGTAATTGGTATATTATTTTGTGATTGGATCAAATTTATTTTTTAATAAAGCTCTTTTCCACTCTAGGAAGCATTTCGTTCTGTTGAAGATATTCATGGCTTGATGTGTATGGTTAAGAAGACCCCCAAGTCTTCTTTGATGGTTGTTTACTATGCCAAACTCACTGAGATATTTTGGATTTCTGGAGGCCATCTGTATCATGCATATGCTTGGCTCAAGCTTTTCTTGCTTCAAAAGAAATTCAACAAGAACTTGAGTCAAAAGGATTTGCAGACGATTGCATCATCTGTGGTTTTGGCTGCCCTTTCGGTTCCTCCTTATGATCATGCACGCGCTGCATCTCGTTTGGAACTTGAAAATGAGAAAGCGCGCAACCTGCAAATGGCAAATCTTATCAATTTTAATCTTGATCCCAAAACTGAGAGCAGAGAAGTGGTAAGTCAGATTGTTTTCCGTTATCAATTTTGAAACAATATGTTGGTGTGTATTACCTATATTTCTAATCTAATAATATATCCGTTGTTTATTTTTTACAGCTCTCGCGCTCAGCTCTTCTGTTGGAACTGGTACGACTTTCCCAATTGAGATATGGAGCACAATTGTGGGTTTTAGTAGTTTTTAAATTTTCTTTTAACATTGTTTTATGTCATATGTTTTTGTTATTGGTAGGTGTCCAAAGGTGTAATGTCTTGTGCGCTTCCAGAAGTAAAAGATCTATATCATCTTCTGGAGCATGAGTTTCTTCCCTTAGATTTGCCTTTGAAGGTGCAGCCATTGTTGAATACGATTTCTAAGCTTGGAGGTAAACTTGCTTCAGCGTCTTCTGTACCAGAAGTGCAATTGTGCAAGTATGTTCCTGCATTGGAGAAGCTAGCAACCCTGAGATTGCTGCAGCAGGTGCACTGTTCATACTTTATAATCCTTTAGCATCTGCAATATGGGTAATTTTTACAGGTTTAGGGGGTGCTTGGTAAATGCCTTTGGGTTGGGTCATGACTTTTGGCTTTTTATATATATGTTCAAAAAGCCAAAAACGTGTTGGCTTTTAAGCCTAAATGAACCTAAATGAAAAAAATAACTAGTTTAAAAGCCAATACTTTGAGCTAGTTAAACAAGTCAACTAAAACAACTAACAACCATTTGCCAAATACCTCGTAGTCTCTTTTAATATGCCATGTAATCCTTAACTATGTGTTTTATATTGCTAATACTCTGTTAACTTCTCTCATTCTCATTCTTCTGCATTGCAACACGTGCATTTTTGCAAGTTTGGTTTAATGTATTAAGTTATGTTATTCTTTGTTATTTATTTTTTGCATTTCACAATGCAGGCTTCTCAAGTTTACCAGTCAATGACAATTGAGAGTTTGTCCAAGATGATTCCATTTTTTGATTTTTCTGTTGTGGAAAAAATATCTGTTGATGCTGTCAAGCACAAGTTTTTGACCATGAAGATTGATCACATGAATGGTGCTGTTTCATTCAGTATTTTGGTAAGTTATGTTATCCAACATATACGTGTCAGTCTCAGCTGTATTTTTTTATTTTTTATAAATGCTCTTTTGTATTTTTTTGGGATGATTAATCAGAATACTATATTGGATTTTATTTTTGGAAAGAGGTGTAATAATTTTTGAGGGCTAGAAAATGGGCGAATATAATCGAAATCAGTTTGATTATTGAGTAGATTTTTAAGCGTATAGGCAAGGTGAAAAGTTAATTCTTGTAGTATCATTCTCCCTATTGTTTATTTTTGTTGAACATCATGGCTAGTTTTTCCTTCAACTTAGATGCCAGAGAGATTGGCTTCTCTCCTCCGCTTCAAGTTAATTTCATAGAATTGTGAGCTTTTGATTGGTTATTTTTTTCGCGGAGGGTGGTAATGCATGGATTTTCTAGGATACTCGTTCATTGAAGTACATCTCTTAAGAGTTTTTTTATAACAATAAGCAGACAATACTTAATTTCTAGAATTTGGCTCTTCTCTTTTTTGCTTGTCAAGTCATCCATTGATTTGGTTTGATCAATCAGTTGTTTTTGGAATCATCTTTTTTAAATTTTCAATGTTGATGTGATCCTTTGTTGATTAAATCTTGAATCCTCTAAAAGGGATGCTTGACTAGTATAAAGTGTTCCCAATATTGTGATATAATTTCATGTATCTCGACTTATGAACAAGTGTATAGTTGACAAATGTTTGTACATTCATTGTTCTTCTAAGTCTTATGGCTTAGTTGAGATTGTGGCTTTCAGACTTTTTAGGATCACAAGGTTAATCAGTTTGACCAAGTTTGTCGGTTTTGTGCAGGATCCTGAATCTGATAACTTCAGGAACCACCTCACAGTGTTTGCTGAATCTCTGAATAACGTAAGATCTATGATATATCCTTCTGTAGACAAGGCTTCTAAGGTTGGAGATATTTTGCCTGGTTTAGCCGAGGTTGTGGAGAGGGAACACAAGAAGCTTCTTGCCCGTAAAATAATTATTGAACAGCGCAAGGAGGAACAAGAACGTCAACTTCTGGAGAAGGTATTCTCAAATATCTTTCTGCATATTATAGTTGGCGAGTTTAACTTTTTTGAAGACTTCATGTGTTTTGTGTGTTTAAGGAACGCGAGGAAGAGTTGAAGAGATTACAGCAGCAGAAAAATAACGAAGAAGCAGAGCAAAAAAGACTTGCTATTGAGTTTGAAAGGAGGAAGTTGCAGCGTATCCAAAAGGAAATCGAGGAGCGTGAGATTGAAGAAGCGAAAGCGTTGCTTCAGGAGAAGTTTGATAAGTTTGGCAAAAAAGTGAAGAAAACAGTTCTGGAGGGGGTGAGTGGTTTTTTTAGAATTATATTTTGATTTTTCTTGATATTTGGTATTTTGATTGTGTTGTTTATTTATTCAGGATAAGTTGACAAAAAAAGAATTGATGGAGCTGGCCCTCAATGAGGGGGTGAAACAGAAACAAGAAATGGAGAAAAAATTGCAGAAGTTAGGCAAGCAGATGGACTACCTGGAGAGAGCTAAACGAGAGGAGGAAGCTCCCCTTATTGATGATGCATATCAAAAGCGCCTAGTGGAGGAACAGCTTTTGCATGAACGCGAGCAACAGGTTGATTTTTTAACTAGAATATACATCATCTATGCAAAACTATATAATATATATTGTTTTTACACCATCCATTTTAAGAAAATGTGTTTTAGAATATTCTATGTTTGGAAGTTTAAAAATATAGTGTGTGCCGAGCCTGTTATTAAATGCTGCTTTTACTTGTGAAAATGAACAATAATCCCACAAGATTTCTTAAATTATCAAAGCTGAAGTTCTTGTAAATACTTTTTTGAAAGCAATGCATAATTTGTTTGATGTGTGCATTGCTTGCTTTATAATATCTTTTGAATTTTTGGTTGTCATACTTGTAAACTTTTGCCATTTCCGATGGTGTTCCAAGTTGGACAGAAGAGGGTGCATTTGATTAACTTATACACAGAAGTGTGATATATTTCTGGGATCCTACAATATTGTTGACACTATTTGGAGACTTGGCACACAGGAAGTTGCACATCCAAGAAATTTACTTCTCCCAAGAATTCATTTCTCTTGGGTAGTGAAGTAAGTGTTTAGCTTACCACCACATGAAGTAGCGCTTCTTAGGGGTGCAAAGTGCTACTTAGTAAAGGGCGACAATTACTGCCATTCTGTGGTCAGGATTTCCCTTCTCAGGAAATGCAATTTTCATTTTCTTATCTACCAAAAGCTTTCTAATAATACGTTTCCATAGGAATGATACCTGTGAAGAACTTCAATTACGCAATTTTCATCTAGAGTCCATGTTTTATTATGCTGCACTATGTCGATTATGTTTAATTTTTACAAATGCTTGTCTGTCGTAGGTGACATTTGATAAGAAATATGTCTCTTTTTGTACTCTTAAAAAGTAGGCATTTTTGGTATTCAGTTTATACTTGTGCAAGGAGACAATTGGAATATTTGTCTTGGCATGGTTTTAGAAAGGAGATTCCAGTTGAATTATATTTTGGGGCAGACAACTCTGTCCTTGGATCTTATACCATCTTTGTCTTTAATTATTTGGATGTTGATATATATGCTACTCGAAGCTGAGACTATATTTCTGATGCTAGGATGCTTTTTTAAGGAAACATGTAGCTTGTTGTTGGTGCAAATGCTGCTGTCAACTTGTCATGCAGTTTTATTGTTATTTTACATTTTTCCTAATAGAAGGAAACTGATCAATCTTGATTAAAAACATTACAGCTTGAGGTTGAGCTCAGCAAACAACGTCATGATGGTGATGTTCAGGAAAAGAACAGACTAGCTCGTGTAATGGAAAACAAGGTTGGTAGCTCATCATTTGTAACTTGCTGCTTTTTTGTAGATTTTCGATCTCTTTGTTTATCTGATATTTTTAAAATTTTTGCAAATGCTTTTGCTCCTGTTACTTGAGTTTGAAGTAGTTATATGGTGGTCGTTCTTGCCTAGTATATAGATGCTCTGTCAGTGACCTGTGCAATGGGGCGGATACGGGCCGGGTTGGGCTTTAGTAGAAATGGATCGGGCCATGCAAAATAGAAGACGGGCTCTAAATGGGCCGGGCCCATAAGGCCCGACCCGGCCCACATTTTTTATTAAACATACAAATACATGCCAGAATTTGAAAAAAAAAATAATTTAAAAAAATAAATAATAATAACAATAATAATAATGATGATGACCACTACAGAAACTAAAGCTTGCCTTTAGCAAGCATTCTGTTACTGTATAACCATGACAATCTTCCTCTTCAAACAATAATAATAATAATAATAATAATAATAATTATTATTATTATTATTATTATTATTATTATTATTATTATTATTATTGTTATTATTATTATTATTATTATTATTAAAAATTGAACATTAAGTGGTAAAAAATAGTTGAGTTAGGCACTAGAATCTCCATATTAGTTATGTATTTAATTTATATATAACATTAAGTGGTAAAAGAGGAAGACAATGGACTTTGATAAAGGCCCATTTAAGACCCTTTTTAAACCCTTATCCAACCCTTATCATTTAATTTTTATAAATTATATTTTAAGCCCAACCCTTTTCAACCCTCCCCCATATAGAGCCCTTACGATTAAGGGTTGGATAAGGGGCCCCAATGGGGATCCAGCCCATTGCACACTCCTATCTGTCACTATATATTGTATGTGAATCCTATTTCAGAATTGATTTATTCTGATTGGGAACTTAGTATTTGCGTTTCTTTTCGAGCTTGTCGTTTTGGGAATTGGGATATGACCAATTTTGGTGTGATTTTAATGTTCACGCCTTCTCATTGTTTTCAGAGGATTTTCCAAGAAAAAATTGTGAACCGCCGTCAAGCTGAATTGGAAAGGTTGCGCCAGGAGAGGGAGGAGCATATCCGTGCAATTCTCCTAGAACGTAGACAAGAAAGGGAAACTAAGCGCAAGATGCTGTTCTTTTTGAAGGCTGAAGAGGAAAGATTGAACAAGCTGCGTGAAGAAGAGGAAATACGGAAGCGTGAAGGTACACACACTATATTTTGATGCCGACCTGATGTGTCCACTATACATTTATGTCACAACTCATCTTGTACTTAACTACTTATACAATATTATATTGCCTGCTTATGCTTCTACTCACACCTTCAGAGGCTGAGAAAAGAAGAAAGGAAGAGGCTGAGCGCAAAGCTAAGCTGGATGAAATTGCAGAGAAGCAACGTCAAAGAGAGCGGGAACTTGAAGAGAAGGAGAGGTTGCGTAAACAGGAGATCCTTGCTGGTGAAGCTGCTCGTCCTTCCGAGACATCTGATAGGCCTCAGCCAGAGGCTGCACAAGTTGTTGCTCCTGCAGCAGCAGCTGCTGCTGCTCCTGCACCTGGGAAATATGTCCCCCGTCACTTACGTGAAAAAACTGCTGTAGTTTCTAGCTCTTTGCAGGCTCCACCAGCTGAGCCTGATCGTTGGGGAAGAAGGGATGATAGCCGCCCTTCGGCTGATAGGTGGCGAAGTGATGATCGTCAATCCTCGGGTTCTGGTGCTTTTGGTGGCAGTTCAAGGCCTCGCTATGTTCCTCCACGTAGGGGTTCTTAAATTGACATTGCCGAGACATGGTGTATTGTTCACCAGTATCATGCTGCTGGTCTCAGATACTCGGAGTTCAACCTCTTTCAATTTTGGTTTCAATGTTCGTATATCTATGCTGTTACTACTTACTAGCTTAAACCCGTGCCAATGTTGTCACACATATTTGCATTAGACGTCTTATAAGTGCTATAGACGATGAGCTCTAGTTTTGTGGATTTCATTATCTACATTTGGTCACTGAAGGATTATCTCGCAAATCATCAACAGAATATAATTAAATTTGCTTATTGGGTTTGAACCCTTTACTTCTAGAATACATAATCCATCGGGTTTGGTTCTTTGATTGGTTTTATTTAAAGATTTTGAAGTTTAGTTTGAGGGTTTATTGAAACGTTTTGAAACATCCATCGTGTTGCAAAACTTATATTTTAATTTCGTAATTTTTTTTGCTTTTTTAATTTAAGACATTTTTATTTTTTTTTGATAGTGGTTTATATTTTTTTTCTAAATTTTAAAACAATTTTATTCTTTCTTTTCGTCTCATACTTTTTTATAATTGTTTTATGTCTTATTTTTATGCTAGAATTTCGTAAAGCAACTTTATTTTCTAGTAACGTAATCAATTGAATAGAGGAAGTATGGTAAAGAAGTATAGAATAGAAACAAAAAAGGGTAGATGAACAATTGCATTATTACTCTAGTCCCTATGAATTTTTTGTAGGCGTTAAATGACAATGATAAAAAAATTATTGAACATTTAAATTGTATGAATGTTTTTAAGGAGAGAAAAAACATATATGAAAAAAAAAAGTTCAAATAATAAATAAAAATAGAAAAAGTGTATTACAAATTCAAGAAATGGAGGAAGTATTTTCTTTGTAATATAAAATTATAAATACTTAAAACTTAAAAGAGGAGAAATGAGTTTATTTCAGTTGAAGAAATGCATATAGTTTCTTTTATCATGAGTTCTTTATAGCGAAGAAAAGTCATAGCTCGAAAAATAATCCATATATATTATTTTTTAATTAGTTTTAATAAGCCAATTTAATATCAGCTAGTCTCCTGAGAGACCGTCTTTTTGAGAGACGTTTTTCAATCCTAATCCATTAAAGCTTATTGCCTATATTTACTCTACATTTTTCCTAATGGGCCAACCCAATTAGCAAATTGTCTCTCAAAGAGACCGTCTCTCACAAGAATTTGTGATTTAATATTATAATAGAATGGGTACGTCTCTCTATAAAATTTGGTAAACATTAAGTCCATGAATATTACCCTTTTAAGAATTTAAAATTATTTATTTTCTAAATTAAGAAGGTTGGTTAAAAGTCTCTTAATAATTATATAGAGAGATTGATAACTGATATTATTGACAATAAAAATATAAAATAGCATAAGAATTGATCATTTTTCATGGGCACCTCTATTACATCAATACACTCTTGGCCTTCCTTCATCCATAATATCATCAAGTATTTTGTTTCATTTTCTATCTTGCCCCGAACACTATAATGTAGAGTCTATTCCCAAAATAATATTATTTAGAAATTTATTATTTTCAACATTACATTGGATAGAAACTTAATTCCCGGTCTACTGTCCACGTAGGATAGTTAGTAAAATATTTTTTTTTACTTTTTTTTTAGCAAACCGCCATGTGAGATGGCGGTTTGATCTCAATATTTTTAATAAACCGCTTTCTAATAACACGATTTGATACAATAGCTGGAAAAAAAAAATTATAATATATATATAGCAGTTACATAGATGTAGATCAGAGAACATCTTTGTCCCAGTTGGTTAGAGCCCAACACATTTATTCATGAGGTCGTGAGATCAGACCCTGTCCTCCACAATTTAAGCGAAACCGCGTGAACGGTTTGAACTGGATTTTTTTTTATAAAAAAAATAGTCTGACGTGGACGGTAAAGCGGGAGATATTTTTCCTTGTGATATAAATTGGAAATTATTTTTTAATTTTGTTATATTTTGAGAATAGACTTTATAATGTATGTCATGCCATTTCTATTATTGTTTTGGCTCTATTTAACCTATTTTATCTCATATACGTATAAAATGTTAATATGTCTTATTTTCACGTTGTTCATCAACTTTTAAAATCTACTCGTCAAGATATCAATGTCCAATAATTCAAATATAGTTGGTACCCTTGATTTTCACCAACCTCCGATGTTTAAAATCTACGTGTGCTTACTCTTATGATACCACACTCGGGCAGCCTTTGCATACTTTTCACTATACTTATGCTTAGAAAGTGGTGTATTGTTGAGTAGGGGACGTCCATAGAGTCGGTTGTCACAAATCTACTAATAACTCTTTTCATTTATCCGAACTTGGGACCAAAACAAATGATGGGAACGATTAGGCAGAGTTGTAGGTAAAATATTTGTTGGAGATAGGGGCGACTATGTTGCATAAGTTGCATAAGCTACGGCTACGGGCTCTATTATTTTGAGGATCTATATTTATTTTAATGTATGTATACACTTTTCTAATTATAATTTATTAGAAGTTTTTAAAAGAGCAACACACATTAGTCATTGTATAATTCATGTCCATAATTTTCATAAATAATTTTTTTGGATTAATGGTTACTCAATAATGTTTGGTATTTTCTTTTTCAAAGAAAATAATTGAATTTAGTTAGCCAAGTACACTTATTGTTAATTTATGGTATTTTATTGGCTATTTGAGTTAAATAGGCAAAATGTTGTCTAATTTAATTGATAAAAAATTAATACTTCCTCAATGAATTCTTTTTAAAATAAAACATGCATGTTTATATTTTAATTTTCGTCAAGATCCATAAAAAATCTAAGACGATTATGGTAGGTAGGGTGAAAGTTAGGTTTGCGATTTTGATTTTTTTTCCTAAAACCAAATTTACTTCGATTTTTGAATTTTCAATCCCAACCAGAACAATTTGGGCCACAATCAAAATCGAACCAAATCAAATTAATTCGGTTTAGACTTTTTAAAACCAATCCAAACTAAATTTTTAGCTAAAAACAAATCTAAACTGCAAAATGAATTATATTACTAAAATTGTAAAATAAAAACATTTATAAACATAATTGAATAGTTGCAAAATTGGAAATGAAAACACAAAATTTAATTATTGAATTAAGTTTTATTATTGTTATAAGATTGCTTATGTTGTTTTTGTTAGTAACGTCAATTAATATCTTCTATTTGCATGCCAAGTTGCACAAAATTTACTCAACAAGTAGTATAGCTCAATGTAAAAAGTCAATGTCTATTTTAATTTGGTTTAGAATTTTGGTTTTCAGTTTATTTAGTATGCTCAAACCTAATCAATCCAAAATATTTCGATTTTGAAAATTCAATACAAAACCAAACCAATTTATAAATGATTCAAAACATATTTCTTACTTGCTTTGGTTTGCGGTTTTTATCTGAATAACTTTCACCCCTAATGGTAGGGGACAATTTCTTTAAAAAATACTCTCCCCTATTCAACATGTGTTTCCCATCACTTTTGGACGCTATTCATTGTTCATTTTAATTTGTCTTTTATTCTAATCTATAAGTAAAAATATAGTCAAGTGAAATCTTGTTTGAATCATCTCAATGTAAATTTTATAAATATCAACTTTTAATAAAATTTTAACATGTATAATTACAAATAGTTTAAATTGAAAATACATCGAATAGAGTGAAAAAAGTAAATAAAATACATATTGTGAATAAAGGGAGTATAAATCAAATGCTCTCTTTGTCCCTCCAATTTGCACCACTTTCTATTTTAGTCTATTATATACATTTTGCACTCATTTTCTTTTTGGTAACCATCACATTTTCTTTCTCTTAATCTCATTCACAAACAAGCGTACTATCTATTTTCCTTTTAACCACTTATTTCTATTATCTACCTAATTTTTGTCTTATATTTTCAACTAAATTTCATTTCCACTAAATATATCCAAAATATTTTAAATGCATTCATATAAGAACTCTTCTTGAGTTGGAAGACACTTTGACCACACTCTCCTATATGGATATGAACTGCCATCTATCTTCTCTTCTCAAAGTCTGATCATAATTTATCTATGTTGGATACGATGATGATGCATTCATATAAGAACAGAGAATACAAAAATTGAAACCTTAGGCCACTAGTTGAAGACAATTTCTTCTAAAAAAGTAAGTTAAAGACAAAATTAATATACGAGGAATAAGATAAAACACAAAAAAAAAATTAAACAAAGTGGAATAATAATCCAAATATTTATTCAAAAATAAATCTTCACACTGACACGTTCCCCTCTCTCTTCATCTACCCTATAAAACCCCCGCACCCTTCTCAGTACCTGCCAATTGCCAAACACCTCCTTCCATCTCACACACAAAATACATACCAATTACCAAGTACTCCACTCCTACCAGTACAATCTCCAGTAGAGGGCCCCACCTAACAATTCCAAAAAAAAAAAAAAATACCCATAGATCAAGTAACCACCTCCATGGACAGAGGAGTAGCCGTCGGTGAACCATGGCGACCCGACCCGACAGTAAGATCCGACTTGTTTAAACCTCCTGAAACTCCGAAAGAGCCCATGGAGTTTCTCTCACGGTCTTGGAGTGTTTCAGCTCTAGAAGTTTCTAAAGCGCTTACTCCTTCTAAAATGATTTTTCCTAAGGGTATGGTTGGCGGCGGCGGTAGTGGTAGTGGAGGCGGCGGTGGTGGTGGTGATGGGACCATTTTGGAAGATGTTGCGGAGGAAGTGGCGGCGGTTGTTAGTGGAAATCCGTTCTCATTCGCTTCTTCTGAAACTTCTCAGCTTATTATGGAGCGGATTATGTCACAATCTGTAAGATGTTTTTGATTGTTAAGTTGTTTGTTTTTGTTGTAAGGTTGTTTTCTTCAGGTGTTTCGGGTTTCAATTGCAGAAAAATGAATTGGGATTTTGATCAATTTAGGAAATTGTTCATGGGTTTTGTAGTATGCTAGAATTGGGCATATGGGTTTCTTTCTATTTCACTAAACAATAAACCAAATATTTTTTCATGAAAGAAGCCAAAATTTTTAATACTCTTTTTCACCGATGAGACAGTCTCATGATGAGACTATTTTTATTGGGCTAGTTCAATATACCTTTTTCATCTTAGAATTAAAATGATCACTTACAATTTTAAAATAAATATTAATTTTTAAAATAAACATTGATTCAGTTAAAAAATGGACAAATTACTTGGGTCTTTCTCATGGTGAGAATGTCTCGCACCGTTCACTCTGATTATATTAAAATATAATCGAGTGAGTTTTTATTTGATTCATCTCAGCAAGGGTTTTTATTATTATAGAGACAAAGTCTTTGAAATTGAGTGGGGTACAGTTTTAGCTTATTTTAAAGAAATTAGATAGTTGAATGTTAAACCGTCTAACTCTAGTTTTTGTTTAATTATTTATTTATACACTAATTTTTAAATATGACCATCTCACAATAAGATCATTTTTATTGATCTGATTTAAGACGAATTGATGATAGTTTTTTTTTTAAATTGTAAAGTAATTATTTACCGTTTTAAAATAATTATTTATAATTTTAAAGGGATTTATTAGAAAAATAAGTTAGTGGATCGGAAATCAATAAAGTTTTTTGTTTGTGGGTTAAGCTTGAAGTTGAAGCTGGGGTGTTATGAAAGATTTGATTGTACCAACTCAAGTCTCTAGAAGGAATATTATAATTTACTTTTTGTCTTTGTCTAAGTAGTAAGTAGTACTTGCGGTTTAAGCTTAATCTTATACTCCTAAGTCTTAATAAAGTGGGAATGTATTGGATTACAATATTAGTCTGAGTGTTTGGCAACATAAAATTTATTTAAAAGTAGGGAATTTAAATTGAGTATTTAAATTTAAGAATTGTAAATGACATCTAAATAATTGAAGTTTGCAAATTTTAATAATTAATCAATTTTAAATTACTATTGAACTTCTATGTTGAATTGATTTTAAGTTACTGTCGACTAATTTAGTATTTGGGCCAATTTAATATTTGAAAATGAATTACAAGTATCCCATACATACCATTAGTGTTTTTTGATTAGTCAAATAAAATAATACTATTTTCTATTTCTATATTTTTTCTTAAATAGAATTTGCGAATTATGAAAAATATAATTAATGTGGAATTTAATATGTATTTTTTAAATCATTTAAAAATTTTACGTTTGTATTGAAAGAGACGGTCCCTTAGAGTGAATCATTAGCTATATGAGTTAAATAGGCCACTTAATATGAGAGTTAAATCGGCCAGTTAATATATTTTTATTTTTTTAATAACTACCCTTGTTAAAATTTTTTAATATTTCTAGGAGTAGATAATGATTATATTTTTTTGTGTGTAATGCAGCAAGAGGTATCTCCGCGGACTTCTGGTCGGCTTTCGCATAGTAGTGGCCCACTCAATGGCTCCTTGACCGATAGTCCTCCGGTGTCTCCCTCCGAAATGGACGATGTCAAGGTATTTTTTTTGTCCTTATTTTAATTTTACTAGAAATTAATTTTGACCATTTTAGTAGTCTGAATTTTAGATTAAGTGGTCGGTACTTTTTGATTTGGTTTGAAGGATGTAGTCTTTGATACTTTAATAACGTAATTTGCAAAAAGTAAACATTAAACTGCAATTCACAAATAAGCTTTAAAACGGTAATTTATAAATTATTCTACTTCATTCATTCTGAAATACTCGTTACATAAAGTTTATTGATACCGTTTATATTCAAGCTTATTATACATTTGACAACTAATGTGTAAGATAAAATGTAGTGAAGTTGAATCTTGCTTGAATCGTCTAATCACATATTTTTATAATTAATGTCAATTTTTGTAGTTTTTTAAATGTGTATAATTTAATATATAAATGATCAAAATAACACATTAATTGCATAAAAAATCAAATGTAACAAGTACAGTTTTTGAAGTGGTGAAGTAAATGAAGTACTTCCTCTGGATTTTATCAGTCGCTACAGATAGTGATAGTGACATCTTATGAGGAGAAATATCACTATCTGTAGCAACTAATAAAAATCAGAGGAAGTATTAAATAATATAAAAATAATAAATAATAAAAAAAAATACACATGAAATTATTGGAGTATGAGTTGATATGAGCGTGAAAAAGAAGGGAAGGGAGGATTCTAAAAAGTAAACAGAAGAGGGCAGAGGTTGTGTCTAGTGGTCTGTCCGGGGGTTATAAGCACGAAGACTGAACCGATAAGAGGAGGACGATTCTTTGTGATCTTTGCCCTTTCTTTTTCTTTTTTTGCTTTTTTTTCCCATCTTAAAATAATTAAAATTTTAAAGATAAATGTGAATCCAAGGACACTTTTTCCGTTAGTGAAAATTATTATACTTCCCAATTCGCACTACTTTTCTTTTTACAGGGTCTCTCTTGAAAATTATTATAAGTTTTTTAATATTTTTATTTTTATTTTGATTTTTTTGTTAGTAATATTTTTATTGTAAGAGATGTCCCTTTTATTTATCTTAATTTTATTTTTATCTACTCTTTCGTCCCATTTAGTTTGCAACATTTTTTATTTTGGTTCGTCCTACTTTAATTTACATTATTTCTATTTTTGGACTATGACTCACTACTTTCTTCTAATTTCATCTATACATTTTAACTATCTTTTAATATAACCACACAATTCATTTTCTCTTTTTATTTATTACCATTTACCATTATCTATTTTTTTCTTAAATTAAATCTTATTTAATTCGTTTTGTTAATATTTACATTGATATTTTTTAATTTGATTATGCACGTATTAGTGTTGAATATGTGTATCGTCAAAGGAACGAAAGCTAAATGAGACAATAAGGGTATAAATAGAATTTTTTTGTTGTCTCATTAAATTATTTGCCATGTAGGTATTTGATGAAAAAACAAAAAAGAAAACAAATTATTGTTTAGTAGGATAAAAAACATGTGAATAAAATTAACGATTCGAACAAGATCCACTTGATTATATTTTTGGTTACACATTAACCGTAATATGCAAAATAAACTTGAATGATGAATAGTGTCTATATTCGAAATGTAGCAAGCATTTCAGAACGGAGGAAAATATGAATTATACTGAAAGATAGTAAATACATAAATTCTTGTATTAAAACGTCTCACCGTGAGACGGACTTTATATCTAGGTTAAAAGTTAAAAATTTCTATTATTAGACTATTTAATCTAAGTATGAGATATGTTTTACGGTGAGACCGTCTGTAAGAATTTGTAAAGTGGGTTTGTGTTGCACACCCTGCCTACTGAAACTTGATGATTCGTTGGTTTCAAAACTGTAATAATCAAAGGTAAACCGTCAGTTTTCTTTTTACTTTTGTAAATTTTCCTATTTGCTCTGCAAAAAGTGAAGTATTATTCATGACATTAATGAACATGGGAAACGCAAATAGTTTCAACTTTCACCGTTGAAGTAATTTCTTTTTGGTACTTGATCAAATTTATGTTTTAGGCTTTTTTATTGAAAATACTTTAGTTGATTTGATGCGTAAATAATTTAGTACTACTAATAGTTAATAGAAAAATAAAATTAATTTTATTTATTACTTCTTTTGTTTTTTATTTCTCATTTTAACATCTTTTTACGCTTTTTTCAATCGTTTATATTTCGAGTTATATACAACTAAAAAATTATAAAAATATAATATTATGAAAATATGCATCGACATGAATAAAATAAGATTTCACGTGAATTTTTTTTTCTCGTATACTAGCCGCAATATAAAATGGGTTTGGGTGGGACTAAATAAATGCATAAAGTATTTCATTTGTGAGTTAGATTTCACCGTGTCTTGATATCTATTGGTAACGGATATTTTATCGTTGTGTAGATGTAACTAATCTTTTTTATTTGTTCACTGAGGTAAAATTAGTACTTCACTTCATGAATTTGGTATCAACAATGAACAATGTATTTGGTATCTTAATTAAGATGTGGATTAGTGGGATTGGGAATAATTACTCCTACAAATTAAGGTTTGAATGTAAATAAAAGAGATTGAGATTATGTATAGAAATAAAGAAATTGTGGTGTAGCCTTGTAGGGTCGGGTCATGTGCTAAAAATATCCCAAGTAAATATGACAAATTAAAATGACGAGGGATAGGGATGGAGGGAGGACTTATTTCTTATGAAGTTATCTTTAATTCTTTAGGTCTTTTAAGATGAACTACTTTCTCCGTTCTGATTTACTTGCTACCATTGCATGGGCACAAATATTAAGGGGTTACTGTGCAATGATGAGTAGTAGGTGGAAAGTTGCTTTTTTGGAATTTTTTAATATTATTTGTTGAAAAATGAAAAAGAAAAATAGGAGTAATTAGATATAGAGTAGGATAAAAGTAGGAGTATGTATAACTTTAAATGATTGGTTTTTTATTAAAAAGGAAATGTAGCAAGTAATATGAAATTTTCCAAAATGGAAAATGTAGCGAGTATTATGGAACGGAGGAAGTATAATTTTATTTTGTTACTCTTTAATTTTTTATCTTGTAGTGGTAGATAAAATCAAATAGATAAATAATATGCATATTTAATTAGGAAATAAATAAATTTGTGTATGTAATCAAACAAAAAATATAGTAATATAAGGTATCAGTTTAAGTAATCTTTAGTGGTTATAACTTATATATTTGGCCCAAAATTAGAATAAACGTTTTAGACTATTAAATAATCAGGTGCTCTTTTGAGAGATCGTCTTTTGTAAAGACGACTCTCAAAAGTCCAGCCCAAATTTATATTTAGAGTTTTAACAATATATATTTAGAATTGGACTGAGTTTTTGAGAGTCGTCTTTACAAAAGACGGTCTCAAGTAAGAATTTGTGTTAAACAATAATTTAGAGTCTTAACAATATATATTTAAATTGAACTGAGCTTTTGAGAGTTGTCTTTGCAAAAGACGGTCTCAAGTAAGAATTTGTGTTAAACAATATCTAATAGAAGTAATTTTGAATGTTTTAACTTGACGTGCTATCACAAATAGAAGTATACGAGAAATGCTCGCTACATTTCGAATATGGGTTGGATTTTGAATTTAATGTCTATCACAAATAGAAGTAATTTTGAATTTAATGCCGAATGTGAAGTCTTAACAATAGAAGTATTAAAGTATTTTTTGTTGATGGGTTGGATTTTACTTTCTCCGTTCCATAATAGTTGTTGTCGAATGTGACATATTATGTGAGAACTGAGAAGATGTCATTATCAGTAGTAAGTATTATGAAACAGAGGAAGTATTATTTATTAATGTCTATCAGTAATAAGTTGTTTATCCGATGAGTTATGAGTAGTTAAATTATTTAAAGATATAAATAGGAAAAAAGCAAAGTCAGTATCGGATGAAACAACCAAAAACAAAGAAGAAAGACGCAGGACATTGGGCATTAAATTCCATTGGGGTATGTGATAAGATAAGTGTGTTTTTGAGTGATTTCAATTTCAATTTCAATTTCAATAATGAAACATCTCACATTTATATTTGTAATAAATTGAAAAGAATGTTGTGACCACTTTTTTTTTTTTTTAATTAATTTTTTTTGATTATTATTATTATTATTATTATTATTATTATTATTATTATTATTATTATTATTATTATTACCTTCTATTCAACCCATCAGTCCCATTTGATTTTTCACACTTGTCGGGACAACATTTTAACCTTTAATATCTCTAATTTTTTTTAATTAAAAATTATAAAAATTAGATATTAATAATCTTTGTATTGAGACGAATCAAAAAAGATTCCAAATGACTATGTTTTAACTTATAGATTAAGAATAAAATACAAATTAAAAGTGATAAAATAAATAATGAAAAAAAATCAATGGGATTAATAGGTAGAATATGAGGGAGTATTATTATTATTATGACCTCGAGACATGCATTATTGAGATGACAATCCACTTGGCATACCCATTTATTGTTTGGTTGATGACTTGATGTCAATGCAATACAAACACAAACATAAATACTGTACACATCCCTCATTTTTAGAGTTTCTGTGCTAAACCTCATTCAAAGCTGGGACCCTACCTAAAACCTTACACTGAATAGTCCTTAACCCATTTGCTTTGTTTAAGGAAAACTTGCACTAAAACTTCTTTTATAATACTTTTTCCGTTCCATAATACTCGCAAGTCGTGACATTTGAATATTCGTTAATTGCAACTCATGCATAAGAAATACTCCCTCTAATTCACCACTAAGTTCCCATTTGTTTTTTGACACTATTCATATTTAATTTGTATCTTATTATTAATCTATAAGTTAAAACATAGTCAAGTGGGATCTTGTTTGATTCGTCTCAATGCACGGATTATTTGTATCAACTTTCCATTATTTTTAATTATGCACAATTAGAGATATTAACGATTGAATAAGTGCATTAGATAGAGTGCTAAAACAAATGAGACTTTAGTGGTGAATTGGAGGAAGTAATAGACATATGACATTTTGTTTTATCCTTTATAAAACCTAGTTTTTTAATATATTATTTTTCATTTTTTCGTTTAGTCAAAATAAAGATATTTTAATATCACTAAATTACGTGCAAAAAGAAATGTGATAATTTATTTCGATAAATCACTCTTTAATATATTTGTTTATTAAATAACCTTTTTATAGTTTTAGCTTGACATTCTGTGCATATGCACTGAGTTTTTTAATTTTTAATCATTACTATTAATTTTTTTTATAAATAATAAATTAAGTTAATATTATACTTCCTCTGTTTTGTTTTAAAATCTTATTTGCTGATATCATGGTTCATTCATGATTTAAATAGAAAAAAAATTATGAATGAAATCTTTGAAAATACCCCTTTTAGAAATGTGGACTATTAATTGAAATCTTAGAAATGTTAATTTGAAATGAAAATGGTTATATAAGTTAAAAAATATGTATAAGGTGACTTTTTTTTGAAATAAATTATCATAGTGGTTGTTTGTTTAAAATATTCTTTGATTTTAGAATTACTTATATTTGCATCTATGTCACACGATTCGCTAATCGAAAAAGGCGAATTATGGTCGATTTTAGGCTATTTGAACCATTTTGAGTGAATCACGAATCCTAAAAACGAATTAACTAGTGAAGTATGTTTTACTGATCTGCATTTGCAGCTATTTTTATCATTAATTCTTGATGGACATTTAAGAAGAAACAAATATTTGATCATGAAATCGTCTAGACTAATATTGACCATTCGATTTGGGTTAAATGCAGTATGGTCGCCTAAACAACCACGCAAATTCACAGTATCGATCAACTTTCAATCCTACAGCAGTAACCCATCCAACTGCGACAGGGAAGACTGTCGGGAGATGGCTTAAAGACCGGAGAGAAAAAAAGAAGGAAGAAACGAGAGCTCATAATGCTCAGCTACACGCTGCAGTTTCTGTGGCGGGTGTCGCAGCAGCTATTGCTGCAATGGCAGCTGCGACTGCTGCGACGTCAGGAAGTCGTAAGGACCAAGAAGCTGCACGGACTGACATGGCTGTTGCATCTGCTGCTACCCTTGTGGCTGCTCAATGTGTTGAGGCGGCTGAAGCAATGGGTGCCGACAGGGAGCATTTAGCTTCTGTTGTTAGCTCTGCGGTTAATGTCGGATCAGCTGGTGATATCATGACGTTAACGGCTGCTGCAGCCACCGGTAATTATTTGTTTGCTTTATACGTTCATGGCATCCGGTGATTTTCTAATCTTCTCGCGAATCGTGAATCGAAAAAAAGAATTATGGTCGGTTTTGGGCCATGCAAATTTGAGCAAATCACGAATTCAAAAAGCGAATTATATAACACTAATCGCATCATTCGGGCATTACTTTCCTAAATTCGAGTGGTACGGTATCATTACCTTTATGAAATTTGGTATTGTTCACAATATTTTGCAGCGTTGCGTGGAGCTGCGACACTGAAAGCGAGGGCATTAAAGGATGTGTGGAACATTGCAGCCGTGATACCAGCCGAGAAAGGGATCACTGAAAGCAATGGTAGCAATGGTTCTAGTGGCAGTCACAGTGGTGAACTGTTGCCCGAGGAGAATTTCCTTGGGATCTGCAGCCGAGAGCTACTTGCTCGAGGCTCTGAGCTTTTGAAACGCACTCGGAAAGGTATTATGCTTCTTGCTATTTCGTTAACTATTTTGTTGGCTTTAAATCTTACAATTTCACCACATGTTAATCAGTTATACATTTTACTAAGTTCCCTTTTTTCATCCATAATACAGGCGATCTTCACTGGAAAATAGTGTCCGTTTACATCAATAGACTTAACCAGGTACGTTCTTTTATTAACAATGACTGTTAGAGTATATAGCATATCATGAGACTGTTAAGAGTTAGAGTATATTAACAATGAACCAACTTACTTTTGATTGAGTTGGTTCATTGACATGGCATCAAAGCCTCATTTAAAGTGGAATATTTAGCCTTATGTATGAAAAGGGCTTGTGTTGCATCCATACTTCTAGTCCACAAAGCTCTCGTGTAAGGGGGCGTGTTAGTGTATATATTATATAACGTATCATACAGTATAAAACATCAGCTGCATCTTTTGGTTGAGTTAGTTCCTTGATAATGATGACCTAGTCAATAACGGACGCCTAAAAGTTCAAACCCGACATGTTATTTACAAATTTTTGTTGTAGATAGTCTCTAATATCTTACAAGAAAATCCATTAGAAAAGTTAAGGATAGTGATTAGTTGATAATACAAGATTTGATTAGGTACATCATGTATATTGAGAATAAACTTTATCTTTATATAATCCACAAAAGCTTTTAAAGTAAAAAGTAAAAGCATATACAGTTGATCAAAGATGAATCCGCCATCATTACTATCTTTAAAAAAATTTGAAACATTCTTTATAAATCTGATTGCAGGTTATACTAAAGATGAAGAGTAGGCACGTTGCTGGGACCATCACAAAGAAGAAAAAGAGTATGTTTTCATTTGCTTTTGTCTCACTTTCATAATGTGAAACAAAGGGGTTTTAAGTGTGGGTCTAAACTCAAACCATCATCTCTTTCCATTGGGATCTTAAAAAGTGTGTTTTGATGAGGTTGTAAATATCAAAAGACACCCTCTTAATCTTGGATTCTTTTTTTACTTTTTGGGTTTTCTTAAGGTGTTCGGAATGATAAATTTGTTACTGGGTTTGTACACAACAAAATAAAACCCGCGTAAGAGGAGGGTTAACTGCAAATAAGTCCGATGCGTTTTCATCTTAAAACCAATTGGTAATAAAAAAAGTAGTTTATCAAGTTGTTAGTCAACCTCTTTCTAATTTTTCGATATGGGATCTTATGTTGTTTATTTTTCCAAAACACGATGTTAGTCAGTTTTGTAATGAGTCTTGTTCACAAGACTTGCATATAGTATTGATAAATAAAAGCCCGTTGTCAGACTTGATGTGGGGGAAATTTCTAAATTTTTCGCAAGATTATTGATAAATAAAGCTAAGTCGAAAGTGAATCTAGGGATAAAGTGCATGAGTCTGGATAATAAAACTGTATATAAAGATTTGTAGATGTTTGATGTGCAAGATTGGAGTTTGAGTCATGGGATATTTACACCTTAATCTATTCTTTCGTGTAGATATTGTAATCGAAGTCATCAAAGATATGCCGGCTTGGCCTGGCCGCCATTTGTTGGAGGGCGGAGATTATAGAAGATATTTCGGATTAAAAACGCTCTTACGTGGTGTTGTAGAGTTTGAATGTCGCGACCAAAGGGAATACGAGATTTGGACCGAAGGAGTCTCGAGGCTACTTGCTCTTTCTGCCGAAAAGAACAATAGGCAAAGGATTTAGGAGACTTAGTACTACCAATATATTTTTGGGATTAATGTGTTTAATGGGTGGGTTAATGCATTTGATCTTTGTACCGTTGTAGTATATGATGGTTTTTTTGTTTTTTTTTTTTTTGCAAGGTAATGACTTGGTAAGATGGGTATAGTGGAAGAAAAAAAGAATGTAGGACATTGGTAACAACTAAGAACCATATGTTTTAAAATTGGTGGGGGGATGGTTTTTGGCCTTTGTTTGAAAGTAAATTTCTTATGTATCCTATGTAAAAAGTAACAATTAAAGAACCAAAAGATTATGTAATGGGCTATTTTTAGTTTCTTTAATCTGTGGTTAAATTCACTGAGAGATGCGTCTTATGTATGAGTTAAATAATTCAATTCATACATCTTATGAGAATACAAGTTTTTTGTTTGAGGTTGTTTCACTGAAAAATAGTTTTTCATAAGAGTAGTTCAAAATATAAATATTGCTGATTTTTGTGTCTTGGGGTTAATTCATATTGAACCATAGTTGTTCCAATAACAAATTGAGGAGAAAAAAAAAGGAAGATCTTGGACTAGGGTAGTCAAAAAAGAGAAAAGCTATTGATCCCATTATTTGTTGTAAAGAAGAGACAAAGTATATTATGTAACCATATTCTTTGTGCTTTTCCTTCAAGATTTTAAAAGTTATATCAAATTTATAGAAAGAATATATGGTACAAAGGGAGCCCTCATAAGTGAAAAAGTATAAAATCACCTAAAATACAATTTCTCGATCAAATGTAATTTGTTCCTCTCTTGCAGAGGTGTGTAAGATGTAAGATGCAGGTTTTCGGTATTCTTGTAGGTTCCTCTCTTGAAGACCCTTCTTGAGCCGGGAAACTCTTTCGACCACCCTCTCCTTATGGGTATGAGACGCCGTCTATCTTCCCTCCCCAGACCCAGAACATAGATTTATCTATGTTCAGGATACACCGGGTATGATGATGATGATGATGAAATGTAATTTGTTACTACCTCTATTCAGCCTAAATGCCCCATTTAGTTTTTTGCACTATTCACTCATCACTCTTAATTTGTGTTTTACTCTTATTTTATAAGTTAAAATATAGTCATGTGGGATCTTGTTTTATTCGTCTCAATACAAGGATTATTAATATCAAATTTTTATAATTTTTAATTCAGAATAATTTGAGATATTAAGGATTAAAATGTTGTTTCGATAAGTGTAAAAAAACTAAATGAGATAGTTAGACTGGATAAGAGGGAGTATATTTTTTTAAAAGCATAAATCACCTAAAATACAATTTCTCAATCATAAGTGAAAAAGCAGAAAATCACCTAAAATACAAAGGGAGCCTTCATAAGTGAAAAAGTATAAGAGTGTTTGTCAAATGAAATTTATTATGGCTAAAGAAAATTGACGTGGCATTTGATATTCACAGATATCTCTATCATTAAAGTATCTTTGACTAGCATTTATTTATAGTTAAATTGAATAAATTAAAACTATAATGTACGGCATTATATATTGTTGTCAATTTTTAAAATTATAGAGTTAATTTATACATATAACTGTCAAATTGGGTGTTTTTACAGCATAATGTCTCTGGCTTTATTTTTTAATATCTTTTATTTATACATATCGATGCTAAAAAACTATGCATTGTATGGGTTTCTACACTAATTTGTTGTACTTTTTTTGTTGTATTTGAATTTACACTTTTTTTCACAACTTTTTAAGCAAGTTTTATGTGAGATAGACCTATACGATCAACTTAAAATTAACTATTTTAAAATTGTAAGTGATCAATTTATGGTTATGAGTGATCACTTTATAAGACTATAAAAATTGATCGTTTTACAGTTATAGGTGATCACTTTATTAAGGTTATAATAATTGACTACTTTAAAATTATAAGTGATCACTGCTAGAGAGGGTTTCTTGCTTTTCACTCTTCTATTATTTATTATTATTATTATTATTATTATTATTATTATTATTATTATTGTTGTTATAATAATAATAATAATAATAATAATAATAATAATAATAAATTTATTATTTACCAGAACACCTAAGCGATACAAAACAAAACTAAAGCCCCTCTCTCTGAAGTTGCACCAGTATGGAACCTATGCCTATCTTCTATGAAGGTTTTCAAGGCCTACTCTTCATGTGCATATAGAGGAGAGCTCACCTCTTTAAGGGTAATTCATTTCATAAAGAGGAACTTTGCAAGAAGTTACACTATAACAAATTTAACTTTTTGCGACATTGAATTTAGCGGCATTAAAAACTCGCCACCGATACATACTTTTAGTGTAATAATTATTGGTTTTTATATTAAGTTCCACTATAAAATGATTTAGCGACACTTTATTTGGTCTTTAGTGACATATGTAATTGTTACTATAGTCTATAATGACATTTGTGAGAAATGTCACTAGATCCTATGTCGCAAAAAGTTTTAGTGTGATTTTTTATTATGCTACTAAAGAGTCTAATAAATAGTCACTAAATCCTCTATATATACTATTAGAAATTTAAAATACAGACATTTAAATTAAATGTCGTTAAATATATCCCACTAAAAGCCAATTATGTTATATTGTTGGCAGGGAGCCAAGCGCCAAGCAGAACATCCACCTCCTTTTGAATACAAAAAGCTAATTTATGAAAGATATATGGTTTAAATTTGGCGCAACTTAAGTTACTAAAAAAATATGACGAGATCCTTGATAACAAGTGATGAAACACGTCTTCATTAGTATTATGATTTACGATAAGGTTTTATTCCAACACATTACAATCAACCTTGCTTCTATAAACTTTTTTTTTTTAAGGTTACTCCTAATATGAACCTAATCTTGTGATTGAGGAAAATACTCCAAGATATGAAAATGTCCTAATTTAGCATAGTTGCTTAGGAACAAAATTAAAGGAGATCATGATTTTGGTCTTCATTTGCATGCTTAGAGGAAACATACATTAAGGACAACTTTTTTTTTCCACTTGATTAGTCTTGGATCATCACAAATAGGGATCTTACTATTAACTTCTTGGAAAATTTGTCAAGAATAATCTCAATTATTAGCCGTTGGCAAAAAATAATCTCAACTATCGATTATTTTTTAATAATTCTAACTAATCATCGAATTTGCTCAAAACAGTCCCAATCCCCAACTTACCGGCTACAGCAGGTATTTTGTGATTAATTTTTTTTACCTTTTTTTTTAACTCACCTTCATCAAATAAGAACAATTACCCTTTCATCTTCAAAAGGAATTACCCTTGCAATTTCAAAAAACCCATTTAAACTCTCCTTCCTCAATTGATGAGCTTTCAACCTAACTTCCCAAAACTTACATTCAAACCCTAGAACAGCTGATGTTTTGTGTTGTTAAATATGGAGGAATTACCCCTTTAGCATGAGTGAAGTTTTTTAATTAGAGTTTTAGGGTTTGTTAATGGAGGAAGAATGAATGAAGAAAAAGATGGAGTATAATGAAGATGAAGGGCATCTTCTTATTTTGTGTTGATGAGTTAAGAAAAAGGTAAAAATAAATAAACACCAAAAAAACCTGTTGTAGCCGGTCAGTGAGAGTGTGAGACTGTTTTGAGCATATTCGATGAATAGTTAGGATTATTAAAAAATAATCGATAGTTGGGATTATTTTTGGCCAACGGGTGATAGTTGGGATTATTCTTGGCAAATTTTCCTAACTTCTATTCAGGTGAAGTTGGATTGCTTTATTGTTGTAGTACCTTCCAATCTAGCTAGATATTCAATCAAGCTCATAAAGATCGGATAACTTTTTACGGTCTGTTTGGAAGGTGGTAATAAACGGTTGTAATGAGAATGAAAAACAAGTGTAGTTTTGGTTGAAAAATCTCTTAGTTACCTTGATGGTCATTCATTCCAATGCATTACCATTGGGAGAAGTGCTATTAGATGGTAATGAAAATTTGTAAACAAAAAAACTTTTTTTGTATTAAAGTTTCATTACCATGTAATGATAAGAAACTTTTAATGACATTTTACACTATAAATCATTCCTATTACCGCTATTTAGTACCATTAACCAAATGGATCGTTAGTGCAAGAGTCAAATCACCTAGTATAAAGACTCAGATCTTAACTATAAAATAGCTCAGGGAGATGATGGGTATGCATTGGGTCATGAGTACTTGAGGTTTGGGTCTTTGTATGAAGCAACAACACACAATTGGTTATGTCACACAGTGCTTATTCGAGCAGCGTGGGTGATTATATATATACATATATATATATATATATATAGGGAGAAGTTCTAGTGTGAACTGTGCTTAAGTGTGAAACGTGCGAACCTTGTTATTCTTTAGCAAAAAAGTATTACTATTTTGCGTGAAATTTTGTGAATACTTCTATCTGATTTAGTGGGTTATTTAAGAGGCCAAAAGTCTTTTGAGTGTTTTTCATGTGTTAGAATGAAAACTCCTTCAAAGGAATAAACTTTGAGCATTAAAGAGTGAGTTCTTTATTTGTGACTTGTGAGTAGGGGTGTTTAATGGGTCGGGCCGGGTTTAAGTAAATATTGGCCGAGTCGAATAAGGGCCTTTTATAATTAAAGTCTAGGCCGGCCCAACCTGACTCATTTTTACTATTAATAATTATTTTAATCTCCACTTATCAATTCATAATAATTAAACTATCATTTATGAAAATTGAAAAAAAAATAATAATTTCATTGACATTGTCATTTATAATATTTAAATTATACATTAATTATGCTACAATGGCCAATTTCCAGCCCTTTTATAGCCCGTTTTTGGCCCAACCTGTTTTCGACCCGATCCTTACAAAGTCCTTCTAATGGGCTCAAAATGGGGGCCCAACCCATTGATCACCCCTATTCGTGAGTGATCTTTCATTGCTACATTTGTGTTGTTCAGTAAGTCTCATGGGAGACGGTCTATCCTATAGACGGGTACCACAAAAGCCCGACCCAAATAAAAATCAGCATCTTTAGTTTTGTAGAAAAAGGAAAAAAAAAAAAAATCCTGTCAACCGCCAACTTGGGAAAACCAACCGTCTATCTCTTCCCCAAAAAAACATCCTCTTAACTGCCATTAGAATCTTGTTCATCTCTTCCCCAAAATCATTAGAATACCAAAAGACAATCATCATTGATATTGTAACTGAACACCAAAAACCTTAAGAACACCAAAACCCATTAGAACACCAAAACACCATTAGAACACCAAAAATCTGCAACAACAATGGAAGACATAATGTGTGAATTCGATCTAGTATATACGAAGGAGATGGCGCAAAGTATGTTACTGATTTGATTTTTATTGTTCATGATTTTTTAATCATTTCTCTTATGTATTTATAAATTGAATTTTTTTTTTGTTCACCAAGGTTCATCAATGGCTTCATCAATGGCGGCTGAGAATTACCATATTGAAATGGAACACGAAGGTAATGACCATATTCGATCAATATTTTTTTTTTAATTTAATACCTGATATTTTTTTTTAATGGAAAACAAGGAGGGAATGAAGTTCGTTTTAATAACAGCGTGGTGTTGGGTTTTTTTTTTTATGTATTTCAGTCCTTGGAGATGGAGATGATGATAACGACCATAACAACGCTATATGCCTCTACGAAGGTATTAAATTTTGTAATTATGATATAATATTTTTGTAATTTTATTATGTTTTTTTTGGGACTGTAATGGTATCTTTCAGGGACTATAATGTCTGTGTTTGGGCGTGTAATTATATTGGTTTTGTTTTTTTGGGGCTATAATGTCTGTGTTTGGGTCTATAATAGTATCTTTTTGGGACTATAATGTCTGTGTTTGGGACTATAATGGAGATGATGACAACGACCATAAGCAACGACCATATAATATTGTTTATGTAATCTTAATGGTTTTTTTTTTGGGCTATAATGATCTGTGTTTGGGCCTATAATGGTATATTGAGGTATAACGGATTATTTCTAGGGGTATAATGGTATCTTTTTGGGACTATAATGTCTGTGTTTGGGGGGTATAATGGTATATGTTTGGTGCTATAATGGTTTGTGTTTGGGACTATAATGTCTATGTTTGGGGGGTATAATGATATATGTTTAGTGCTATAATGGTTTGTGTTTGGGACTATAATGTCTGTGTTTGGGGGTATAATGGTATATGTTTGTTGCTATAATGGTTTGTGTTTGGGCGTGTAACGGTAAATTTTTGGGTCAATAACTGATTATATTTGCATATTTGCATAGATGATTGTAATGAAGAAATGTGCTTCAGGAAAAATCAGTTTCTAAGGGGCGAAGAAAGAGGATCAAGGGCCACTTTGAAAAAAGAAAGAGCACGACCAAAAAGGAGTTCAGAACTGCAACACCCAAAAAACATATAATATAGATAATGTAGTTGATGTTTTGTATTATGGATTTTGATGTTTTATACTATGGATTTCTAAATTACTCTAGAACTTTGTTATTTTAAATTGCAAACTACCATTTAGACTCCAAAACTTAGTCAGTATGACTCCAAAAAGGCGTTATTATAACTCCAAAATAAAATCATTACAACTCATTTTAACTCCAAAACTAAGTCAGTATAACTCAAAAAATAAGTTATTATAACTACAAAACTTAGTCAGTATAACTCCAAAACTTAAACATTTTAACTCCAAAACTAAGACAGTATAACTCCAAAAATCAGTCATTCTAACTCCAAAACTTAGTCAGTAAAACTCCAAAACTTAGTCATTACAACTCAAAAACTTAAACAGTATAACTCAAAAAATGCGTCATTACAACTCAAAAACAAAATCATTATAACTCATTTTAACTCCAAAACTAAGACAGTATAACTCAAAAAAACAGTCATTATAACTCCAAAACTTAGTTAGTAAAACTCCAAAACTTAGTTAGTATAGCTACAAAACTAAGACAATAACTTAGTCATTATAGCTCCAAAACTTAGTCATTATAGCTCAAAAACTTAGACATTATAAATCCAAATCCTTCTAATTACAACTCTATAACATATATAATTAAATTCTGAATCATAATTACTAAAAACAACTACGCAATGTCTTCAATAAATAACACAAATGTGACATTGTTGTTAGAGTTAAATGTGTTCATTACAACTTCAATGTTTCGGTTCAAATTGTCTTCTTTTTGGGGATATTCTTCCTCTGCCTTTTGGGAGCTACTTGTGCAGGTTTTTGGGACGCTCTCGTGCGCTTCTTCAGAGTAACAACTTTCAATGGATCGGTTGTCCTTGCGGCAAGAATTTCGGGTAACAACTTCAATGTTTAGGTCGCTTAGTAAGATCCTCGTTATCATGGAGGCACGATATAGCCTCCGATTCATAAATTGGAGCACTTACAGGCCAATTAGCACAATCATAGAATTTGTTTCCCGGCCTAGTACCTCGTTTTGCAATCCTCAATTGTGTAGGAAGACCATGGTAGCATGTCAAGCTTCCTCCACATGATGCACCCCTAGATTTAGGATTAGGGTTTGAAAACTTAGAAGAACAAGCCGAATTCATTGAGCCTAAAAGGGATCAATATCATATGTTATAGGAATATATAATATGATAACTCTAATTATATGATATTATAGTTCGAAATATACAACAATATAAATCCAATTATATGTTATTATAATTCCAAATCAGTTTTCAACTCCATTTCCAAAAAGACATTAAAAGGAAAAAAAAACAGAAGCATATAAAAATACACACAAAAAATCTGACTAAAATATATTAAAACCTAATTCCAAATATACAACATTCTAATTCTAATTATATGATATTATAATTCCAAATCAGTTTCCAAATCAAAATTAAATTCACAGACCAAATCAATTCTTTAATGAGAATTAAAAATCCAATTTTTTTAAAATTAAAAAACATAGAGCTTGAATGAGAATTTGAGACCCAAAAATCGAAATGAAAATCAAAAATGAAAATCGAAATGAAAATCTCTAAAAAATGGGCGAAAAAATGGGCGAAATGAAAATCAAAAATGAAAAATGAAAATCAAAAATGGGCGAAATAATCAGATTATAGAGCTTGAATGAGAATTTGAGACCCAACAAACATACTATTAGCACCTATATCAACAATGATCAGACCCAAAATCAATTCTTTAACATGGTCTTCTACTCTTCTCTAACCCTAGCATCATCTCCTTTATAACCACCACCCAATTCACAGACCAAATCAGAAATAAAAAATGGGCGAAAAAAATCAAAAATCTCTGAAAAATCAAAAATGAAAGATGTTTAAAAAATTGTCGAAACTGGAGAAATGTTAATGATGAGTAAAATCTCTGAAAAATCAAAAATGAAAGATGATTAAAAAATTGTAAACATACCTAGAATTGATGAAGAAATGGTCGACAATGGCTTGAGATCTCTGAAGATTATGGTCGAATATGGAGATGAAGATGAAAGATGACTAAACTCTGAAGAAATGGTGAAATGACGTGAGAGTTGAAGAGGAATGGACGGTTTCTTCTTCAGATGAGTAATGATGATGAGTAGTTTAGGCAGGCGCTTCTTTCCAAATCTTGAGAATCAGTTTTTTTTTTCTTTTTTTTTTAATTTTGTTTTTTAAAATTATCAAAATACAATATTGGGTTGGGCCAATTCAATGGTCTATAGGATAGATCGTCCTTTAGGAGAATTTGTGTTGTATAATTGATGAAATATATTCTTTTTTGAAGGGGATTTGTTCAAGACACCATTTAAACTTGGGCATGGTTATTAAGGATGGTGTGGGGTCTATTAAAAAGTGAGTAGTTGGGGTATTTTAAATGATTATATTAATTGTAAAGGTGGTAGTGGAAGTATTGTAAGTAGTAAAAGTGGGGTATTTTGGACATTACTTGTGTGAACATGGGGTATTTAGATAAAAAGAGATTGACAAAAAAAAATGTGACAATTGATATGAAATTGCCAAATAAGAAAATATGACAACTAAATGTATAATTTAAGGCGAATACGTTCTAATGTGGTTATGAGATGAAATATTCCACTAAAATGTAGCTTTCCGCTTGATCTCAACAAAGCAACATCATAATCATCATAACTTATACTAAAGCAATAGAATTCTATGCCACGTGTCACTGCTGGAGAGCTTATTTTCCCGCCCAATTGCTTTTCATGCAATTATGGAAGTTTTTATTTATTTCTTTTAACAAAGCGATAAAGTGTGCTGCAAGATAGATGTCGTTACATTTTTACGGAAAATTACTTTAAATATCCCAACTTGATTGATATGATGCTAAATATTCCAACTTTTAATTAAAATTTAAATAGAATTCGAACTTTTAGATTGTCTCATTTGATTAAAATTAGGCTGGGTTTTAAAGACAAGTCAATTTTCAATCTATTTTTTATTTTTCATTATTTAGGTATTAACAATTTTGATATATCTATAAATACTATTAAATATTAGCCTACAACATTAATTCTTTGTCCAAATCATGTGTCCTATTTCTTTAAAAAACATTTTTAAAAAATGTAAATACCTTTATATTTGAACAATTTAGCATTACGTTATTTACAATCTATTTTCAATCTATTTTTAAAGACAAGTTTATTTTCAATCTATTTTTTATTTTACATTATTAGTTATTTACAATCTATTTTTTATTTTACATTATTTCTTTGAAAAGAACATTTTTAATAAATGTAAATACCTTTGTATTTGAATAATTTAGTATTACGTTTTAGTCACATTTTGTTTGTAAAAAATTTACAAGTTAGTTAAGAAAAAATAGCTACAATGTATTTTAAAATAATTTTTATAATATATTTTAAATTATTTTATACATGTTATATTTTTATAATTAATTTTTATACATGTTACATTTGTATGGAAAATTACTTTAAATATTCCAAATTTAATCGATTTGATTATAAAAATTTCAACTTTTGATTAAAATAAAAAAATCTAAACTTTTGGATTGTCTCATTTTAAAGCTCTAGACTCTGTAGTAATTTCAAAGAGAGTTTATCTATTGACATCTCAAATTCTCAATTCATTTATAGTTTACGTATTTCATCTCTGAAATGGTTTGGGTCGGATTAGGCTGGGTTTAAAGACAAGTCTATTTTCAATCTATTTTTTATTTTATATTATTTAGCCTAAAACATTAATTCTTTGTCCAAATCATGTGTCCTATTTCTTTGAAAAGAACATATTTAAAAAATGTAAATACTTGAATAATTTAGTATTACGTTTTAGTCATATTATGATTGTAAAAAATAATACAAGTTAATTAAGAAAAAATAACTACAATGTATTTTAAAATAATTTTTAATATATTTTAAGTTATTTTAGAATAACTCTTGTGCAGTTGTGCTAATATCTAGAAGTAGAATGATCATTGCTACCTTAATAAAAATAACCTAATAAACAAATTTTATAAGAAGAAAGCCACATATTTTAGCGAATAATGTAAAATATATAATTACAATTTATTAGTACTCGATTATATACCTAATTCGACAATAATTTTTATTTTGTAAATAAAACAACTTAAACTTTAGTACTTCATATATGATTAACATTTCAAGCAAATAAACATACGGGTTATCACTCTTAGCATTTTTCAACGTTTGTAGAACCCTATTAATAATTTAAAATTGTAACTCTAATTTTAGCTGTAATATAGTTATATTATGAAAACTAGAATGAAAACTTTCCAATTTTAGCTGGCATATATGTTCAACGATTTAAGCTAGAGATTTAAATGGTGTAAGTAATTCTGCAGAAATTAGAGAATTTTCTTATTAGATCCTTAAATTGACATTGGAATAGTTAGGGACTCTAATAATTGTGAAGTCGTGATCAACATTCTCATAAGGTGTATAAACAAGTTCTTTTATCAAATACATTTTTTTAAACTTATTTTACCAATTAAATCAACTAATTCCCTCAACCAACTAATGCTCAATTCTCTCTCTTTTACCAAACACTCTCTTTGTTAGATTTAAAATCACATCATAATGCATATTTAATCTTGCAATAAGGGAATAAACTCCATAAAAGTTTGAATGGTAACCAAGTGATGAAATCAAGCAAATACTCTATCTTAGATGTTAAAAACCAAATTATTTATTGCTTGTATGATTTTCAGGTGATCCGTGCATAGCACGGGTAAATACCTATAGCTTATAATAATTTATAGGAGTATATGATGATATCAATAAGCAAATCTAAACACCAAAAGTAAAGCTATAACCTTATTAGGCCAATATTATTATAATTATAATCTTAATTAACGTATTATCCAAAATAGACGGCTCCTAAAGCTGAAGAAAATTTGAAATAAATAAGATTATTTATCAAAAAAAAGCATACAAATCAAACTTATTCCAAAACTAAGCGTGTAATTTGCAAACCTTAGGTTCGACTGTTCGCACTTAGTAAGTGCGGACAACTTTTGTCTTAAAATCAGAATGTTGACCCTGTTTGACCTGTTCGCAGTTACAAAGTGCGAACAGACACTTGACTTTTTTTGACCAGTTTATTACTGTTCGCACTTACTAAGTGCGAACAGACCCGAATCTGTGCTCTGGGGTATCAGACGCTTATATTTGGAATAAGTTTGATTTGGATCTTATTATTGCATGCTTTTTTTTTGTTAAGAGTCTTATCTATTTCAAATGTTCAAAACTAGAGGCCATAGTTTTGTACTCCCTCCGTCCCATTAAATTTGCAGCATTTGTCATTTTAGTCCGTCCCACTTAATTTGCATCATTTCTATCTTTTAGAAAATGGCACACCACTTTTTTTTAATCTCATTCATACATTTTAACCTTCTTTTAATTTCATGCACACAATTTATTTTTTCTTTTCATTTATTACCATTATTCACTTTTTTCTTAAAAATATTATTTTTCTCTTTAATGCAATCTATATATCACAGAGAAAGTATACTTGAAAGAAGTATAATTAATTAAACTCTAATACTACTACCTACCTAAGTCCCCAATTTGCATTAAAAACTTGGTAGTTGTCTCATCACTCAGTACTATTGCTGGGGTACCTCTACTGGATAAGTAACGGCTCCACAGACGTACCAATTTAATAATATTAGCCACTCGTTTGTCCCTTTTTAACATCAAAGAGAAAATATGATCTGATCTTTTAAGAAGGAAGCTCCCATGAAAAAAGCTCGAAGGCAGGATTTGAATGAGGTTTTTTTTTTATGAAAGATACGGACTAATTATACATATTTCTTCAAGGAGGGAGTAAAGAAAGATGCGCGCAGTCAAGAAACTCCTAACTGATACCTGCGTCCAGTAAAGATCGAACACCAAACTATGTGAATGAAAAGATGGATATTTGGTGATAAACGATAGGAGAGATTAAATTGTGTGAATCATATTAAATGAAAATTAAAATATAATGTTTTATGAATGAGTTCTTAAAAAGTTGTGGATTTATCATCAAAATTATAAATGAGCAAAATGAGAATGACTGTGTTACCCCAGATTTAGCTTGAAAAGGGATTGATAGACTACTCATATCAACAAGGTGCATCTTCTTTTCTAGGGAGCCCATTTACTAAGAACTCCACAGTTAAGCGTGCATGGTGGGGAGCAATCTTAGGATGGGTGACCTTCTGGGAAGTTTTCCTGGGTGCGTACGAGTGAGGCCAAAGTGCGCTGGAAAGACTTGTGTTGGTCTGTGGGACTATCTACAGTCTCGATGAGTAGTCACCGGTGGTCCGTTGGGCCAGGGTGTTATAAATGGTATCAGAGCAACCCTGCGACCGTGGTTGATTGTGTGTTCAGTGCACCTAGCGGGAGAAAAGATCCTAAAATGACGGTCCAACGAGGACGTTGTATTCCTAAGTGGGGGTGAGTGTGATACCCCATATTTAGCTTGAAAAGGGATTGATATACTACTCATATCAACAAGGTGCATCTTCTTTTCTAGGGAGTCCATTTGCTAAGAACTCCACAGTTAAGTATGCATGGTGGGAGCAATCTTAGGATGAGTGACTTTCTGGGAAGTTTTCTTGGGTGCGCACGAGTGAGGCCAAAGTGCGCCGGAAAGACTTGTGTTGGTCTGTGGGGCTAGTCTACAGTCTCCATGAGTAGTCACCGGTGATCCGTTGGGCCGGGGTATTATAATGACAACCCAAAATGAGAAATAATACTAAATGACTTTCGTATGTACCTAATACCTATGTTAAGATTCTAAAACTTGATTTAAATAAAAATATAAAAATCTAAAAAATCACTTTTTCTATATATTCAACCTACTCTTTTTTGGTAATGACAAACATTCCATGTAAACACAAATCTTGCAACTATTATTCTTGTTGTTGTTGATAATCCACTTAGTTTGTGATTTAAGGATGACTTAATTAGTCTAAGTTTGATTCTTAAAATGATCATGTCTAATTCGGTTTTAATAGTTGATCCAAAATGTTCATCATATAAACCATAAATACTATTAAAATAATTGAAAAATAATAAGTATTACATTTTAAGATGTCCCGTAGAAGATTGAATGTTCCTCATATAAAACATAAATATTATTAAAAAATTGAAAAATTATAATATTACATTTTAAGATGTTTGGCAGAAGATTGAATTTTATTGGTTGAACTTTGACAATTAATATAAATAGATTATGTTTATAAAAAAATTTACTATTTCAAATCTTTATATACAAAGAATCTAAAGTATTAATTTCTTCTACTACATAATAAGGCATAAAATTATAATTAAGAAATTATTAAATGGTCCTGTAATATAAATATATACACTGTATAATCTATTTTTAAAAGTGTAAATGAAAGCTTATTATTTTATGATATATAAATCATTACAAAATGAGAAAAATGTCTCAACTAATAATGATTATCAATCTAAATTTAAAGACTAATTAGATGAGCACAATTCAATAAAGCATGTCTAATATATGTAATTCAGATTTTAATTTATAATGTAAAAAATAAGATAATATATCAATCTACTAAAAAGTAAAAAAATTCAAATTGAAAGATAAATTATTTTATAATAAATTAATCATCATAAAATATAGAATAAATAAACATTTCAACCTATTGATTATTAATCTGAATTAAAGACCGATTAAATGTGAACAATTGAATTATATAATAATGGCAAATATAGTGTTAAATAAATGCTAAGTGATTTAGTATAATTACTAGATAGTGCCCGCGCGATGCACGGCTTTATCAAATTTTCTGACATATTTGTATAAATTAAGAAATTAAAATTTTAAGAAATAAATTGTACATTATAGTTATATTTCGTTTCACTCTAAACAGTTGTATACATTACATACATATTACATCATATTTTTCATTGTGCGCAAATATATAATTATATTTATACTTTAATTTTTATATTTTAAATAAAATACGAAATTATGATTTTTTTTAATAAAAAATAACATACAAATTTTTGCTAACAAAAATAACAATTACATTAACTTATAGAAATATTAAGTATTAAGACTATTAATAACACACTTTAAAATCAAATATAAATACATAGAAATATGTAAAATTATTTTATTAGTTTAAACGACAAAGATAATTATTTCTCATAAGAAAATATAAGTGACTTATATAAAGATAGTCACAACCTAAATCATATTAAAATTAAGCATTGCATTTAAATAACCAAGAGTATAAATAAAAAACAAATCCTAATAAAAGTACTCTTATATTATGTTTTAACCATCTCAAAATATCCAATACGCTAAATAATATTCATTTAATAAATAAAATTGAAAACATTTTATAAATAATTGAAATAAATAAAATACAATATATAGTTTTATAATACATTACATGCAATTTGACTTAAAAAGTAAAATAACAATTACTAAGAATAATATAGTCAAAATGTGAAAGTAGTAAGTCAAAGTTAATTATAACAATGACATCATCATTAAAGTTTTGAGGGAGAATTTTTAATGAGGAAATGACACGTAAGTAATTTTAAAAGTTGACGATGTCAGCTGTGTTTTGTTTTAGTAATAGTTATAAATTATAGAATTTATTTGGTATAATTATCAATCATAAAATAAAATTCAAATATAGTGTTAAATAAAATAGAAACTATACAAATTATTCAATAAAATACAAAATCTCATAATTTATTTATATTTGTTTTGGGACCAAGGTCCCAATTATAATTGGGCCTCATAACTACACTAAAGAAAGTCTATGACTTGGTCAAGCTAAGTCAAAGATAGTCAATGAATTATTCAAGCTCAATTTCAGATCATGTATCATTCCATTTTATCAATCATTAGCTCGTAAAGCAAATCTAATTAGTTTCATTATCAGTAAAAATCTAGCTATTATAAACACCATCAAAATTTCACATGAGTTAAGTCTTTTACAAGTGATAATAACAAGTCATTACTAGTTCCCAATTTATCGCTAAATCATTCAACTTTCATTCATATTTATATTTATCCTCCATTTGACTTAAGTATCGATGGGGCTTTCCCAGGGGCCGCCTCCAGATCAATAACCTTTATTGTTTTGTAGTTTTATTTGAATATCTTCAACCAACTTCAACCATCTTCAATCACATTCAACTTTACGGCATTAAATCGGGCTAACTTATATTTGGACACTTGAATGTTCTACTTGAACATACATTAGACATTACCCTTTCCCCACATAAAATAAATTATAATCAAGTTTCACCCGAAACAATATTGATATGATTTTTTGAGAAATAATAAAAACAATATAATAAATGCAAATATAGTGTAATTGCTAAGTAATTTGGTATAATTATCGATCTAAAAACCCAAATTTTTACTTGAGACCGTTTATACAATAGGCATCTCAAGTATGGGCTGGCTCAATTTATTAATTAAAAAATGAAATAACTGAATTTTCTAGACAGCTGCTCCTCTTAACTTTTCAACTTCCATTTTCAGTTTTCATTTCACTCGTTCCTGACATAAACCACTCATGGTCCTCTCTCAAACTCCATTTGTCGTTTTCAATCTCCATCTTTCTCTCTCAAGCTTTATTGTCGTTTATTCTCTATTTATCTTCTTCAACATTTGCAAGACAATCAAAGATATGTATTTATGCTTCATCTTTACCAAAAGCTTCCATTTTCATTTTTTTGGGGAGTTAATTAATTGTGTTATAGTCGGAATATTTTTTTTCTATTAAGCTTCATCAATGGTGAAAATAGTGATGATGAAGAAGACAACAATGGTGGAAATAGTGATGTTGAAGAAGGAAAGTAAGTTAGTGTTTTTAAGTTTAATATTTTAAATTTCTTTGTTTTTTAATTTTACATGTTCTTGATTTTAGGGTTTAAAAATTGGGAAAGATAAGTGATGGTGCTGTCTTTGCTTCTGTATACGCAGAGAAGTTAAAAAAAGATTCCTTCTAAGAATCAAAATAACAACCCTCAACGGTCAAAGGTGTCTGATTAAGTACCCATACAAAGGGCTTATAGTAGCTGAAATTATAATATTATGTATTTGGATTTATAATGTTGTGTATTTGGGTTTATAAGAGTGATATTTATTGTATTGTTATGTATTCATATTCGAGATTATGTCAAAATTATAATAACGTGTATCTGGATTTATAATATTTTATATATGAGTTTATAATAGATTGTATTTGTGTTTATAATTGTGTGTAGTTTATAATCCCAACTAATAATGTTATACTTCCAACTAAACAATGTTATAATCACAATTAAACTATGTTATAACCCCAATTAAACTATGTTATAACCCTAATTAAACTATGTTATACTCCCAACTATATTATGTTATAAAACCAACTAAAAATGATATAACCTATACAACCACACCACACGAAATATATAACTACAAATATGCATTCTTATAACACAAAATATATTATGTTATAATACAAATATATGTTCTTATAACACAAAAAAACCACAATCGAATTCAAGCATCATTTCTTCCATTGTTAGACAATATTTTCAGGTTGTAAAAGGTGCTTATGTTTGATGGTTGAAGAAGGAAATGAAAAAAATCTGACTTATTCATAAGTGATGCTATATTTTGCTTGGGAAATAGACAATTAATCAGAAAAATTTTTGTCGTCTAAAAAGATAGTTGTTTTCTTCTCTTGGGAATGACACTCACGTGGTTTTTTTTGAAAAAGCAGTTAAATTAAGATATTTTCTAAATATAGTAAGTTGAGAATATGGGTTGGGCTCTTTTGAGAGGCGTCTATACCATATACGGTCTATCAAGAGAGGGCCTGTTACAAATTCTTGTATGAGACGGTCTCACTGTGAGACGTACCCCAAATTTAAATTAAATAATCTAAAACTAGAAACTTTTGGAATAACAAACCTTTTATATGCATTCATCTGACAGAAAGACGATTTCATAGATGAGTGGTTGTTGAAAATATTGTGATAAAAATAACATTGTGTATAAGGTGATGAGTTTGTAAAACCTCAAACTTAGAAATTTTAGTTTCCATGGTGGCCGGATTTGAAACATTTTACGCTTAGCAACCTTATTTATTAATAGACAATCATTTTTTGATATTTACTCCTACTATACTAATAATGTGATATATAAAAGGAAAATATGATAATAATAAATTTAGCAATTCTTCATCCTCTCAAAATACATTTGTATATCAATTAATCAAAAATACACTAAGTATTAGAGTTAACTCAAAATACATTTAATTATTTCAGATCCACTCAAAATACACTATTATTATTATTATTATTATTATTATTATTATTATTATTATTATTATTATTATTATTTTTTATTTTTTTTTTTATAATTTTTTTATAATTGTTTCATTTCATAGAAAGAGATTTTACAAGAAGTTGGTGGGGAGTCGAGCAATAAGCTGAGCTCACACACCCTTTTGGATACAGAAAGCTAGTTTATGGAAAATGTATGCCCTAGACTTGTTGGTGCCTAAATTACTCAAAGAGAAAGAACCAATCTTTGATAGCAAGTCGAGAGCATCTTCACCTAGCTCTCTAAAGGTGGAGAAAGCAAAAGGGATGAATTTGTAACCATTATCTTCACATTTCGCAGTGTATTTCTTCCTCTTTCTCTCTGCAGCATTGGCTAAAGAAACACCAGGTGCCCAAGAGGTGACTCCTGTGCCAGCAAAGGGCGAGCCTCCAGTGACATCCAAACATGCATCTTTTCTATGTAGCCAATTGAAAAGAAAGAGATCTGCAAGTCTAAGATCTTTCCCTGTCTCTGAATAGAACCCTAGCGGAGCCTCCTTACGCACTGAGATCCCAGCTTTGCAACAAATATCTATGAGCATGTCCCGAACCAAATTGTGCCGAAACTTCACGCCAATCTCGTTGGAGCAATGGACAGCGTGGTCCCTCCATTTATCCATTTTAGGATTGTTGCAGCTCGGGCATAGACTACCTTCGATGAACAAGGGAATAGCGAGTTGATAGCATAGGACAGACCGATACTGACGAGGATTCATTTTCTGCCCTAAGCCCTCAATAGGGATAGTTAGCAGAAAGTCTTGGGCGTGTGGTTCCCGAGTAGAGCTAAGAATGACGACTTGTCTTGGGGTGAGCCTGTAATTAGACGCAAGGCTTTTCTCAACAACATCAAAGTAAGCCCCTGCCAGCTTTTTCATCATATGGGGGGCAACGGGTTCATCATTGAGAGAAATAGCGTTAGAGCCACAAAGAACCCGAAAAAGACCAAGAGCACGTTCAAAAGTCGAACCCAGGGAGGTAACATCACTATGAGCCAAGATCTTAGCTTGGAGCGAACTGGTTTGAAGACGAGACGCGAGGAAAGCGTAGTTAAAAACATCATCTGCCGAGTAGATGCCAAGCCCACCCCTCTTAATGGGGAGGGTAGCTAACCTCCATTGCCAGTCCCCGAAACCCGGACCAGAAGCTGTAACAATCTTCTCCAAAGAAGAGCGCAAAGCAAGATCAAACTGGACCTGTGCGTCCCCTAGCCAATCTGAAGGATAAGTCCTTATCGTATAAAATAACCGCCCAAACCCAGCACAATAGCGAAGAAGGAGAAGTTCACATTGTGGATCCTGGAGTTTGCTAACAGCCGTCATAAGCTCAATGGTTTTAGAAACCCTCTTTAAAGAAAAACCACGACAAAAGCTCTGATCAGTACTCACCGGCCCACCAAGAAGTTTCACCCCTGCACCAGGTCAAGATATGTTAGGTGGGAAAACCCCGTCCTCACTGCTCCTGGGGTCCTCCCTAGGCCAGTAAAGTTTAGTCTTATCCAAATTGAGAAATAAACCCCGAGATGGCCCTTCCTCCTTAATAATGTTTAAGGCCTTGGCGACCATAAGAGTATCTCCCACAATAGTGCCATCATCAAGATACCACACCTGGAGATTAAGCTAATAAGACTTATGAATTTTCAAGACCAAAGGGTGTAAAATAAGGGAAAAAAAAGGAGAGGGCCTAATGGATCACCTTGTTGAACACCTTGGCAGGACCAGAGAATAGAGTTACCATAATATAGACGAGCAGGTTGGGAATAGAAAAACTCTACCCAAGGAGCAAGGGAGGGGCACTGTATCCTAGTTTCAGACAACATGACACTTCTATCGACAAGGTTGAAAGCATTTTGAAAGTCCACCAAGAGCATAGATATACCAACAACATCACCCTTGCATTCAACAAGACGGTTGACAGAATGAAGAATAGCCTCACCACCCCCTTGCGTGCCGACTCCAAATTGAAAATCTTCAAAATAGGTGTGCAGGGTTTTCCCCACAACAGAAGCGCCAACCTTAGAAACAAGCCTCCGCCACACCGTGCCAACCGCGATAGCACGAATACCACCCCCTGGCTTAACCAATGGGGTAAGCGGTGCACTTGCTATAAAACCCCCGAGCATGCTAGGACACTTACCACCCAAAAGCAGATTAACAACCTTGGTGATAGAACACAACAGGGAGTCAGCAATGGCTGATGCCGAACCACTTAGCATGTCCATAAGGTGTTGAGCTCTAAGCCCATCCTTGCCACATGAAGTTCCCTTAGGAAAATTGTGTATCATCCTCAACACTTCATCTTTAGACACTGAGAGAGCTTCCTCATCACAAGGGATAACGGGTAGAACCGGAGGGGGCGCAAAAGGGTGCTTAGATTCAAGAGCCTGAAGGGTGTCCGCGGAAAAGGGTGCCACACCAGAGGAGGATAGCACCTTGATAGCAGCAGAGAAATGACCATCCCCAAGCTTACGCTTGCATTGAAACAAGTTGGAGTCTTCTAGGTTACGAACTTTCCTAGCACTAGCCGAGGGGGGAACTACCTCAGCTAGACGATCCAAAACCAAACATAGTCTGTGACCAGGGTCTCGCCATTTAGAAACAACAGCGGAAATATGATCAAACTGGCAGCGCTCCCTCATACCCGACCGTCGCTCGGTTCTATTTTTAGGCAAAAAAGTTTCCAAAACACAGCAAGGTAGGATCAGAAGCTGCACCCAGGCAGATACATCACTCGGGCAAGCTAGGACCATATCAAGGGCCTGTAGGAACACCCTAGCAAAGCCGAGGAGCAACTTGGGAGGATACATTTTACTGTTCGCAGAGGTTTTAAAAAAACACGACCGAGAATATCAATATCAAAACTAGTAGAAAGGCAACCACTAGAAGAACACAAGGGGGGAGCTATATCAACCACACAAGGAACCCGCATCGAGGGCAAAGGGCGGGGGATGCCATGGATGACATCATCAGCGAAGGAAGGTGCAAGGATCACCGAGCCATCGTCATGCTTACAATTCTTACTAAAAGAGTGGGTGTGCAAACAGTCCCCACATAGCCAGATGGCTGCTTTTTTAAGAGCTATATCCAGAGAAGAGAACAAGGAAAAGTCACTCCCAATAAGATCTTTAAGGTAAGCTCTAGACGCAACTGAGCTAAAATGACGAGACCCAAGGTGATCAATGAAGTATTTCTTAGTAAGCCCCTTTCCACCACCACTATTACAACCATCCCGACCCCTAAAAAGGCACGGGATTCGATCGACAGCCATATGAAAGCACTAGGGAACGCAGAAACGAAACGACAACAACCCACACCAAAGAAGCACCAATGAACCGAAGGCGCAATATAAACAAGGGGGACACCACAGTAAAAACAACTGCCACTAAACCAAACAACCCATAAGAAGCACCAAAGAACCAACACAAAACCAACAAACAAACCAATCCACCAAACAACCCAAACCACCACAATACCATCCACACGAGATCAAAACAACCCTAACCCACCTAGAAAAGCCACATAACCCGCAGACCCATACCCCAAATCAGCACCAAGGGGAGGCCAAAGAGCCCATTAAAAAAAACGTGAAAAGAACCATACCAGAGGAGCAAAACGTGCTGAAATGGAGGAGCCATTTTCACAAAGCTATTCCAAACCCGTACCGTGCTGCAAAGAAACCCCCCTGCAGCATTCCACACACCTAATCCACCGTAGATTACCCCGGCAGCCAGTAGCTACTGAACCAGACCTGCTGAACCGGAAGCGAAGCTCTTCAAAGGTCAAAATGAAAATTGTAGCTGCTGAACCCACCATCGATAGTTGCTGAATTGGGGACGCTTGGTAGGCAACAAAACACACTAACAGCGGTGGATGAAGACCCTTAAATGTTGGCTGCTGAACCCACCGTAGATTACCCCGGCAACCAGTAGATGTTGTTGCCGCAATTTCTGTCAAACCGGCAAGAACGTTGAGTAAGGCGACTGACCCGTGAGGACTGAAGAGCCACTGCTGCTGGACTGGAAAATCTCGACAGTGGATGTACTGGTGCTGTTGCTTTACCACCGTGTCACCGTGAGACCGTGCTGGTGTGAGGACCACCGTAGAGGAACTAGTGCTGTTGCTTCACCACCGTAGAGGCAAGACCGTGGAAATCGCCTCTCAAAGCTAAATTTGGTTTCTAAAGGTTGATTCACCCTAATAGTTGAGTATATTTTGCATTTTTTTTAAATGGAGTATATTTTGCATTAATTGATAGTTGTGTGTATCTTGAGTGGATAGGGAATAATTAAGTTTAATAATATTATATTGGAAATTTTAATTTTTTTTAAAACAAATTCCACCTTAAATCCGACCTTTTGCTCATTGTTTTTTAAAAATCGCACATTTCGATTATTTTTTATAAATCCGACTTTTATACTACGTTTTCTTTTAAAAATCCGGCTTTTTGATTCTTAATTTGATTACTGCTGAATTTTGTAAGTAATTACTTTAAAATCCGACCTTAAAAGTAATTACTTTAAAAGTAAGTACTTTAATAGAAAACGTAGTATAAAGGTCGGATTTTTAAAAAATAATTAAAATGTGAGATTTTTTAAAAGACAACGAGCAAAAGGTGGGATTTTTAAAATTAAATTTTCTTATTATATTTTCCTACATACACTACAAAAAAGTTGCACCCTCCCTCACTTAAAAATGTTATTGCCTACGCTTATATGTGAGGCTAAAGCAAATCCCACGCTTAAACAAGTGTTGAGAGCATAAAAATTGTTTAAAGCAAATTATAAAGACCACAACCAACACTTATTAAGGGTAAAAATGTCAAAATGGTGAATAAACGAAAATTGATAAGAATTTAACGGAAAATGCTACGACAGTTAAATAGTGTATAAACTGGATGTTACCATGTGGAAAAATCATACAAAAGTGCTACCATTAGTGTTTCATGAAAGTTCGATCCCTAGTTAAATTGACAATTAATCTGTATATTTGCCCAAAAATCTAAATGACATGCCTTGTGAGTTTTAATTCACAAATTCTTACTTGAGACTGTCTTTTATAAAGTCGGTTGTTTGTTACAACTTTAAGTATAGATTTGAGCTGGACTTTTAGAATCGCCTTTACAAAAGACGGTCTTTCAAGACAGATGTTGTTTTTGATTAAAGTCAATCAAAATCTAAGGTTGCTCTTTTAAAATTGGAGGGAGATGATATGGAATGAGTGTTCTTTCGATCGTGCGACCTCCTTTTAACTTTCAAATTTCAATAATAAGGCCGGTCTATTATTACAAAAATAAAATAACAATAATAAGACCGGTCTTCATACGAAAAAAAGGCCGGCTATTCAATGCACCAAAAATAAAGGCCGGATTTTCTACCTCTCGCAAGCAGGCAACTAGGCAAGGCAACCAGCCACGGTCCAGAGAGCCGCCGATACCGGCATACAGCACACTTCTCACCGGATCTCCGCCATATACGACACTTCGCTCAGCCTTGCTTCGTTAAGGTTTTCTTGCCATTTCCTTTTGAATTTTACTATCTTTTTGAAATTTTCAAATTAACTGTAGATCTGAATTGTGGTGCTTAATTTGTTACTTTTCATGTTCTTAGGTTTACATTTCTGTGATTTTACTATTTCAGTTTTTGGTTGAGGTTTAATGGACCTTTAATTTGGTTTTCGAAATGTTTGAATTAAATTAGGTTAAAAGATGTTCATGTTACACGATGACTTAATTACTTAGAGCCACACTTGGTTTGATATCTTTCAATTTGTTATTAGGTTTTATGAGATGATTTCTGTAAATTGAATTTGAATCTGGATTGGAGGGCAATTGCTGGAAATGGAGAATGATACTGCAAGTTCAGTTGATGTTATTTTGGAGTTTTTGAAAAAGAATGGATTTTCACGGGCTGAAGCTGCGTTGCGCAATGAGTTGAATAACCGTCCTGATAATAATGGGTTTCAGAAATTAAGCCTTGAAGAGAAGGAAAGGGGTAAGAAAGCTGTAGAAGAAAATGTGGAGAAGATTTCAGTTGGAAAATTAGATTTTAGTTCCTGGAGTAGTGGTGAGGTTTCTAAAGAGCTTATTGTCAAAGAGATAGAATGTGGAACAACTAGTCATGGCAAGAAAAGCAAGTGGAACTCAACTTCTATAGATGACCCAAAAACTGCGGTTGACAAAAGCTTCTCTTTTTCAAAAGGTTCTGATGATACAGTTCTGGATTTATGTTCTTGGAAGTATGATCAAAAGAACAGCTCTGGGGATCATTCTAAAAGCAGCAGTAGTATTATAGATCCTGTTCCCCCTGATTTACAGACTAGCTGCCCTTCAAATTTTCGTGTTTCCGAGTCATTAAGTGGTATGGGAAAAGTTGATTTGCAACCAGTTAATGATATCATCTTCTCGGAAAAGAGGTTATCTTGGGTTTCTAGTTCTGGTAAAGCAAGTGCTGATGCAAACTGGGAGTCTCAGCCAGTTGATCTTAAAGATGTTGATAAACACAAACAAAGTGACATTTTGCAATCTAAAGGCAACTTTGCAGATGAAACTAAAGCTAGAAATGATGACGGTTCTAGTTCCTCACAGGTCAAATCGAATGATTGTGCCGTCAAGACTGTTCTGTCATTTTCTAACATGGATATTCCGACCAACAGTGACAGTGCTCTTTTTTCGGGAAACAAGGACGTATCTAGGAAATCAAACATGGACGACATTAGAGCCGCTGTTAAGGAACAAGTAGATGAGGTGGGAAGGTCTCTATATCTCTCAAAGCTTCAAGGAATTTGTCACAAAAAGGATGTAGACTATTCAGGTTTGCCTTTGATTTCAGAGACTCAGAAGGAAGAATACCCTAGGTTACCTCCTGTTCGACTCAAGTCTGAAGATAAGCCGCTGAGTGTTAATTGGGAGGAGAGATTTGATAATGATGGACCGAGTTTGAAGTTGAGTAGTTCTGATAGTGCTTATCTTTTGGGTTCGTATTTGGATGTTCCTGTTGGTCAAGAGATCAGTTCTTCAGGTTAGTGTATTGATGAGTTGATTCTTGTCTGTTTATCTATTTACGTTTTCTTTTTGTTGAAATGTTTTGCTTTAGTTGCTTACATATCTCAACTATAATTTATAGTTTTACCCTCTAGACTTACTGTATTACATTTGCTTATTTAAAGCTTCTCCATCTCATGTTAAGTAACGAGACTAGACATTTGCCTGTTATTTTGTAATTTAAATCTAACATATTTTCTGTTTATTAGAAGAGCTTTCTGATCCTTGCGAATTATACTGAAAATTGGTGCTGTGGGACATTGTCTCAGTTATAAGATTGTATATTCTGTTATGATTCTGACTCTTGCATATGTTATGAAAATGAAACTGTTTATACATAAAATTTTAGTCAGATCTAAGCCAAATGTGACAGTTTCTAAGTGAGTTATACAACTTCAAAATTTTAAAGGATATTGATCTCATCCAGGATAATTTGAAAGGAAGGGGAGGGGGCTAGTTCCTAATCTTATACTTTCTGGAGAACCGTGCATGGAACGAATGGTTTTACTAAAGAATGATTCTATCTTAGAAACTAATATGATAAGGTCAAGTATCATGTAATATAGATTGTAGTGTAAAATGGGTGCATGTCAAAGTGTCAAGCTTGCCAAGACTCATAATTGTAGGGATAGAGGCCTCGTTTTTGTATTTGATATGGATTAGTAAACCATGTTCATGAAGTACATTCCTGATTAGAATTACCTTTTCATGTTACTACATGCTGTAAAATACATGCATACATTATTTGACTTTTTCTGCTAAATTTCTTTTCCAAAATTCTGATCTCAAGCTTATTCATAAACACATATTTTACAACCTTCTTTTATTTTCCGTTTTGATTTGGTATATTTTCTTTTTGCTGTGTATGTTTGAAGAAAACTGAATCGTAAAGGTGATAATTGAAGTTTTGGGTGTATATTTCATGCCCTTGTCAAAGTTTGAATTGTCTGACTTGATAAAATGAAGAGTCAAAGTAGCATGGATTCCGACTTTGAGAGTTTTTTCATTTTTTAGCTCAAAATGATAATCCCTCTCCACCCTTCAGATCTTGGCAACTGCCTCTCCCAACCTACCAACACCTTTAGTTAGTTGCTTATCGGATTACCCCTTAACTAATCCTTCTCCTTCTAACCTTGTCTAGACTTGTAAAAATTAGTTAGGGATGCTATAATGATCTTAGAGCTCCATTCAATCAACATAATATATTTGGTCCATATCTCCAAGTTCTCTAATGGCATGTGATCCCGCATCATAAGATCCTCTCACTTCTTTTTACTTGTGTAGCTGGAATAGTAAGGGAAGAAAGGAAAAATGCATCTGAATTCTGAAGCCCTATTGTGTTCTAATTGTTGTGAGATCGTCATGACCTTTTTAATTATTTTAGCTATTCTTTCTTTGTTCTTGTTGTCCTTGACTCTTTTGTTATGGTAGCTTCACATAATAAGAAAATTTAGTGATGTTTATGTCACGGAGATTTAAAGTTTTGATTTTTAGGGTGTGCTAGGTAATTAATTAGTTTGCTAATCTAGAATCTCAACATTTAAGCACCAACCTTCACCAAACGACAAAACCACCACGTAGTTTGAATACACCACCGTCAACCAATTTTCAGTTTCACCATCAATCTTTTCCACCGAAATCACCTTCCATTTCCACCATTGCTACTATCTATTAAGTATTAACTCAACATCACTTAGATAAAGGCTCCACTTTCACCACCATTAAACATTCTATAATCACCACTGACTGCCACTTAGATGAATACAAAAGAAATTAACAGCCCCCACCACCATTCACATACACATCCACCTAAGAAATCACAATCAAGTAAAGAGAAATTTCAATATGATCTCTATGTCTATGCAACCACAAATAGAAAAGGGTAAAGCATTGCCACAATTGTTTGAATATGATGACAAAAGTTCCACATTTGCACATATTAATGATAGTTTGCGGTTCAAAATTTATATCCATTTTTTCTTCATGTGGTGCCAAACTCGTGGCCACTTTGGCAGAGGTACCAACATGGTGCAAAAATATGGTAACAGTTGCGGTCGCGATTGCTATTGTGGTTGTGGTAACAAATACAGTAAGACGGGAACAAGGGTGGTGCGGTTTTCGTATTGTCGAATTTCGGTCTAAACCATGGAATATTGCTTAAAACAATCTAAAATATGTTTTTATTTCATCTTTACGATATAGGTGATATCAGTTTAGTAAATTTAAAAACGTTTACAATACGGCTAATATGATACGATACGGCCTTATTTGTGCACTATGGGTACAACCAAATTTAGTTTTAAAAGGTGCGAGGTACACCAAGTCATAAAAGGTCTACACCTTGCCTCTATGTGCTAAACGCATAAAAAAAATCACAGATATGGATTGTTAACTTGAAAAAAATTCATTTATCATAGTTTTGTAGAACATATATATTCCTTTTTGAACCTAATACACTTTAAAAAAAGATAGTAACGGCTAATATGTTTGAATAACAACTTTTCATGGTTGTTACTTCATGATTTTAAATCACAGGCGGGGTTTTGCGGTTTGGTAAGCTCAAAATCCTTCATAACAGAACAACCTCATTTTTGTTTCATGCTTGGACGCGACTTGGGCATTATTGGGATAAAAGCGCACACCAAAACATGTAATGTTTTTGATTTTTTTGAACTGTTTTGAATTCGTGCTTTGTACCTTTTGATGCCTCCATCTTGTGCATCTCGCCTGGACTTGAAAAGCTGTTTTTACTCATCTCTGTTGCGCCCTGTGCCAAACAAGATGCTTTCTAGGAGGCTGATATATATCATGCTGGATTGTGGGACGAGCTTAATGATGGCTTTCCTTATAGGAGGTTATGTGGGAGGAGATTGGTAGTTTGGGTTGGTTACTACTGGTAATAGTTATGTAATGATGAGGAAGTGAGTAGTTGGGATTTGATATTTTGGATAATTAATTAAGACAGGGGCGAATCCAGAAAGAAATTATCACCGAGGCCAATATATAATGATGTGGATTGCTTAACTCATCTTATTATTTTCCTTTTGAAAATTACAATTTCATTACATAGTTCAAGAAAAATAAACAATAAACTAAAACTATTTACCAATAAAATATTTATAAATCTCTCCTAACTTTACTATAGTTAAAGTTGTCTATGATTCAGCTGATTGTAAAAATATATTTTCTCCGTTCCATTATACTTGTCACATTTCAGTATGTACCCTTGTTATTTTGATTATTTATATTTTGAACTATATACATATAAAAATTATAAAACGTTAAGATAATAAAAGTATGTGATTAGACAATTCAAACAAAATTCTACCTGACTATTTTCTTACGCTATAGCTGCAATATATAATAAAATAAGTTTGAATGACGAATAGTGTAAATAACCGTAATATAGCGAGTATTTCAAAACAAAAGGGTACTAACTTTAAATATTGAAAGGAAAAAAAAACAAATTAAATTAAGAAAAAAACTATTTAAGAGTACATTTAAAAATAAAAGACAAAGGCTTACACAATTACCTCTTACCTTAACAGTTATGTATTGAAATTCACTTTTTAAAAGAGTATTGCAATTCCTTTTAAAAGAACGCCTGCAACAAGCAAAATAGCAATGACACGTTATGGTCCGTCTTCTTCAGCAGCTTGCTTTTCATTCTACGGTGCTATTTTCGTCTACCTTCTTATTTCAACCAAAAAAATTTTTCCGTCTTCTTCAAGGTGAAAAGCAAGCAATTACCAGGTGGAAGATAATAGATTGAAAGTTTTGTTCTACCAAAAGAGTAAACCGTCTTCTTCAACCGTAGAAAAATCATTATTCTTGAATCTTGATTTATAATTTCTGAAATTACTTCTAACTTTTGATTTTTAGGGTTTCTAAGATAGAATTTTAGGTTTTAAAGACATATTTATGTTTTTCTTTCTTTTATATTAATTTGTGTATATAAATTTTGTATTTTTTTAATAACCCGAGCCTTGGCCCGTGGAGGCCCGGGTTTAAATTCGCCCCTGAATTAAGACATTAGGAGATTTTAATTAATGGGGTAGAGATAATGTTGGGTAATTGTGGATCAAAGAAGGAAAAGTAAGGGTACATACTAATAAATATGAGATGCGCGATAAAAAGATTTCAGAGTGGACTAAAAAATGAAGAACGGACAAAGATAGAAAGGTTGACCCTAAAAAGGAGGAATCAGCTCCTAGGTATTATTTGAGAATCCTGTTTGGTTATCCAAGCATGTGATTTCCTAGTGTGCTCAATTTGATTTAACTTTATAATAAATAGTTCGGGCATTAGTTAACTGAACTCAGATTTACAATACCGTCATTTTGTTTTGGCATTTGATCAATTATATAAATATTAATTAAATGCATAACATGACGACAATGGTGAATGAGTTTTGCGGCCGCGAGTGCTAAGTGGGAAAATGTTTGATAGAAGCAGCTGTTTTAGTGTTAAGTTTCTGTAACACCCCGATCCCTTGGACCGTCGGTGACTACTCATGGATACTGTAGACCGACCCCACAGACCAACACAAGTCTTTCCAGCACACTTTGGTCTCACTCGTGCGCGTCCAGGAAAACTTCCCAGGAGGTCACCCGTCCTGAGATTGCTCCCCACCAAGCACGTTTAACTGTGGAGTTCTTAGCATATGGACTCTTATGAAAAGAAGATGCACCTTGTTGATATAAGTAGTCTATCATTCCTTTTAAATTTTAAACTGGGGTATCACACTCACCCCCCTTAGGAATACAACGTCCTTGTTGGATCGTAATTTCAGGATCTTTTTCCCTGCTACGTGCACTGTACAAACAATCAGCCATGGTCGCAAGGTTACTCTGATACCATTTGTAACACCCCGGCCCCTCGGACCGCCGGTGACTACTCATGGAGACTGTAGACTGGCCTGACAGACCAACACAAGTCTTTTCAGCGCACTTTGGGCTCACTCGTGCCCGCCCTGGAAAACTTCCCAGGAGGTCACCAATCCTAAGATTGCTCCCCACTAAGCACGTTTAACTGTGAAGTTCTTAGCATATGGGCTCCCATGAAAAGAAGATGCACCTTGTTGATATAAGTAGTCTATCAATCCTTTTAAATCTCAATCTGGGGTATCATATTTTCAATTTGGTATGTATGTAGAGGTTGAACCTCTCTAGTTGATGTATTAACTAAGGTCTAAAGTCCAGGTGTTGCACTTTCTTTGGTCTTTAAACTTAAATACTTGCAAGTTGCAAGACTTTGACTTCTAGACTTTATTCATGAATAGTGTTGGGTCTAAAAGTACATTTATAGTATATATATGAAAACAAAAGTTATATAGGACAGTGTTGGATTTATATTATTTTATATCATCCAAACATCAAATTTGTATTGAAGATATTATTGGTCAAAGTTGTCCATTAGAGTGCGTGCAAAGTCTAATAGTGCAGGGATTAAAACACAAATATAAACATTCCGTAATATCCAGAAAGAAAGTCAGGAACAATCACTGCGTGGAAGAGTTAAATTATCATGGATGAAAGCCCAACTTGTCTGTACAGCGCTGACATGAAGATGTAAGGACTGAGAAGTATTGAATTTTGTTTATCATTTGGACTTATTAAGAATATCTGACAAAGTTGTATGTGTGCATGATGCTTGGATGCAACAGCAATGCTTACTGGTGTCTTGTCCTGTTTCTAATGCTTATTTATTGAATATAATTCTAATTCCATTTCCTTTTCCGTTCTTTTTTTATCTAGTTTGTTATTCCAAGCTGTGCATGCATGGTAAAATGTTATGACATCTTATTTAGAGCTAACTTGAGATTTGATATGATGATCCAGGTGCCAAGAGAATGACTGGAGGCAATTGGTTATCTGTAAGTCGGGGTATAACAGAAGGTGCTTCTGATCTAGTCTCTGGCTTTGCTACTATTGGTGATGGCTTAAGTGAATCTATTGACTACCCGAATGACTATTGGGACTCTGATGAGTATGACGATGACGATGATGTGGGATACATGAGACAACCTATTGAGGATGAAACTTGGTTTTTAGCTCATGAAATTGATTATCCAAGTGATAATGAAAAAGGAACTGGACACGGGAGTATACCGGATCCTCAAGAGAGGGCTATAACCAAGGTGGAGGAGGATGATCAATCCTTTGCAGAGGAGGATTCTTATTTTTCTGGTGAGCAATATATCCATTCAAAATCCATGGAGCCTATATCAGCTTTGGATGATCCTATTGGGCTGTCTGTTAAAGAAGTGTATGAGAAATCTGATGGTAATAATATAATAGGTCATTATGATGGTCAATTGTTGGATGAGGAAGAGCTGAACCTTATGCGTTCTGAACCTGTTTGGCAAGGCTTTGTGACACAGTCAGATGATCTGATCATGCTGGGTGATGGCAAGGTCATGAATGAATGTGGGAGGCCTGTGCTGGATGATGGATCCATTGATGATGACCAGCATGGTACTGTTAGATCCATTGGTGTGGGAATTAACAGTGATGCTGCTGACATTGGTAGTGAAGTACGTGACAGTTTAATTGGTGGAAGTAGTGAAGGGGACTTTGAGTATTTCCATGATCATGAAGTATTTCAAAAAAGGACTAGCAAGGACAGGAAAAAAGCATTTAAGCATGAAGTTGATCAATATTTGATGGAAACCGATAAAGATACATGCTTACAGCTCAGAAATCATTCAGATGTCGGGTTTTCATTTGTGCCTCCTATGAGAGGTGAGCCTGCAGGCTCTAGTAAACCTTTATGGTCTAGCAACAACAATAGTGTAGGTGATGAACGTAATTATAGTTTAGGAAATGATGATATGCTTGCATCTTGGAGACAAAAAAGTAGCAGTTCTTCACCAACCAGGAGTCCTGAAAATGAAAATAATCCTCCTATTGATAGATCAGCTGAATCTAGTCCTTCTACTCTCTCAGATTATGCTTATGCTGAAAAGGAGCGTGTAAAAAGAGCAGTTGATGAAAAAACGACAAGCTTGAGAGAAGATGATGTTGGAGCATCTTTGGAGGATGAAGAAGCAGCTGCTGTTCAGGAACAAGTGAGGCAGATAAAGGCACAGGAAGAGGAATTCGAGACTTTCAATTTGAAAATAGTGCATAGAAAAAACAGGTAAATACCTTTCTTTCAGTCATTTGTTGATGAAATAAATATGGTTGCTGCCTGCACGTTTGTAATTTTGTATTCTATTTGAATCAAATTGATCCCTTTGAGCCATGAAATGCTTAATTGAGTGCATTCTTGACTCTACTTTATTGAGTATATTGAGTTGTTATCATTTGGTCCATTTTTCATTGAAAGCCTTAATGAACCTGGCCATGTGATAGGAGTGGTTTATAAGCGAAATATGTGGGATAAAGTTTGCAATATGCAGACGTTCGATTTATGAAAACTTGCTATGTAAGTGGATACAGTCTCTTAAATTATCGGGATTTACTACCACATGTCTAGGTTCCAGTAGTCTTCATTGAATTACTATGTAACTGTGTCTAATTTTGTGTTACACTATTGTCCAGTGGAAAAGTTTAGCTTGGAATTATAATTTACTGAATGATAGGTCTCATTTAAGTGTCTTTATATTGTTTATGCTACAAAGTGGGTAGGCCTACTGATTGCTTTGTTTTAAATGAGGCTTAGCTTTCAAAACTGTGATGCACAGCGAGGTGTATGGCGAAAGTACATCCCTCCTGCTCAAGTTTAGTCCTTTGTCACTTTACCCTGTTTTTTTTGGTTTGTGCAATAAAATTCAAGTGAAACTTGAGCAGAAATGGCTAAGAGCCCAAAGAGAGGAAAGATAAAGTTAAGAAGAGGGAGGGGTACTGCATCATGTCGATTGTTGGTCAGAACAATACCTTTTTTGTATGGAGGCAGAAGAAAAGAGGAAAATAACCTCAGGAAAATTGACATTCACGTCAACCTTTAAAGCACAGTACAAAATTAAGAAAGTGCTTTCTATATGAGATTATGTGCATGACTCTATTTCCTTTTAATATTTTAAATATTTGGATGGTGATGTTTAGATGTATGCAATCATCAAAAGATGCTTGTGGTCATCTCTTACAAAAAAACTGAATACCTTGATTGCCAATTTACAATTGACCTTTGTTTGGGGGTTTCTTCCAAATGTGGCTTTCAATTTAGTGGGCTATTGATTGTTTATGCCGTTGGTTGAGGGCTTTTGCTGTGAATCGGATTCTGATTATAGCACAAAATGTTGCCCTTATCACCACATTGTAAAGATTTTGGGTCTTGAGGAAATGGGATGTCATAACTCATACTTCTTTCCAATCCATTTGAGTGAATTTTTCTAATCTTTGTGTCCTCTATTCTTTGCATTGTTTGAAAAAGTGCAAAAGCCTCTTGCTCATTGCTTTGTCTTTTTTCCCGAGTTTTTAGACCTACTTATGTACAATGTTTCATGCTTTTGATTATGGTTCCACTGGGCTTGCCCTTTTTCCAGAACTGGCTTTGAAGAAGATAAAAATTTTCATGTAGTACTTAACTCAGTCATAGCAGGACGCTACCATGTTACTGAGTATCTTGGATCAGCTGCATTCAGTAAAGCTATTCAAGCACATGATCTACATACAGGCATGGATGTTTGTGTGAAGATTATAAAAAACAATAAGGATTTTTTTGATCAGAGTCTTGATGAGATAAAGCTTCTCAAGTTTGTAAACAAACATGATCCCGCTGACAAGTACCACATTCTCCGGTTATATGATTATTTTTACTACCGTGTAAGTTCTTATCTTGCATACCTTTGATTTCCCCTTTCTTTTTTTTTTCTTGTCTTATGATTTCATCCTTTCTTCATGGTGTGCTTTGCTTTAAGTTCTTTCATTTACTTTTGGCATTTTTTATATTTCATCTCTACTAGACTACTACGTAGTTCATGCATACATGCTAAACACTACAAATATGATGGGTTAAAGTTTGCTACTCTTTCCCAAACAAGATTGAAAAGATGAAAAGAAATAGCAAATTGTGATCTAGGCAATGTACACCCAAGGTTACTCACATTCTAAGTGAGCCTACCTACTGACTCATACTGAAATTTCTCAAGATTTCATAATAGATCTAGATTGAGAAATAGGAAGCACTTGTAGATATGGGTCCATTTTTCATTTTGTATTGCTTTGTACTGCTGTCGTCATATTTGACTGTTATGCAGAAAAGATAAGTAAGGGGAGTTGTGGATGCACTTAATTTCTACTTGGCTTTTTTATAATCTATGTTGTGGTCTTTTTCAACTTAGCTGGTTTCTCGTCTTTATTGTCTTGCTTTCTCTTTATACCATTTTCCTTCTTTTTTGTTCTAATTATTCTCATTCCAAGTGAGAGAGTACAATTTTTTTCCTCGTGTTTTGCTACATTATTCTGCTGTTAAGACTCTAGTTTTCAATTATAATATCGATGCAATGGACCTTAGTTCTTTATTTAGCTTTCTTGCATAGTCTTCTTTGGGCCAATTTATGTGCTATATAGGCCTTTTTTATATAATACTCCCTCCGAATCTTTTTAGTTGTCCCATTTCCTTATTTGGCAAATTCATATCAATTGTCCCATTTCTTTTTTTGTCAATCTTTTTTTTACCTAAATACCCCCACTTTTACTACTCCCAATATCCAATTACCACCTTTACAATTAATTTAATCAATTAAAATACTCAACTATCACCTTTTTAATGGACCCCACGCCACCCTTAATAACCGTGAAAACCCAAATGAGACATCTAAAATGATTCGGAGGGAGTAAAACATTAATGCAATGATCGAGTGAGCTCAACTCAAGTTTGAACTTGGCTTGATACTTAAATTAGTCAAGCCTAATAGTGAAAGTTTTAGGTGAAAAGCTCGGATTGCAAGATTTAATACATCAATAGAATACACATTTGTAAATTATCTATGATTTTAATAAAATTTGCATCATATGCATTATTTTAAATATAAACAAACACAATATTGAAAATTTTGTAACTATGATACTACTAGAACATTATACATTTGGTCAAGCTCGATTCAACCTTGAGTTTAACATTGGATTGACCAGAGCCTTAGAGTTCTAAGTTTGGCAATGCTCAAGCTTAGTTAGGGCTTAGGCTCAAATTTTTGTGTCTGCAATACAAGCCAAACCAGGCTAGCTCGGGCTCGACTTGGCTTGTTTATACACCACTAGGTGCAATGTAAATGCTGACTATACCCCACCTTGATGTGCACTACTATAATTTATTTGGTGGTGAGCTCCAATGCAAATACTTTATCGTTTTATTGTGTATGATCTTGTTTCTCTCAATTATTGTTTTCCAAAATGAAATATGGTACGGCATGTGGAACGAAAACAAAAATGTTGGACGCTCTGTAAGACGGCCTTGAAATGATGGGTACCAAAAATTCTAAAATCTTTCCTAGAGGATAAGAAAAATTAGGATTTTAATTGGTAGAATCAGGTATAGAAAAATTAGGTTAAGATAATATCAATTGTTAGAATTAGGATCCTACTTTGGAACAATAAGGGGGGTAGGATTAAATTGGTAGAATCGGACCGTAAGATCGTAGATCCTACAAATATGTTTTAATATGCTATAGAATGATTGATTCTTTGTCATATTTGTTCATTTTAGTTCATCTTTAAAGTTTTGAGCTGTAAATAAAGATTTATGTGACTTCATCCTTTTAATTGATTAAAAGGATTACTTTTAATTATGATTTATGAACTGCGAATGAGTAAGTACATGAATATTCATAATTTTAATGACATTGTATTTTTAGCTTATATTTGTATGCAAGTAAAACCTAGAATATAAGAATTTTTTATAATTGAGAACCCTTATGAGATCGGATTGTAGGATTGTAGAATTGTGTTATGATCCTATCACCCATATTCTTGATCTTGGTAGTATCGTACGATCATACCATTGTTAACATCCTACTTATGATCTAGATCGCTTGTTTTTTTTGATTGTAGAGTTGTAGAATCGTAGATCAAAATTGAGATTCTGATAACCATTGATAAAATATAGAACTCTTAAGAAAGATGGAAGTGGGGACCTCGGTTTTTGGAAGAAAAAAGGAGTAAAACAGACTGCCATCTTTCTGTTAAAAAGGAAAATAATAAAAACAGAGGCTTGCAAGTTAAAAAACGAAAAGAAAAGCTGGAAAATCAGAAGTCAAGTAGGAACGTGAGAAGTGATTTTATAATTTGATGAGTGCTGCCTATCCAATTCCCCTAGAAAAGGCTACCTAACCTGAATACTCTACATTCAAGAAGGTCTCTCTGTTCTTGTGAGGTTTAATTTCATAGATTTCAGATGTGATTTCTAGTACCATCAATACATCATTGGCTTGTCTCATTTTGACGACCAAAAGCCCTATGGTCTTGCGCTCCATCGGTGTCTAGAAATCCCCCAATTCCAAATCTAGGGTATCCATTCTAAGGCCTAGAAGCGAACATAGAAAAATGATTTTGGGATCAATCAATGTACTGGAATGTGACTCTTGACGACCCAGCTGCATTTCATTCCACGTTTCGGGACAAAAATCCAAATTGTGGTACAGGCTTAGTCCTGCATTCTGGATAGTGGATACAATGATCTCAATGTCCAAAACAGTTTTTCTTTGTTTTTCACTAGTGTTGTTTTGTTCCCAAAAATGCTCAAATTTAATGGTGGGGCATAGCCTTCTCCTGTCATCACGATTCCAAATTTGCCCATAATGGCATTTGGTGTCTGGAGTAGATGGTTTTTCGTATATTGCTAGGGGGACTGCCTCTGAATAGGCCATTTCAAGTGGGAATCAAGTTATGTCACATGTCGAGATGTGCTGGACAATTTGTGTGCAGACATACCGTGTTTTTCTGCTTAAGAATTCCTCTTTCAAGCTTAGTCTGCAGCTGCTGAGCATGCATAATCAACAAGTGCATGCATATTAAATCTGTTCCCTGGGCTAGCTATTTTGTTTCTTCCATTGTTAGTTGGTTGATATTGGTACCTAATTTACAGAGGTGCACTGTGTTGGATTAGTTTTAATGCTTGTTAAGATGGTCCTAATTGTTTTGGAGACAGTGGCAGTCTTTCAAAATTGAACATGGACACAAGAAAAAGAATAATATTACTGAAGAGATAGATTATACCATACACTATAGACCTACATATAGGATGTTACATTTATAAAATTGGTATGTCCATACATCTCTCCCAATTTTTAAATTACCTGTTCAATTGCATATCTCACACTACTTAACTGAGAGTTAGATAAAAGGTGTCCACATAGTTTAAAAGTTTATTCCTTATCGATGTAAGCTGAAAGAATAATGCCTTGTTGCAGGAACATTTGTTAATTGTTTGTGAGCTTCTCAAGGCAAACTTGTACGAATTTCACAAATTTAATAGGGAATCCGGTGGTGAGGTCTATTTTACTATGCCAAGATTGCAGGTTAAGAGAGTTCTAATCTCCTGTATGTTTCTTTATCTGAGACTTAATTTTGTGCTCTAAGTTTAAATTCTTATTGCAGTCAATCACAATTCAAGTTTTGGAAGCTCTTCAGTTTCTGCACAGCCTTGGGCTTATACATTGTGACTTGAAGCCTGAGAATATCCTAGTAAAGAGCTACAGCAGATGTGAAGTGAAAGTAATTGACCTTGGGAGCAGTTGTTTTGAAACAGATCATCTATGTTCATATGTTCAATCGAGGTCATACCGAGCACCAGAGGTACTTTTGGGCTTGCCATATGACAAAAAGATAGATATCTGGTCTCTTGGGTGCATCTTGGCAGAGCTTTGTACAGGCAATGTAAGTGTGTTGGTTGTGTGGCTCTCTTAATTCCATTTCGTAAGAGTCTGGGTTCAATATGATTAAATATATGCTTTTTGTACTCTAAGTCTTCAATGCATCAGAAGTTTTGTGTTATTTAAGTTCAAACTTTGCTGTACCTGCCTGCTCTTTGACCCCTTTGTGTGTTATTGATGACCTATTTAATAAGCTGAATACAATCCCTTGTGTCAAAGTGCCATCTTTCTAATGTGATCTGTTATGCATGTTTATTAATCTTCATCTTTCTAAGTCTGTTGTAGTTAGTCTTCTAATGTGGTACGAAAGTTTGAATCTGATTTGCTTTGGGGCAAGAAAATGAGGTATTGTTTGCAACGTGATACCTATATCTTGAGTCCAAAGCTTTATATATATATGCAGTAGTTTTGAGAATTAAGGGTTGAATATGGGTTCAATTAGCATTGCAATGGATACTGGAAGTGATTTTTACTGAGATTTTAAGTAAAATGTATGCAAAATTTCTTTTGGTCTTCCACTTTTGCTTAATACTCCTTTTCATGAATCATGTGGTCATGCCTCATAAGATAAATTCTATTATTGTTTTTTCTTTGATGGCCGGAGCTCTGATGCCAATTAAACGTGGTTTGGCCTGCATTATCTTACTGATGAGATTCAATCTTCTAGATTGAGTATTTGGTTTGATTTCGTAGTAAGGACTAACGTGTCTTGTATCATAGGTCCTATTCCAAAATGATTCTCCAGCGACATTACTTGCTCGAGTCATTGGTATCATTGGCCCGATTGACCAGGGGATGCTTGCAAAGGGAAAAGATACATACAAATATTTTTCCAAGAATCACATGCTTTATGAACGAAATCAGGTAAGGGATTTTTTTAATTTTATTTTGCCTACTTTTGGGAATCAACAAGGTAAATTTGTTGCCGTATCTATTTTCCTTTTCTTTTGGTATCTGGTCGAATGTCGGGACCTATTTCATTGCATATATCAAGATTTAAGAGTGGAGAATGTAATGAAGCATAGGCCACTGGACACCCTAAGAATGGGCACAAAACTCCATAGAAATTTGTTTTTATAATAGCTTGACACTGCTAATTTGTTCCGTGATACAATATTCTATTCAGAATCTCTATGGACATGCTCAACAAAAAAAACATTTCTTATAGTTTAAGAAACCCAGGCTCGGTTAACTTTAAAGTCTAAATTCAATCTAGCCTTTTTTCTTCCTAATTAGGATTCTCTTTCCTGCTTACCTCAACCCGTGGGTACGACATAACAAAGTGCTTTATGTGTTTGATGCTCCGTGATACAACATGTTTCCAATTCCTCGATCCGTGTCTTAAGTTTATGGGTGAATACATGTTACATTTCAGGAAACAAGCAGGTTGGAATACTTGATTCCTAAGAAGACGTCCCTAAAACATCGGCTACCTATGGGAGACCAAGGCTTCATAGATTTTGTTGCACATTTGCTTGAAATAAACCCAAAAAAGCGTCCTTCTGCATCTGAGGCCTTGAAGCACCCATGGCTCTCATACCCATATGAACCAATATCATCTTAGGATTATCAAAATAGCTTGGTCTAAACGACAAGCAGGGCTGCCATATAAGTCCTTGTGGTAAACCTCGTCTAGGACACAGCCTACCACGATTCAGTTGTGTTAACTGATTGTCTCTGAAGAGGCATATATGATGCCAATCTGTCCTTGTGCCTTGCCTGCCCAATGCTGCTGCTAAAAGGTGATTTGGTTCTGTTTTTGTGTTTCCCGAATCAGCAGCCACATTGTATTCTGTTTTGACAATTATCAGAAGCTTTAATTTGCTACTGAAAGTTATGTTCTTAGGCATATTAGTCTGTTCTCATTATTCCCCCTTTTTTCTTGACCTTTACTTTTTTAGGGTTTTTCTTATAAATTTATTTTGGTTCTAGTGTATTTTGGGGGAAGGTAGAGGGGGCATACCGCAAACCAGCGTTGGGCTGTTGTAAATGTTGTGAAATGTGATTATCCATTTAGTTCTGCCCTAAATCTTTGATTATTAGTCTATTGCTGGTGGAATTAGTCAATGTGTATTTAGATTACGTTTACTTTGATTTTTGTAGTTTTTTTTTGGGTAGAAAGTAAACCTCAAAGAATATAGTAAGAGTGCACTTGTGTGAGTTGTACTACTACTAGTCCTACCATGGTAGTTGACTACACAAATCTTGTTTGAACCAAAATTTGGAGGGGGTTATTATTCTAAAATAAGTGTGATTTCAAGAAAAAGGGGAAAGGAACCACATTTTTATTCTAAAATTTTCATTATTAAAGTATTACTCCCTTCGTTTTCTAATATTCTTCTATTTAGAATATTCTATTTTTGAGAGAGAAATTGGATTAAGATTTTTAAGACATATTGATGATAAAATATATCCATGTGAGATCTCATTATATTCGTCTTAATGTATACTATTTTATTATATATTTTTTATAATTTTTTATAATACGTATTTAGAGATATCAAGATTTAAATGTTACTTTTAAAACTGAGCAAAAAGTAAATAAGAAGAACATTTGAAATATATTAAAAGTCCTCACTTTTCAAATAAAAAAAAATCCATAGGTTGAATGACGTTATTTTAGTCTAACTTCTTATAGTGATAATCAATAGGTTGAATGTATTAAAATAAAACTCTCAAATGTTAGGATTTTTAAATAATATATCTAAATGTTGACTTTAATGTGAAAAGATGTATCTTTAGGGTCCGCATATATACACTTATGGGAAATTTCACGTGGTAACTCTTAGATTTTAGGTTTTTCACGTGGTAATTAAAATTTTTAAAAAATCCACATGGTAACCCTAAGGTTTACCAAATTGTTTCAATATTGCATATAAAACGTTAACAAACATTAATTTCGAAGCTTTAAGGTTGTTGTACGTATATCTATGCAACTCACCATTTCAAATACAATGAATTTCTATATTTTTCCTCAAAATATAAACTCAAACTCTACAATTTTTGGATTTGGGAGAAAAAATATAATTTGGATGAAAGATTGTAGAGTTGGAGTTTATATTTTGGGAAAAAAAGATTAAAACTGATGACATTTGAAATTGTGAGTCGCATAAATAGGTGTACAACAACAATAAAGCTTCAAAATTAATGTTTGCTAACGTTTTTATGTGCAAAAAGGTCATGGTGGAACAATTTGGTAAACCTCGGGGTTACCTTGTGGATTTTTTAAAAATTTTGGTTACCACATGGAAAACCCAAAATCTCAGAGTTACCACGTGGAATTTCCCTATATTCAAAAAATAAGTTCATTTAAGATGAGTTTATTACTAAACAATAAATTATTATATACATTCTCTTTTAATTCATTTAAATTTATATTTTAGAACATAAAGTTATTACTTTTATTCAATATAAGAAATTTAGATGAATTTTGCAATAATTAGCTCAATTCACTTCAACAGAATTTTAGAGACCCAAAAGTAGAAAATAGCTGGTTTTTTTTTTTTTTTGAGAAAAGAAAATAGCTGGTTTCAATCTTCATAAGAATAAAAATGCAACATAATTAATAACTGAATTCTTAGTCAGTGATATTAAAACTTTTGAGATATAATATAAACAGTTCCTCTCCTAGACGGCATTAGCCGTACAACTGGCTTATGGCTAGAGGTGTTCAAAATAGATCCGATGACCCGATAGACACCTGATTCTATAACCGAATCCGATTTGACCCGATTTAAAAATGGATCTATAATTATGTAAAAATCAATGTGAACACAAAACCCGATTTTGAACCGACCCGTAACACCTAACCCGAAATCAACCCGATGACCCGAATGAACACCTCTACTTATGGCCAATAATATTTTTTAAAATATTTGATGTAGTAATTTTAAGATTTAAAAGGATAATTTTTAGACTTAAAAATCTAATTTTAAAACTTAAAAGGTCAAATTCAAAGTTTTTAACATCAACTTTTATATTTGAGTCATCCTATTTTAAAGTTGAAATGAGAATTTAATGTCCTGCAATTGGTTTTTTAAGTACTCCCTCCAATTCATAAAAATGGGATATTTACTTTTTGACACTATTCACTTACTACTCTTACTTTGTTATTTTATTCTTAATCCATAAATTAAAATATAGTCAAGTGAGATCTTGTTTGATTCGTCTGAATGCAAAGATTAATAATATTCCACTTTATATAATATTTCGCTATGCGTAATAAGAGATATTAAACATTGAATGAGTGCATTGAATAGTGTGAAAAAGTAAATGTCTCCTTGTCTGAATTGGAGGGAGTATTAAAATTGACATTTTAAGTCTTAAACTGTTAAATTCATGACTGAAAATGTCAATTATAAATCCTTAAAACTGGTCTTTTAAATATTTAAAATTGGTCTTTTAACTCTTGAAATTAACATTTTAATTTGTGAAATTGGTAAAAAAGAATATACAATTAGGCTGATCCAATAAGATGGACTTTACAAGTGAGACGGTCTCACCCAAATTTTTGTGTAATATAAAATGCATATTTAGGAGAATTCAAATTTTATGATTATCAGATGTGATTTTCTCCATACTTGTGTTTTACTAGCTAAAAAACTAAAATGGTATTTTAAAACTTTTTATTTTTGCATAAGAGCTAATATTTTTTTTAGAATAATTTATTTTTATATCTTTTACACTTTCCGTGCTTGACACGATTTAAAGCTAGTCATACTATATAATTTATTAAATTAATAAACTATAAAATATGCAAAATCTATAAAAACACAAATCAAAACGTGCCATTATCATCATTCATAAAACTTTTATGTATCGCATTCTTATGAAATATTTCCCTCCAAATTAATCTGATATTTTGAAATGATAATGGGTAAACTAATATCTATATTTGAATGTTTAACTTTTTAGGATAGTGTGTTAGAGCGTATACATAGCCTCAACCATCAGCTTAAGCTTTTGGTTGAGTTGGTTTCTTGACATGGTATCAGAGCCAACGTGACAAGAGGTCACAGGTTCAAATCTCAACCACCCCTCATTTAAGTGGAATATTTAGCACCAGATATGAGAAGAGCCTGTGTTGCATCCACACTTCTAGCCCAAAGGGCTCTCGTGTAAGGGGGCGTGTTAGAGTATATAACTTAGTCTCAACCATCAGCTTAAGCTTTTAGTTGAGTTGGTTTCTTAACATAGTGACTAAACAATTATTAATTGGAAAATATTGTATAAACCTGTTCCAAAAAATAAGTGTCAACTACATCAACTAGTAAATCATATCTAATGATGTCTACATTCTTTTTAAAAGATATGTCACCAAAAAACTAAGTATTTATAATAAACTAAAAGTTTACACTGCTAAATTAATTTTTTTAATTTAAAGACTAAGAAACAAGTTCTAATTTTCTTTAGAACTATACAAATACTTTTTGCAAAAAATTTATTTATGCAAATTTTTTCCCTAAAATATATATGTATAACAAAATTGTACTCATTAAGTATACTTAATTTCATTATATTTATTTTAGTTATTATTTTACAGAACCTATTAAATCTTTTATAAAAAATTAAATTAAGTATATTAATAAAATGTTTGAAAACCATGATATCACGTGACTCTATCTAATGTATAGTAAAATACTAAAGAATAAAGGAGAAATTGATACTAATAATTCAAACTTCTTCGTCCATCCGCTGTAAATAGTTCCACCTTTTGATTACTTTATAATAATCTAACATTTACCTTTAGTTTGCTAAAAACATAACATTTTATTTCATAATAATTCAACCTTTACCTTTAGTTTGCTATCAGCATACTCTATTAGTATGCTGATAGCAAACTAAGGGCAAAAATTGAATTATAAAAAAAATTTAAAATTAGAATTATTCACGGCAGGTAGGTGAAAAGTTGAATTAGTAATATTAATTTTTCCAAACATGGAAATGTAAAACTAGTCAGATCCTTCTAATATAGCCATGAGGGCGAGGAAAAGGTTAATAATATCAAGATAAAGAGAAACTGCAGCTGGAATGTACTCATCATAACTGTAACGCTTGATCAAGTTGTCTGTGTCATACACTATGTATGCTGAGAATAATATGGCAGCTATGCACCCGTAAATCATCAAAGATAGCTTTCCAAGAGGAATGAAAATCTGTACAAATTTTAACTAATTAATATTCAAACACATGATATTATTATATTGTAACAATAATTATTAAAGGTGTCAAATCCTCCTCATTTAAAAAGAAGTCAAACCCGTTATTTTAAGTTAAAATTATAAATAATCATTTTAAGACCGTAAGTATACATAAAATCAGTTCAATAGAGAGTCTCACATGAGCCGATCTCATGTGAGAATTTGTGAATAGATAAAAGCTAAAGGGACAGTAGAGCGTTATGCATACCTGGATGAGCATAAAAACCATCAAGACCATAAGGCCAGCAAATAAGAAAGGGCCTAAGAAGCTGAAATCTTGACCTCTTTTTGCTGCCCAGAATGTGTAAAGAGTAAGGCTCACCACTACTACACTTGTTAACACCAAAGCCTCCAGTACTATTCTGCCTGTTAGTTAGATCACCAATATTTTATTAGGCATAACCAAATCAATATTTCACTGCATCTTCTCAAACAGTATATAAAGAACAATGAAGAGTCTAAATAAATAATGGTTCACTTTTTATATTTCCCCACAATGTCATATTGTGGCTAAAAGATTACATGTATATTGTATAGTGCCTTTGAGAATGCTACAACACATGTTCTATGCACAAATATTAAAAAATCATAATAACATTAAAATTGCGTGATTAAGAATAAAAGAAAGACAAAATGTGTAGATTATCAAGGGGACAGAGGGAGTAATTTTTTTGATCGGGGTCGAGTCTGGAGAATCCTCTACATGCAAGGGGAATAATGAATTATTCTTTTCCGCAAGTGGTGAAAATCAAACCTTTTTTCACAAAAATGAAAAGAAAAACTATATAGAAGTATAATTTAAACCAATACTAATTATTAATATTATGCAACTTCACATAATCATAAGCACTTTAATTTATTAAGTTATATAACTCTAGCTAGTCGATTAGAATCCAAAATGGAAAAAAAGCACTATATATATGAAAATATGACCATATTTAAGATCAACAAATAAATAATCAATGAATCAGAATCAACATATGTTTGGTGATGGTTAACAATAACATGCATAGTATTTAGTATCACATAAACTTGATATAAATATAGTAATAATTATTGTTGTGCACTTTAAACTTGCAATAAACAAACCCTAAAAAAAGTAAGTTTTACTATTCGTACATATGAAGATAAAAAAGTTAAGTGGACGTTGTACAGAATCATGTGCTACCACATTTTTCATTCCGATTGTCTTTATAGACTTATAGTTTGTTTGGTAGGAGGAATTTAACCATTAAAATTGATTAAAATCCCAAAATGTAGTTATCCTTTGTTTGTTTTACGAAAATGAGATAAAATTTGGATTGGGAATGGAACCTATATTACTTATTCACTTGACATTGCTACACTTCTACGTCAATTTTTTTTGTGCTGACAAGGTAAGCTTCATCTTCCCCTTTTTTCTTTTCTTTTGAAATTTTCATTGAATGGTGATTTTGTTGTAAGCTTTCTAAGGTGGATGGTTCATACTTCATACTTATCAGTTATCCTAGCATAAGTGTTAAAACATAATTTAGCAAAATCTGATAAGGGTAAAATAAATAATAAATTTCATAAATCTCATACTCACTTTCAAACAAAGAATATTATAATATCCCTTACTTATTTCCACTTATATACTTCCTTTGTTTCCTAATGTTCTTTCCGTTTAGAATATCTATTTTGAAGAGAGAAATTTGATTAAGATTTTTAAGACATATTTGGATGATAAAGTATATCTATGTAAGATCTCGTTAGATTCGTCTTAATGTACACTTTTTTATTATATATTTTTAGTAATTTTTTAATATGCGCATTTTAGAGATATTAAGGCTCAAAATTTACTTTGGAAATTGTACAAAAAGTAAATGGAAAAAACATTTAAAAACGGAGGAAGGAGGGAGTACTAAATATGGGATTGGTATATTATATAAATCATCAATTTTCCCAATAATTAATTTTCATTCCTAATCACCTCACTTTCTTATCCATAAATTTCTATCCCCACATATACACCCCTTGGCCTATTGTAATATGTTAAGTGTGCAATTGGTGGAACATTGTTAAAGCTTAAATGCATGTTCCCCTTCAATTTCACACTTCCCCATCTGTCTTAATTTACATTAGTTTTTATTTATAGTTTTTCAAGCGTTTTGTATGATCACTTCCTCATTTGAAATCAAAATCATCATATTTTTTTAATTTCATATGTAAATTTAAATTTTTTTTAAAATCTACATAATTTAATCTCTTTCTTCTCTTCATTTAATATCACATTTAATACACTAAAGAACAAAATATTAAAACTTACTATATCTTCTTAAAAAACACTCAATTTCCCTTTGATGCTATTCACCCCAAAGAAAGTGAGTAGCTACTTCCGATACGAAGTACTTCCTTTGCTACTCTCAATTTGCACATCATTTTATTTTAAATTGTCCCATTCATTTTGCATCATTTTCTTTTATGGTAATGATCCCTCTTTATTTCTTTAAATTTCATCCACAAACTTATTTTCTCTCTCCATCATAACCCCTCATCCCTATCATTCACTTATTTTTTGTCTTATTCGCCAACCGAATTTTACTTTCCATTAAATTTAAATTGAGAAACTAAAATGGGTCTATACTGAAGGAGTAATGATTTACATTATTGTTATGACTGTTCATCATAGAATAAATTATAATCCATCATAATTAGACTGCTACCCAACATGTCAATCATAATAAGCCTTAGTATATACGTAACAACTAATACAATAACAATTTAACGCAATTATCCAAGATTTAATGCTAGTATCCAAAATGTAATTCCGTCAATATCATAATTAACATTTTCAAAAATTTGTCTCGGAAGTTTAATTACCTTTAACGAAAGCGCAGCTCATTCCAACGCCAAAAGCAATTGCAACAGTAAACAATCCAAGAAGAATAAAGTTGATCGGATGGCGTTTCATGTAAGCGTACAACGGGCACATTACTGCACAATAATCAACAACCATCAACAATATAAACTCTTAAAATCATAAATTTAAAATCCAATCCAAAAAATGATTACGAATAAATAATCAACACAAGATTAATGGAGAAATTACTTATAATGGGAGAAATCAGGATGACGATGTAAATTGCAAGACCGGAAGGTGTAGAAACCAAATAATGCGAAATAGGTCGAACGAAAACAACAACAGAAGCAACAATGGCGGTGAGAATCATTTGGATAGCGATGATTATGTATACTTTACGAATGAATGCCCATCGAAATTGTGCATTTTCCACCATGTTTGGGTAGAGTTGCCCTGTTTCAATGTCGCCTGCTGCCCCTTTTCCCATTGTTGTATTTGTTTAAACCAGATCAAAATTTCAAACAAATTTTGGAGAATTTGCCAGAAATGATTTTACAAAAAAGGGTTGGGGTTCTTGGAAAATATTGACGAATGGAGATTATTGATGAAGAAGATTTGAAAAATGTGTTGTTTAAGGGCGAAATAGGCAATATATTTTTTACAAATAAAATTTTACTCCTTACTTTCCTTAAATAGGGTGGGATACATCTTAATATCTTATCACACGTTTAACCAAAAATAGAACCAAATACCTTTCCAACATAAGTTTTAGGATCCTAGAGTTGTTCAACGGCCGACTAACCATGTTGCGATATCATCATCATCATATAGTGTATCCCGCTCATAGAAAATTATGCTCAGAGTTTGGGAAGGGGTTTTAGGATCCTAGAGTTGTTCAATGGTCGACTGACCATGTTGCGATTATAAGAGAATAAGAGAATGAATTGAAAGCTTGAGTTTTACAAAGGGAAAGCAACTATATATATACTACTACCAAGGAAAGGAAAAACAGAAACTAAACATTATTACAACTAAATATATCCAAAAGCAGTTATGATGGTTTAATAGCCCCCCTCAAAATATGCTTGTAGCTTGCAAGACCAATTTTGCTTATCAATTTCTGAAAAGAGCTAGTGACGTGGTAGCGGTTTCGTTAGAACATCTGCAAGTTGATCATGCGTGGATCTATAGGACACACGAAGATTACCACATTGAACATTCTCACGGACAAAGTGATAATCCAAGGCCAAATGCTTCATTTTGGAGTGGGAAACCGGATTAGCACATACATATGTGGTGCCTAAGTTATCATAGTATACCACATGCTTTGTTAGGGGCTGTAAATGTAACTCAGAGAAAAGATTTTGGAGCCATAACAGCTTTGCAGTAGTAGTGGCAACAGCTCGATATTCTGCTTCTGTGGAAGACCGAGCTCGGGTTCGCTGTTTACGAGAGGACCATGAGATAGGATTTGACCCAAGATAGATAATGTACGCGAAAGTGGAGATGTAATCATCTTTATCACGAGCCCAATCTGCATTGGAAAAGGCATGTAGAGACAAAGGTGTATTGTGCCGAAGGACCAAGCCGTAGTTTATGGTGCCAACAAGATACCGTAGTAAGCGTTTTAAGGCATTCCAGTGATCATCTGTAGGGGACTGCATATATTGAGCTAATTTATTGACAGCAAATGCTATATCTAGACGTGTTAGACCAAGATATTGAAGACTTCCAATTAAGCCTCGATACTCCTTAGGATTGGAATAAGGTATGCCTGCCTTGGTGAGTGGTGGATCAACTGTTAAAGGAGTGGGGATTGACTTTGCTTCATGCATATTTGCTTTGGTCAAAATATCCAGAATGTATTGTCTTTGATTTAGAAGCAAGCCTTGATGATTACGACGAACTTCCACGCCCAAAAAATAAGAAAGTTCACCTAAATCCTTTAAAGAAAACTGAGCAGCAAGAGTTGTGATAAATTTTTCAAGAGCATTGTCATCACTTGTAGTTACAATTATGTCATCAACATAAATTAAGACATATATACGAATATTATGCATCAAATAGACAAACAATGACGAGTCAGATATGGAGTTTTCGAAACCTAAAGATAACAAAAAAGAACTTAGTTGCTTAAACCAAGCACGAGGTGCTTGTTTGAGCCCATAAAGTGCTTTGTTTAGCTTACAGACATAGTGAGGATTAGTAGCATCGGAGTAACCAGGAGGTTGTTGCACAAAGACATCATCATGGAGTTGACCTTGCAAAAAGGCATTGTTAATATCTAACTGCCGTAATTTCCAGCCACTAGTAATAGCAAGAGTGAGGACAACTCTAATGGTAGCGGGTTTAATAACAGGACTGTAGGTTTCAGTGTAGTCAATACCCTTACGTTGATGAAAACCTCGGGCCACAAGCCTTGCTTTATACTGAGTGATGACACCAGTGGAATCACGTTTGATTCTATAGATCCACTTGGTGCCAACAACATTTTGAGCACAATTAGGAGGAACCAACTCCCATGTATTATTTTGTAATAACGCTTTGAACTCACAATCCATAGCATGTCTCCATCGTGGATCTTTAAGAGCCTGAGTTATAGTTCTTGGTTCAATTTCTTGAGATGTTAGTTGAGCCATAAGATTTAATTTCTTGATAGGTTTCTTGATATTGTTTTGTAGACGAGTGGTCATCCGGGTGGAAACTTGTTGGGTAGTGGAAGGAGGATTGTTATTTATCTTTGGAGATGGGATCAAGGGGAAGTCAGTGGTGGAGGTATGCCCAGAACTGTCTTGCAAGGTTAGAGGTGGAGAAGTAGAGGTGTTGGATAGCACATGAGTCTCATGACCATGGGATTGTTGTGAAAGTAAAACAAGATCAAGAGGACACCAATCATGAACAGACGGTAGTGATGATGACAAAGCAACATGAGAAAACGGATATTCATTTTCAACAAATTTAACATGCCTCGAAACATATATTTTTTGAGATGTAATATCTAAGCAGTAGTAAGCACTTTGAGACGAGGAATAACCCACAAAAACATATGCAAGAGATTTAGGATCCAACTTATGTTTAACATACGGTTTCAACCAAGGATAACATAAACACCCAAAAGATTTTAGTTTAGAGTAATTTGGGTCTTTGCCAAATAATTTGAAATAGGGGGTATTATTTTGGATGATAGGAGTGGGCATGCGATTAATTAAGTAAACAGTCGTGGCAAACGAAAGAGTCCAATAAGTGATAGGCATAGAAGAATGAGTGAGCAAAGATAATCCAGTTTCCACAATATGTCTATGACGTCTCTCGGAGCAGCCATTATGTTGTGGTGTGTGAGGGGGAGTGGTAAGCCAGGAAATGCCTGTCACGGATAGAAAATCCCTTAACTTTAAATATTCTCCCCCATTGTCAGAGTATAAATGAAGAATAGGTGAGTTAAAATGCTTTTCCACTAGAGCTTTAAAACGAATAAAACATTCCTTAGTATCGGATTTGCATTTGAGAGGATAAAACCAAATATATTTTGTAAAATGATCTACAAAAATTATATAGTATTTACGTCCATCAAACGAGAGGATAGGAGAAGTCCACAAGTCAGTGTAAATATATTGTAGAGGAGCAGTGGAAGAAATAGTTGATTTAGCAAATGGCAACCGATGCATTTTATTGATATTACATGAATGACAATTACAAACTGAATTTTTCGAAATAGGAATGGAAATATGAGAACAAATTTGTTTAAGAACATGCAAAGATGGATGGCCTAGTCTATGATGCAGAGTAAGTAAACTAGGTGCAACTTGAGATGTGTAGGCGAGAGGAGTGGTTGAAAGAACTTCATAGACACGTTACTTATGAGGACCTTGGACTAAAACCCTCCCCGTGGATATATCCTTCACAAAAAAAACAAGAAGATGAGAACTCAACACTAACATTATTATCACTACAAAGTTTAGATATAGAAATAATGTTACGAGATATTGAAGGAGCATGCAAAACATCATTTAAAACTAAAGACTGAGAAGAAACATGTAAATTTGTGGAACCAATATTTTCAATTGCGATACCCTTACCATCACCAATTAGTAACTCCTCGGTGCCGTCATACGGATTATGAAGAGAAAGATTTCCAAGATCATTGGTAACATGGTGGGAAGCACCACTGTCAAGTGACCAAGCATTGTCATTATTCTCAGTGAAGTTGGCAATATGAGCTTGTGGTTGGATACCAAAACCTTTGGCAGTAGCTGGTACAGAGGTTGCACAGTGGGGAAAGATTGTTTGAAGACAGTACATTCAGAAAGAACATGACCCCGTTCACCACACCATTGACATTTTTTAAGAAACGGTTTCGGGGTACGAGGATGAAAGGAGGAAGCATGATTGGATGAGTGTATAGATTGAGTATGAGAGGCAGTATACCTAGAAATGTTGGGCTTAGATGAATGGCGACGTGTGGTAGCAAAAACAGATGCAGGTAATGCAGCAAGATTGTGAGATTCATGCTTCTTGATAGCTAATTCTTTATTGATCAATTTTTTATGAAGTTCTTCAAAACTGATTGGAGAATCCCGACTGTTGATTTGCTCGAAAAAAGTTTCATATGAAGCATCCAGACCCTCAAGAATGCGATCAATAAGATCTTCGTGATCCATAGGTTTACCCAAAGAGGCCAATTCGTCGGCAATAAGTTTCACATATTGCATATATTCAGTAATGGAGTTGGTACCTTTGGATATAGCCTTGAGTTGAGCCTTCTTTTGTTTAATGTGACCCCTAATGACCTTATGAAAGGTCTCTGCCAAAATATCCCACAATTCTTTGGAAGTCTTGGCTTGGGAGACTAATGAGACAAGATCCAAAAAGTAATTGATCTTGGCGAAACTAAGAAAGATGAGCAGGGTTTGATGTGGGTACATTGACTACTGTGATTTTGGCAGGGGTGGAGATAAAGAGCCATTAACATACCCTATTAAATATCCATTAAGGATGGCATTAATTTGAAGCTTCCAGTCCAAATAGTTCTTGGAATGAAGTTTGAGAACATTGGTGACAGAGATGACAACAAGAGGAGATGTGGAATCATTTGGGTTGGAAATGGTGGTGGTGGAGGAAGAGTTGGGCATGGGAAGCGGAAGAAAAGGAACGAGATACTGATACCATATAAGAGAATAAGAGAATGAATTGAAAGCTTGAGTTTTACAAAGGGAAAGCAACTATATATATACTACTACCAAGGAAAGGAAAAACAGAAACTAAACATTATTATAACTAAATATATCCAAAAGCAGTTAGGATGGTTTAATAGCGATATCATCATCATCATCATACCTAGTGTATCCCGCTCATTGAAAATTATGCTCAGAGTCTGGGGAGGGAAGAACGACAGAAGCTCATATCCATAGAAGAGAGTACGGTCAAAGAATCCGGCGATAACTCATACTCATAATGGAGAGCGCGATCAAAGGAGTCCCCCGGCTCGAGAAAGATCAAGAGAAGTTTCTGTAATAGGAAGATACATGCAAATAAGTTGTTCGCCTTATTATTATTATTATTATTATTATTATTATTATTATTATTATTATATGTTAATCTTGGGTAAAATCTTATTTGTAGGTTTTATTCAAAAAAAGGTAAAATCTCATAAATTTTTTTGTTTTGACCCATATAGAAGTTCAAAGGCGAGTGACTTTACCTGTATAAGCAAAGTCATGTGCATACATTAAGAATAATACAAAATAATTATAATGATAAGTCTCATAACAAAATTAAGGAAACTTACTTTCAAACTAATTTACATAACTAACAATATCTTATGTAGGTATCTTCACATCGTACATCATAAATCATAGTCATAATCATAAATACTACTCCCTTCGTTCTTTTTGTTCTTCTCATTTACTTTTTACATAGTTTTTAAAGCAAATTTCGAGCTTTAATATCTCTAAATACGCATTATAAAAAATTATAAAAAATATATGATAAAAAAATATCCATTAAGACAAATTTAATGAGATTTCGCATAGATATATTTTATCATCTACATATGTCTTAAAAAACTAATTAAATTTCTCTCTCCAAAATAGAATATTTCAAACGGGGATAACATTACGATACTGAGGGAGTAATAAAAGAACTAGGAAAATAACTGATGATTTCTTAGAATTTTTCTAAATGTAAAAATATTAAATTACTAGGACTATAATCATAATCATAATAAAAGAAATGGAAAATATAACACACTACGCTTTCTTAGAGTTTTCCAAATGTAAGAGTATTAAATTAATAGGACTATAATTGATTGTGTGCATGGCACGCAATGATTTATTTTCCTAAATGAATTTAAAGTTAAATTAAGTAAGTATTTAAAATATACTTTTACATTAATTCTTTAATTATATCCAAATAAGAATCATAAATAATAATAATTAAATAAATATTAATCAAAGAACTAAAAAATAACACATGACAATTTTTTAGAGTTTTGCTAAATGTAGAAGTATTTAAAATATATTTTTACATTAATTCTCTAAATCTATATAAGAATCTTAAATATATTAAGTAAGTTATATTGTTATTTAACGTAATTATGTACATGCTTTTGTTAAATAAAATAATTTTTTTTTATTCAATATTCTTTAAAAATTTTATTTATATATGTCTCTATACTAAACTTCTTGCATTGCAAAGGCTTTTAAACTAATCCTCTCTAATTAGGCATTGGCCGAAGTTGTATAAGTGTAATGTTTGGATAACAAGTCTTGAAATTATGTTGATAGAAAAATTTACAGATATTCTTGTATTTTTGCACTATATTTTAGGCACCCCTGTGTTTTTTCAATTATCAATGATACCCCTAACACTTCATGCTAATTACAACCGTGACATTATTTAAGTTTTATCGTTATCTTGTCGTTAAATTCTTTAAAAACAAACCATTGACAGTTTAACGGTAAATAAATAACAAACTGACCATGGTATGAAAAGGATTTAACGGCAAAAACTTAAATAATGTTACTGTTATAATTAGCATGAAATGCTAATCAAAAAACACATGAATACCAAAGATAAAGTGCAAAAATATATGGATAAGATTGATAATTTCCCCAAAACTTATTTAGGGGAAACGTCAACTAAAGAAGAGCTTTTAGGAAGAGAAGGTATTTGTGTAATGCCTTGGGGTTGTTAGGGACACGTAAATTCAAGGAGTAAGGTTTTTGTTTTTCGGTAACTCTCCTGAGACGGCCTTAGCCGTGCAATTAGCCCAGACCCAATAACTTTTTAAAAATATTCTGACATACTAATTTTAAGACTTAAAAGGATAATTTTAAAGTTTAAAAATCCTATTTTAAGACTTAAAAGGTCAGTTTTAATGTTATTAATATCAACTTTAATGTTTGAGAAATCATATTATAAAGCTGAAGTGAGAATTTAATATCCTGCAATTGATCTTTTTAGTCTTAAAATTGATTGTTTAAGTATTAAAATGGACCTTTTAAGTCTTAAAATTGTCAAATTGCATGTCTTAAAATGCCAATTTCAAATTCTTGAAATTGATCTTTAAAGTCTTAAAATTGGTCTTTTAACTCTTGAAATTGACATTTTAATTTGTGAAATTGGTATAAAAAAAAGTACAATTGGACCGGCCCAATAAGATGTGTCTCACACAAGTTTTTGTGTTTGTTTTTTACTTTTTAATCCATTAAAATTAGCCGAGCTGATTTTAAGTCGGCCACCACAGTTTCAGATGCGCAAAACATATTTATTTTTGAAAATAATTTTTTTTTTCATTCACAAAAAAAAAAGGTAATAAAAAATTTTTGAAAATAGTTTTTTCTACTCTTGTGGTGTTTTTGCCTTCTTTCCCTTCCGCTAACCATCCATATCCTTCTTGAATTCAGTGGCGAAACTTGAATAAAATGTTAGGAGGGCGAAGTTAACAAAAGAAATTGAATTCAACTAAATTACAACCAACCAATACAACCAAAAATCATATTGTAAATTTTGAATCAAAGTAAAACTCGTCGCTTTTTTAGTACTTTAAAATTGCCTATAATTTCATTGACATTATATGTCTTTGACTCCTTGCTATTTGTCCTCTAAATGTATATTACTAAACTATCAACAAGAAAAATCGTTGTCCATTTTGTTTCGAACTTTTGTCTTTACTATCTTCATAATAGATTATTTTATTGTAAGATTTTTCAGTGATTCAAGTAGTTACTTATTCAAATTAATTATAAAATATAGATAAGAAAATTTAATTAAAATGTAAAACACATCTCTTTTTTTTTTTTTATTAATGTAAAACAAATCTTTATCCTTCAATTGTGGATAGTAAACTTAATTTTTGATTTTGTCAATTTCCTCCCAATCCCTTTCTTCTTTTTTTGTTTTTTACAGTTGTTAAAATGTGATAATTTCATTCCTAATTGGATAAGTTATTATTAATTACTTATAAGATTCTTTTTTTACTTTGTTTTAGTTATTCTCTTCCTTTCAGGGGTGGAGGAAAGATTTTTGAGGCCCTATTTATTTTTGCGATTTTTTTTTAAAATGGGGCCTTCAGTATATCAAAAAATAAAAATTTTTCCACTTCAAGAAAAATAATTTAAGAAAAATATATCGTAAAATTAGCTTACTTTAAATATAAAAAAGGTTTACAAACAAATCACTTCAAAAGTTTTAGCTCGGAATCGAGTCTGAATAGCACCATTTAATATTTGAGGCCCCTTATTTCGAGGGGCCCTAGGCAGTCGACTACCTGAAATGCCCTAAGAACCACCCTTGCTTCCTTTGATTGTGTTGCTTTTGATTATTAGACTAAAATTATAAAAAATATTAAATAATAGTTGTATATTAAAAAAATTGCTAAAGATCTCGGAAGGGCGAAGCCCCTACCCGCCCCTAACAAAGTTCCGCCTCTGCTTGAAGTTGAACGTTCTCATGAATTGCTCTTGAATTAAGAAATAAGTCATGAATTGCTTGTGGTTACTAATAGCGAAGGATCCTAATTTATTCACTTTTTGCTTTTTTATTTAAATTTTTTTGATAAAAAGTTAGTTTTTTCAATCGCTACGTTAGATTTTAAAATTCCTACAGTCGGTCTCTTGAGATACGGTATCTTGAGATACCGTCTCTTAGAGAGACGTCTCTCAAGCCTAGCCCATTAAACTTTAATGTTTACTTATTGTATACTTAATGCCTACTTACATTATCCTTAATACCTACTTACAATATACTTAATACCCACCAAAAGATAACTTAAAATGCCTACTTACAATATTCTTAATGCCTACCGAGAAACTTAGCCTACTAGTCTACTCATCATATTCTCAATGCTTACTTATAATATCTTTAATGCCTACTTAATGCCCACGGTGTAAGTGCTTAAGTACTTACAATATTCTAAATAACTACTTACAATATTCTTAATACATCCGAGAAACATACTCTATATTTTTCTTTTTGGGCCAGCTCAATTATACATGGTATCTCAAAGAGACCATTCTTAACAAGAAAATGTGAAACAAAAGCAAAATTAACAAAGAAAAATCAGCTTCGGGAAAACTTAATCACAAAAATAAGCGTCTTTATCTCTGAGCCTAAGGTTAGGTTAATTCGAAGTTACTAACAGCGAACAAAAAATTGGTCAAAAAAAGTTGAAATTGTATGTTCACAGTTAATAACTGCGAACAAAAGGGAGACAATGTCATAACACTAGAATGGAGAAAAAAAATTGAACACATATTTGCTCGCCGTTACTAACTGCGAACAAAAATAATTTTCATTTTTTTGTCTCTTGTAACAGTATGACATTATCTCCTTTTTGTTCGCAGTTAAAACCTGCAAACAACCAACTTTGACTTTTTTGACCAACTTTTTTATTCGCTGTTAGTAACTGCGAACTAACTTGACCTTAGGCTCGAACATAAAAACACTTATTTTTAAAATTAAGTTTACCCGAAACTCATTTTTAAAATTATTTTTGTTAAAATTGCTTATTTGTTTCACATTTTCAATTAATTTACTTCTACATTTTTGAAACTTTATAAAAGAGGCCCATTCTCATTTGACCTATGGCCCATAAAATGTTCAATAATTCTTAATTGATATCGTACAATTTAAATTTCATTATTTTTCTTTTTAAGTTTTTATCAATGGGTTGTTTGTATGGACTCGTCTCCGAGTTAGAAAACCTCATACAAGACTTGCCGTAAATGTTAGGACAATGATACATCGTTGGAGACGAGTAATCCTTTGATTTCTACATGAAGGCAATTGTGATTCACAGGATGATGTTGCTGCTTCTCAGAGAAATCATTTCCCTTTGAGAGAAAAAACACAGTAATCCAGCTTCAGCCAAGCTATAACGAATGAAAATTTCAATGATGTATGAAACTCTTTACATAGAACATAAATATGGCGAACATATATATGTAGCAAAAAAAACGTCGATAAAACATAACTCGTGAACTTCAATTTCGTAACTACAACTAGTGAACAGCAAAAAATCAAACACGGTTGTAACCTACAGACTTGCTGAAGAGCCGGCGTATGTATACCACTTGAAGCCCACTTGCTACTATCAGCATCAAGTATTCAGCTAATGTATAAAAGATGACACGCTTTCTAGTACTCTCGTTTGCTGCAGCAAAAAACAAACAAGGTTACTCGAGCTAGGCGAAAATATTATATACATGTATAACAAGAATCCGCGTCAAACGAAGAACATTTACATGTAAAGAACATTTACATTTACATGTATAACAGTGACAACGGACTACATGCCCGAGGTTGAAAGTAGAAATGAGTTTGACATTTTGTTACACTTGTAGAAATTTAAAACATACATATTCGAACCATCTACAAAGAATATGTACGGAGCTCAGCCAAAGAGCAATCTGGCCCCTGTACACTAGCACTTACGGAAAATGACAATGAGGTGACTATATGCCAGATAAAAGTTCAATAGCCCCACAGAAAAACTGAAATTGCACATATACAAGGTTTTTTTTATCAATATTACAAACAATCAAGCAAAAGCAACAGAAGGCAGAAAATTTGAACTCAAGCTCTTAAATTGATGTAGCAACAATCATAATTTTAATTTTTCAACGTAATAGACCACTAAGGATATGGTTTAAAGTTTAAACGAAAAGGGAGCTCGTACACACAAGTTCAATTCAAAGAACAGTTGATAGATAAAAGCCCTAAAAAATCCCACAAAGCAAGATGGCCACTGACGTGGTACACAGTTTTTTGGTAAATGGTTTCTGCCACACCTGCTATGATCCAATGTTTCTCTCTATCTTGCACATAATAGGGCAGTTCCCTGCTTTGATAGGATTCAGTGGTGAACCAGCAACTGCCAGGACAAGAGATTAGAGGTCAGAAAGAGAAGCAGAAATGAAAGATAGTTTCAAAATAAGAAATAGAGAATTAGAAGAAGAGCGTAAGATTGCAGAGAATAGATACTAAGACAGAGAATAGAAGAATATTAAAGGGAGGATTCAGAGTATATTCATTGCATAATTCTCCGCAATAAAAAACTATGAATCCTCCCGCTTATATTCTTCTCTGTCCTACTTTCTATTCTCAGCAATTTTACTCTATTCTTCTCCTGATTCTCTCTTTCTTCTTCTGAACTTCTCCTCACCTTTGCTTCTTTTCTCTTCCATACTTCTAATCCCTATTTTGTGCAGGCATCTTCTGGTTCACTACAAAACCATACCCAAAATATTTCTCTTGGGCACGTAAATTTTCAAACACATGAAGCATTACAGCTTCAACAATATGACATATGATTTATCCATTTGTTTAACACATTGAAAAAGGTTTTCCAGATAAATGTTACGACTTAGTCAACTCTAGCCACAACCTATATATGACACCATTTTTTAAGGAATAGAACACTAAACAATGTAAAAGCCTTAGTCCCAGGCTCCTAGCAATATGATGTCAACTACATGAACCAAAATAAATCAGCGTGGGGAAACATTGCTGACAAAGATCATTCAGCCTTGTCTAATACTAATCTACAAATAATACCAATTACTAATCTACAAATAACAAAATATATCATCTTCAGCTTTTTTGCCAAACAAAGACTTTATAAAATACCAAAGAGATTTTATTTTTTGGTAATAGCTTTAGCAGATAACCACAGGAACTTACTGTGACGATGACGTGCATCACGGGCTTTTAAATACTTCTGCTCTGATGTTACAGACTCTAATGCTTCTCTTAGCTCAGCAATTTTTACATTGATTGGATCCAAATGCTCTGCACAGTGCACAGCAGGATAAATTGACAGCAGTTATCATTGAGCAACGTATTTTCTAGAGTAAAATTCTAATTGAAGAAAATATGCACAAACCATCTTTTGCAAGATTATGCTCGGTTGGAATATGGCCAACATGAATGTAGAAAGATACAGTCTCAGGTGCTGAGTACGGGTTGTGGAAACAGAATTTATACATCCCACTTCGGGGAGCTTTAAATTCAAACTTGTCACCAGATGTTCCTTTCTGAGTGTGGACAACATTACCTGCTGGTGATGTCACCTGCAATTGAATGGCAATTAGCATGCATGATTCATCGATGCTAAAGGCAGAAACGATAGCTTTTGATACTAAATTTTGGTTATAGACAGAAAAAGTCCTCCAACAAATATACAAAAGCTAGGAAACTATTAGAAACCAAATTCATTCCCAGAGTGGAAATATCATCTGAATTCTATAGGCTTAACCAAATTATAATCCACGGGTGTTATTAATAGTTTACAACTTTGCATATAAAGTAGATTTCATTTACGTTTGTAATAATTCATCATTCCATCTATAAGAACTGATGTGAAAGCAAGACCTAAGAATAACTAGACAATTGGAACGATCTCATTAACATACTCCTACTTAGGGGCAGAGCAAATATTGATAATAATGGTTATGGCCTGTGCATTTGCAAAAAATTACTGATGAGCATTGCGAACAAGTTATGTTGTTTCATACCAATACCTTCTACAACCTAAGCTCAAAAGATTACTGTTGATTACGAATTTTTATGATTTATTGCACATAAAGAGTGGGTTAGGCAACCCTTCCGTCAAGGTGGGTCTAATTCCATACTGATGCTTTTCATAAATTAGTTAGGTTCTAATATTTCCTTTTGGTGATAAAATTTCAAATTAATTGCAAATATAAATGCGGTCTAATTAATGCTATGTTAATAAAAATAAATACTTTATCATAAAAATGTGCTTCATGTAAAAGTTGAAATAAGGTGTAAGCTATCGTAAACAAATGTTGTCTGATTTATGAGTCATTTAATATCTAAGGCTCCCTTTTTTTGAGGCCCAATGCAGTCGAGGATGTTGCACATACCCAACACCTCCCCTACAGCCCTGCTGCCCTCTTGTTCTATATCATTCACAAAAGAGGCCAAGAAACAGTGTTTCTTGGCTACTGAAATTTTTACATTATGCATAGCTTCTAAAAAAATTATTGTTGACATCCAAAACACTTAATCACCCATCTGATAAAGTATTCATTACTATCCACATCGTGACTTCACTATATAGGCTTTTGAGCCTACCACGACCGCTATTATGAGTATATAATTACAATTTGCTCGAACGAGCACATAAATACTCCAAAAACATTTTACCATTATTCGGTCTTTGGGAATATTTCTAACACTCTAAATGTTCTAACAATAGCGACACAAGACGCGGAAAGCTTCCAACCACCCACATTGCCATGAAAAAAGTTTCGTAAACATAATCTTAAGAGTTTATTTTTCTTTATAACTTGATTGTAAATTTCAGGGACATACTAATGAGGCAAATGTAACAACTCCGCCAACCAAAAAACTAGTGATTTATCTCTTTAAAGCCAACAAGATCTCAATTTACCCTTAAAACTCAAACCTTAAACCCTTGCATTTAACAAAAGTTTACCGTGGTCCCCTCCCTCCCCCCCAATCACTAGTACATGGAAAATTATTTGTTGTATGCATTGGAAGTGTCTATAATCACATGACATGACCAGAATCTTGTTCGCTAAAAATTCTTCAAAATTTATCATTTTTGAAGATAGAATAATTTATGAAGAAAACCCAACAATTGGAGATTAGTATCATCATGGACATTGACACGAAAACTTTCACTAAAAACATTAAAATATCTCGTGTACTCAAACAAGCCTCACAAAAGCGCAATGTGTTGATGAATCACCGGCTCACCGCTCAAGCATTTACTTACTTTCCCTTCACATACAAAATCTAAAATAAGTATTCATGTCTAAATGAAAAGGTATATGCTAGTGCCTCTTAGGGCACCATCATACACTATAACCAGTCAAACATCACATATTAGCATAGATCGTATCATAGAACATGCATTCAAATTGATTCTTAAGATAGTGTTGTAAACAAACTCCATGAGTCCCACATTAGTTTACAAAGTGACTTTTTCAAGTCCACCCAAGGAATTTACACTTCTAAATCAAGCATAGAACCACTATCTCCATCACATCTACTTCCTCTCAATATAATATAACCCACAAACTCCAACTCAATCTACTCTCCCGTTATCCAAGTATCCTCAAATCATAAATGATTCTCTCCCTCTTGAATAGTAAAGTTATCCACTATGTCTAATGTCATATATTTTTCCAGATACTCTTGTGAAAAATTGTGCAATTTAAAGTTTGTAAATTTAAGTGGGGTAGGGGCAATGAATCTAATTCTTAGGCAATTCAATATAACATGCAACCCTTCCCACCTATTAAGCTTAAATTAAATGTGACCACCGAGAAATCAGAATGAAAATCAAATCTAGAGATTCACAACACAAAAAAAAGTTGGTACCCTTCTCTTTTCATCTTTTTAATCTATTGTTTTTGATGTCGTGAATAACTCAATATAGCACGCTTTGGGATTAAAAACATGACAACATTTCTACTAATATCTCACCAATGTATGAAAAACTGTTACACCTAGGTATGAAAAAGTTGGTACCATATAGCATTTACGACTTTTATCAATTTGCATCAATGATGGAACATTGGTACATGCATAAATAATCGTCAACTCTTTTTATCCTCGAAACCTTGATAAATTATACAGACTACTGAAATGTTACAAAGTGATGGGTAGAAAAATTAGGCATCTATCTTACATGTATCAATAATTTCTAGGTATAACTTTGTATTTAGCTTCAAAAGCATGCTCAATATTTACAAGTATACGTGCATGGAGTACAAGGTTGCTTACTCTAAATATTCATTCCTCATCAAAGAAATGACACACGAAGAACCTCCTGATTGGAAGTGTGATAAGGATGAACATACGAAGAAGCTCCAACTTGAAGAAAGCTCCTAGCTAGTTAATATTCTGTTATACTTATGCATTTTCTTTTGAAGGAAAATTGATCAAAACTTGTACTATAAATATTCATTACTCATCAAACAAATGACACACGATTTTATGATAAAAAATCATTAAGGACATTGTTCTTGTCTAGCTCTATTACCTTGAAAACCTTGTACTATCCCTCTCCATCATTTGACATTCACCATTATTCATTTTCCATCATTCATCCATCAAACATCAAAAACTCCAATCTCTCTCAAAATTGTCACCCACAAAGAACTATAAACCATTTGTCCAAACCCTACTATCCAAAAAACCCTATCTACCCATCCATATTCCCAAAACCGTAAATACAATTTTTCCAACATTCCTAAACCACAAAAAAAAGTCTCAAACTTTTCCCAAATCCTAACCCTAAATCGTCCAAATAACCTAAACCCATGCTGAAATCCAAATCCGTTTTGAAAAAAATGTATTACTCAGGCTTGTAGGTCTGATGCTATATCAACCTTAATAAACATAAATTTATAGTAATAATCTCAACAATAGTATTCTCACCTGTTGTTCAAATGAAACAAAGGGTTCAACTTTTCACAAACATAAAGTATGAATAATATCGGCACCTGTTGTCTAAATGAAAGGCTGTGTAAATGCGACATCCTTTAAACCACAATTGAATCACTAGGTATAGTATACTCGTCTATATCCCGCTGAGATTGCTAACTTTAGTGCAGCACACACAATTAGGGTTGGTTTTGTATTGGAATAATAAAAAAAATCGTTTGAAATATGTAGATGGTATGAATTGAGATATGAAATGTGTGAGAGACAATTACTAGAGAATACGGGATTATTTGCAAAAATGGAAACCAAATGAAATCAATGGATGGCCTAAATAAAATGTAGCAGATTGAGTGGAACAAACAGAATACAAGTACTAAGACTATTGAAGAATTACAAACAAATTACAATTACAATAGACCAACCAAACAACAAAAAAATTAAAATGAACAAAATGATGTGAAATTTAACAGAATTTCAATTCAATCAATCCATAGTGATCCGAAGATCCAAAAACACTGGCAAATAACCATCCAATAAAATTCAAAGGAAGATTTAAGAAATAGAAAGGTACATACAGTAAAATCGATTCCGGGATGATCGGAACTCCAGAAGATATCATGATCAACAACAACAAAGTTACCAGAAATAGTGTCACCTTCGTAAAGAACATACTCATACACACACTCCATGTCGTTAACAGTGACGGCAAGACCAGATAGCTCCGATACATAGTAGCTAAATAAGAGTCCTATTACCATGTAGATCTGTATTGATCTTCTGCCATGTCTTTTATCCTCCATTTTTTCCGACGAAAGGTTTTCCCCGGCCTGTGTTTTTTAAGAGGGCGAGAAAAGAGTCCTAATACCATGGAGTCTGACTTCGGATGTCCATGTTCTTTTTTTTCGGGTTTGAATACGTGGCAATTACTGATTGGTCTCAACACGTACCCGCGAGAACACCTCATATAATTTTGACTAACTAGTAATTTCTCACAAAATACTTACAACTAATTTAATACTCCCCCTTCTCTACTAATGTTCTCATTGGAAATATTCAGGGGAATTAAGAAAAGTGAAATCTTTTAGATAGTGGAGATAATATTCACGGGAATTAAGAAAAGTGGAATCTTTTAGATAGTAGAGATATTATTTTATTGAATAATAAATTTAATGGAGGAAAAGTGGAAACCACAAATATTTAAAAAGTATTTAAAGAAAGTTATTGTAAAAATTATGGGGATCACAACTAATTAAAAAATATTTTTATGAAGTTAGTGGGAAACATATGGGGACCATAAGGAATAAAAAAATGTTAAAATAGAGTTAGTGGAAGATATGTGGGGACCATAATCATTATTAAAATATTAAAATGAAGAAAAAATAATAATTTGGGAACCAAAGTCGCTTTAGGAATTCTCTCTTCTCTCTCTAGAATTCCTAAGAGTGTGTGTTTCCCTTTCGTGGGGTTTGTTGTCTCCTTCTATGGAGGTTCTCTCTACCGTTTCTTCACGGTCTAAGAGTAATTCTCAGGGTATTATGGAGGGTGGTTCTCAGCGGGGGTCCCTTGGAGTGGAGGGTAAGAAGGATGATTGTGTCATTCTTGAATCCAAGAATGATCAAGATGATGAGGCAGCAATAAAGGTGGGCTGTCCTCTGTCTGGGCGTGAAGACGGTGAGGAGGATGCGGCTGAGTGGGTGATGGATGGTGAGGAGGTGGATGAGGAGGATGACAAGATCGCTCTGGGTCTTGTGGGTTGCTTATGGTCGTCGAGGGTTCCAAATTCTAGTGCTTTCATCTCCACCATGAAAAGTGTATGGACAGTAAAATACGGGGTGGAGATTGTCAATATTGGGAATAACCTTTATCAAATTCAATTCTTCCATTGGAAGGATAAGGAGCGGGTTATGGAAGGGCAGCCGTGGCACTTTGACAAATACCCCTTGCTTCTCGAGGATATGGACAAAGCCTCAAAACCATCGGATATGAAGATGTCGCTTTTGCCTATGTGGGTTCGTTTCTATGATATCTCGTTCAAAGGACGCGGCAATGAAGAAAATGCGAAGGTCTTGGGCAATAAGGTGGGGACATTCATGGCGATGGCGAAACCAAGTCGCGTTATTATGGATAAATCTTTACGGATTAGGGTCAAGATTGATGTCTGTAAACCTTTGGTGACTAAGGTTAAATTAAGAATCCGGGGTAATCGGGTTTGTGATATTCCGGTAAAGTATGAGCGCTTGCCGATGATTTGCTTCTTTTGTGGACGTTTAGGCATGGTTCGAGCGAATGCATGGAGACGAGTGGGGATAGCACTCCGGAGAAAAAGTTCGGGGTGTTTTTGAGGGCGTCTCCTTGGAAGTTTCCTCTTGTTGGGGAGTCTAGTAGCTTTGGGCGGGGGGACCTATCTCCTAAACAGGTTTTAGAAAGGAAGTTTATCACTAAGAAGGATGGGGGGGGGACCGGTGTCGATTGGTAAAGGCAGTGGTAGATGAGTTTGAAGACTGTTTTAAGCAGGTTTCTATTGAACCGAAGGATGTGGTGGAGCATGAGAGGGGCGGTATGGGGAGCATTATCGAAGAAGTGGGCAGGCCGTGTGGTTCAGAGGGTCTTGGACCCGAGGATAGTATGGCCGGATGTGATGGCCTTAATCAGGGGGGTGAAGGGGCGCTTTATCATCGAGAGGATACAGATTTTGGAGCGCCTAAGGAGGATGATCAGGATGTTCTGGCTGGGGTATCGCAGGAGAAGAAATGGAAGCGTCGTGCTCGGAGAGGGGGGGTAGGAGTGTAGATGTAGAGAAGATTCAAACTCACATTAGCAAACGCTCGGTATGCAAAAGAATTGAGTGGGACTGTATGGAGGAGGAGGGGAAGAAAGCACAGAGAAGAAGGGTGGACAATATGGAGGTTGACCGTTTTGAAGAAATTCCGGTGGCGGGCCCCACTTCTTGGGCTCTTCCAGGTCAATGAGCCATATTTTGTGTTGGAATTGTCGAGGGCTTGAGAGTCCCGAGGCAATTCGATCATTGAGGAATTTAATCCGTCAAAATTCTCCCAACATTATTTTTCTTTGTGAAACTAAGCAGTGGGGTGTAGAAATGGAGAAGGTGCGTAGGAAGCTAAGTCTTGACCATGGCGTTTGGGCTGATGCGATTGGTCGGGCTGGGGGTGGCCCTTTTTTGGTCGAACGAAGTTGATGTTCGCATTAGGTCGATGGACCAGAGATATATTGACTTCGAGGTAAAGAGGGAGGATGGGGCTTTTTGGCGAGGTACGGGCTTATATGGGTGGTCGGAGACGGGGGAGAAATGGAAAAACTTGGTGAGTGATTCGGGATCTTGGTAGGGAGTCGGATATTCCTTGGCTTTTAATGGGCGATTTTAATGAGATTTTATATGAGTCGGAAAAACGTGGTGGATGTCGGGATGATGTTAGTTCCATAACTGATTTTCATGATTCGATTGACACTTGTGGTTTGAAGGACTTGGGGTTCTCGGGTTACATGTTCACATGGTCTAATAAGAGGGGGGACAATTTTATTGAGGAGCGGTTGGATCGTGCCCTTGCAAACGAGGGGTGGCTTGACTTCTTTCCTTCCTTTTCGGTTCATCATCTTGTTTGGGATTCTTCGGACCATCTCCCCATTTTGATTAAAGCATGTAAAGATGTAGGGGGTTCGGATGTGGGGGTGCCTTGGGATAATAAACCTTTTAAGTTCGAAGCAAAGTGGTTGCATGTTCCGGATTTCATTTGGTAGTCAAGGACGCATGGGAAAAAGCCAGGTCGATATCGTATGGGATGTGGTCGGAGAAAGTGTCTTGTTGCGGGCGGATTCTTGACAAATGGGGAAAACATACTTTCAAGAATATTCATAAGAGGCTTCGATGGTTGAATAAGAGACTTAAGCGATTGAGATGGATGGTTCAAACGTCTACGATTATCGATGAAGAGAGGCGGGTGGAGGAAGAAATTCGTGATATCCGAAAGAAAATTGAGACGGAGGGGTGGCAAAGGAGTAGGCCGTTCATATTGCGAGACGGGGATAAAAACACGTCATATTTTCACTACCAGGCTTCGCATCGGTTTAAGAGGAATAAAATTGTCTCTTTGTTGGATGTTGATGGGCGCAAGGTGGAGAAGCAAGAAGATTTGGTTCGGGTGGTTTGGCAGTTCTATTCGGACTTGTTTACGTCTTCTTGTCCCCCTATTCATAGTGAGTTGCTTTCCCACAGCATTACAAGAAAAGTGATATTGGGCGACAACCAAAAGTGTAGCACAAACGATTGAAAAGTGTGGCCCAAACATTGGGCCACAAATAATTTTTTGTCACTATAACTGTGGCCCTATCGATGTTGCCCATGTAAATAAACTTGGGTGTCAAATACGAGTTTTTCTCCCAAGCCGTTTGCTTATGGGCGTCATGATTAATTTGTCGCCCATATTCAACCTTGTGCGTCAAACTCTTGTGGCCCAATGTTCAATTTAATTATCGCCCGAGATTGATTTTGTCGCCCAATTAACACCTTGGGCGTCATTATTTTGGAGTCCAAAATGTAAAAAATTTTGTCGCCCATGATTAATATTTTGGGCATTATCATAATTTTGTCGCTCATACAATACCATGGCCAACAAGTATTTTGTGGTCCAAAGAAACCTTATTATAAAGGTTTTGGGCAACACTTTTATTTGTGGCCCACAATAGAAAATAATGTCTAATAACAGGTTAAATTATATCAAACATTGCTTTTGATAATCTTTTAATAAATTAAATTAAGCACCAACAACAAAGAGAATCACATATAATAATTAACAATAATAGAAATATAATGTTTCTAGCAATTTAAGTATTAAAAATCCTCAAGAAGTAAAGTTACAATTTAAAATAAAAGTTACTTTTCCTATCAAACTATATATATGAAAGTAAAACCAAAAGAACCAAAGTAGTAACAACCAAACTATATATATAACAAGCCACCGAAGCAGTAACCAAAGCACAAAGCACCACATTTGTTGACCCATAGCAGCAACCAACAGAGAGCAGCACACCGATAATTCACCCTCATCCAAGCAGCAAACAGAGTAAGCAGCAACCAGCCAGATAGCATCAAACCCACGCACACACGGAACAACAACCAAGCTCAAGCAGCAGCAACACATCCAGAACACATACAGAAAACCCACCATAGCAGCTAGCATGCAGGCAGCACCACCACAGACCACACACAACCACCACAGATCAGAACACTATGCAGCAGATAGAACATAAAGCAAAATCCCAACCAGCAACAGCACAGACCCTCGAAAACATCCCACCAATACCAGCAACAGCAGGTACGAAACTAGAAGGTTGATAAAAACAATCATCTTGTAATAAGATTGCCAATTAAAAACACTTAAAAAAAACAACCATATACACGAAGCTCTAATCTAATATGTTATTGCTCCAAGAGATAAAGAGACTAATCAACTCAATATCCTCACAAGGATTAAAGAGATAGGAAATGTGACTTTCGCAGATGCAACTAAGTGTATCGCGTTGTTCATATTGTTCATAAACACTTCACTTCACAAGAAAAGATAAGTAAATCAAAATAATAATTGTGGGTTATAAGCCATATTGACATACCAATTTCGGTTGAACCACGCATCAACCTTGCTATCTCGGCCATCAACTCTTGTTTTAACTGGTTCTCTCTTTCAACCCTCTTGTTTTCTTTTTCGGTCATTTCTTGTTTCAACCTTTCAATTTCATCTCGGAGGGCAAGCTCTTTCACTGCAAATGCTTGCTCCATTTGTTGAAATTCTTCCCTAACCTCAGAATTGGGAGCTGTTATTCTTTTCACCATTTTTGGTCCGTAACCAAGGCCCCTTGTATAACCGCTACAATTTTTAAAGACCCTTGCATACACTTGTTGAGGTGTGAGGTTATCAGCACCTTTTTCCTTAATTTCTTTCTCATGCAAATCCTTAAGTGCTTGGAGATTGGCAGTTGCATCTGGTTCCAATCCGGTAACGGCATGCCTGTCATTCAATTAAATTATTGTTAGCAACATGAAATTTATTTAATTAGTATAAATCTTACAAAAAGCAATTTGTATCACGATATACCTATGAGACTTATCATATAGTCTCACGTATTGTGGTTCTTTATTGGCTTGTGTCGAAGGTTCGAGTTCTAAAACTTTTGCATTATCTTGTTGTGAATCTTGCGGTATATGTGGAGGTTCATTTTGCTACATAAAGAAAAAATATATAAATTATTTATGTCTAATAGTCATATATAGGGAAAAAATAAATTACCATTTCATCCAAAAGCCTTGCAGTAGATTTTGCTCCATTTGAATGCTTGATTGTTTGCTTCAATCTAGCATTTTTGTTTTTTTCACTTATACTCTAAAACAAAATTCAAATCCGATATACATTAATTTAAGGCCCATGATTATTATTGTAGCTATAAGTTAAAGATAAATCTAATGTTTGACCTTGGTTTTAGGATCATTCCAATAGTGACCAATCACCCAATTCCACTGATTAACATCTATCTCAGGAGGTTTGTTTGCTTTTGCTGCAGCAATTGAATATCCGATAAAATACTTCTCCTTCAAATGGTATCGCCAACCTCGATATAAAGCTGCACATTGACAACTCAATGCTACTTTCACATTGACTCCGTCAACAAATTTTGGTAAATCCCATTCACCCTGCAAAAAAAAACCCAAAAACTATCATACTCCTTCCTCTATTACTAAGAAAATAACATATAAAAACCTTTTATTACCTGAATCTTAGAATACAACCTTTCCTTGCATTCTCGATCCATGCCAACCCAGTTCCTAGCAAAAATGTTGAACTAATTAATGTAATTTTGGTAAATGATTTCTTTATAACATACAACAGCTATATCTGAATCATATTTGATAGCCTAAGCCTATGTAGCAATTAGAAAATGTTAGGCATACAATCAGAAAATGTTAGGCTGAAAATAATAAGCAAGCTGGGATGTATATGATTCTTCGTATTGGACCATTTGTTGCAGCTGAGTGGACTTATGGGTATGGTTAATTTCTGAAACCTACTTTCAGTGTAGTCGGAATATTAGTCTAATGCGATGAAAAATCATTCGGATTTTGATGTATATGAATGAAAAATGTTCAATTTGTTGTTCTTCAGAGGGGTTCCTGTATGGGTGCACTACGTGTCAGGAATGGAACTTAGAACTGACAATGAGCCATGGAAGGTACTGAACCTTTTGCCTTGGTGTCAGCAATAATTGTAGATTATGCAAAAACCAATTTGAATTGCCAATAGTTCTAGTAACATTCTATAAGATGTTTTAAGTTGGTGGGTGTCTTATGCAGCATTACATGAAGAAGTTCACAACATATATTGTAAATCTAATGAAGAAAGAGAAACAATAGCATTTATGTGTGTTAACATCAGAACAGTTTCATTAGCAGCAACAGCCAACAGGCTGTGTTCAGATGTAGAACAACAACAGTAGCATACAGAACAATAGGCTGCTGATCAGTTTAGTGTTCAGTTTGTGTGTGTCTTCAGCGTTCAGATCAGTAACGTGTTAGTGTATGCAGCTGTTGACAAAGTGTGCAGATCAAGAGATGAAGTTGAAGGAGTCATACATTGATGCAAATATATTTTGTTTATTAAGCTTACCTAGTTTTAAGAGTGCAATATTCTCTTACCCATCTACTACAATCACTTCTAAATTCAGCAGCCCTTTCACCAACAACACGTCGCATATCTTCTGAAATTCTTGCAAATGGTTTTTGTGTTGGGTGTTTCTCCCTCCAGCGACGTGATTTTAAACCCCTACTAGGTCCACGCTTGTGATACACTGAAAAAAAAGAACAGAGGAAGTATCAATAGGTCATGCAAACAACAAGGTGTTCTTCATACATGTTTAACATTTCAATTTTCATAAAGTGTTCTTCGTTGCACAGTAGTGAAAATACTGCTGCTGAAATTAGTGTTAAAAATGGTGGGTGTTGGTGAAAAGAATGTTGTTTTCATTCAGGTACAGTACAGCTCAGCAGGTAGTTTGTGAAGGTACAGTACAGCTTAATGTGTACATTCAGCAGGTAGTTTGTGAAGGTCATGTTTTCATGTATAGACAAAATATATTTGCATCAATGTACATTCAACAGGTAGTTTGTGAAGGTAGTTTTCATGTATATACTATATATATTTGCATCAATGTACATTCAATAGGTACAGTACAGCTGATTAGAGGCAGCAACTTATGCAATCAGAACAGGAAGCATGATCAGCTTAGTTTGTGAAGGTCATGTTGTTTTCATGTGTAGACAAAATGAGGATTAGGAGTTCAGAATAGTTCATCCCTGTGCAGCAGGTATCAAATCAACAATTATTAAAGGACCTATTGTTAATGCATTGAGAACCAATTCATCCAGGACCTGTTGAGTTGACGCATGAGTTCATTTGGGGTTGAACAACACATGTTAATTTTGATCATGATATTTAGGGGCTGAATTAATGATGTACAACTATGAAAATAGTAGAGTCAAATATAGTAGTTGCTTTTCCTTTACTTGAGCATTGGAAAATAAAGTCTAGAATTGAGGAGTTAGAAGCATATCAGTATGTGATGTGCATGTTCAAGGGCTGTAGGTTAGTGGTAAAATCAGAAACAAAACATATAATTTAAGTTCATCTTTCACTATAGAATATAATTGAGTCTCACCTGTTGTAGCTGCTGCTCTATTAGCTTGTTGTAATCTTCGGTTTTGACGATAACTCAATTGAGTACCCTGAATATTAGTTGCAAGTGTGTCAGCTTGTGTCAGAGACAACCGACTTTCTTGATTTCTGCAGTTCATTAGCTTAGTTAGTAATAATAGATATTGAAAGGCTCCTTGTTCAAACAATGGAAAGTTCAATTCAAAGGAACAAATTTCTTACCATTAAAAAAATTAAATTAAATTGAAATTTTCTTTTAGAGATCGCCAATAGAAGAGTCACTATCACTACTTAAGTTAACATTTTCAAGTTCTCTATCTAAAGAATATATGCTTGATTCACGATCTGAGAAATCTTCTTCATTATTACCACTTGATTCATCATTAAATTCTTCATCAACATCAACATTAGCATCATTGAATTCTATAGGTTCAATATCAACATAGTTTGGTGTCATATCATCCCTAACTGGATAATTGTCATCATCAATATGTTCACCCTGATGTACTGCATTGACTTCCTCAATTTCTACTTGATCCCATAATGACTCATCATCATTATCATCTTCATCATTGGGAAAATCAAAGTAGTTACGAGGTTTAGTTTTAATTACAATCCTCCATTGGGGTTCATTATGAGTAGGGACATAAAAGTCTTGTTCAATTTGAGATACTAATGCAAATGGTTCATTTGTTTTTAGTTTACGCATAATATTAACAAAAGTAGCTCCAAACTTATCCTTTTGAATTCCTTTTCGATCATCATAAACATCAAACCACTTGCATTTAAACATAACAACTCTAGGACTTGTTCTATCCTTTAAGGAATCATATTCCAACACAATCACCTTCTCTAATAAGCCATAAAAATCTCTTTGGCCACTCTCTGCATCTCCTTTGACCATGACACCACTATTTTGCGTTTTCCTCTTTCTTTGTCGCTTTTTAGTATGAAACCTAAATCCATTAACTACATATCCTTCATAAGCCATTACACACTTCAATGGCCCTCTGGCCAAGCACAACAACTCCTCATTTACCATTTTGTCTCCTTCGTTCCAAAGTTTGGTTATCTAAAAATGAATCGAGAGTAAAAAACAATAAGAAAATTTAAACTTAAAATTAATTTTAAGGCAAAAGTGTAAATGTACTAATTGTGCTTACTTTATTTTTAAACCAATCGCACAAGTCGATCTTTGAATCACCATTCTCATTCTCATATTCACTATGAAGTTTAAGTGTAGTTTAGAATCATTTTTTATTCAAAATAAACGGACGAACACAAAATAAGAGCCAAGTACTTACTCTATAAAAAATCTTGCCTCATCACAATTTTTCAAAATATAAACTTGCGCCAATTTCCATTCATCAAAGGTTAAATCTTCTACATTCACCTTTCCTAATGGCTTCCCTTTATTATTGAACACGGACAAGGAATGGGTTTGTTTCTGATCATCACCATCGTTCCTCAATGCACGATTAAAATCAGTCTCAATCATGTTCATGTATCTTGAACAAAATGTAAGACAATCTCTTGCAATAACTGAATTTGCAATTGATCCCTCGAGGCGAGATTTATTACGAACATAGGATTTAAAAATACGCATCAACCTATCACACATTAAGTCAATATACTAAATATATGCTATAAAAAATATAAGAATAACAAATCGAAGATTGTTCATCACCTTTCGAATGCATACATCCAACGATAATGTACAGGTCCTCCTAACTTTGCCTCGGTAGCCAAGTGTACACAAAGGTGTACCATAACATCAAAGAAAGCCGGAACAAATATTCGTTCAAGTTTGCAAAGTGTCACTGCTATGTTTTTTTCCATTTGCTCAAGAATATCAACTTTTAAGGTTTTAGAACATAAATATTTGAGGAATGTGCTTAACTCACTAAAAGGCTCTAAGACCTTCTCATCCAAGACACCACGAAATATAGGGACAAGCAAATCTTGCATTAAAACATGACAATCATGACTTTTCATGCCTATAATTTTGTCATCCTCTACAGTGGCACAACTTGCAATGTTCGCTGAGTATCCATCAGGAACAACTATCTTTGACAATAAAGTAACAATTTTCCTCCTTTCTGCTAATGTTAAGTTAAATGGTGCCCGAGGAATTTCATATGTATGTCCTACCAATTTCGCTTGTAATTTTGAGTGCATTTTCATTTCAATAAGATCTAAACGAGCATTCAATGAATCCTTATTTTTTCCGGTTACTTCTAGCAAAGTCCCGATGATATTATCACAAACATTCTTCTCTACATGCATAACATCCAAATTATGCCTAAGCAAAAGATTTTTCCAATATGGTAGCTCAAAGAAACAACTTATTTTCTTCCATTGATGAACCAAATATCGTGGTCCTCTCTTGCGCTTAAGAATGTCACTTTTTCCAAATATGACATTGTTTACTCCTCTTTGCTCTAAAACATCAAAACCACTAAGAGATTCAGGTGGAGGGCCTCTTTCTGTTTTCCCATTAAAAGAGTTTCGATTAAGTCTCCACTTATCGTCAATATCTAAAAATCTACGATGTCCCATATAGCACCATTTGCGGCCATGTCACAACTTGTTAGAACATGTATCTTTATGACAATTAGGACATGCCAGATTCCCTTTAGTGCTCCAACCCGACAAGTTGGCATATGCGGGAAAGTCATTGATGGTCCAAACCAAAGCAGCACGCATAACAAATGTTTCCTTACTATATGCATCATATGTTCTTATGCCAGCCCCCCACAATTGTTTAAGCTCATCTAGTAGTGGTTGTAGAAAAATATCAATGTCGTTTCCGGGAGATTTGGGACCGGGAATTAATAAAGGCATAGTAATATTATAGCTCTTCATGCACATCCATGGAGGCAAATTATATACAACAATAAAAACTGGCCAAATGCTATACCTCGTGCTCATATAACCTCCAGGATTGAACCCATCAGTGGCTAAACCTAGCCTTAAACTACGTGCATCTGCATCAAACTCTGGATATAACTCACTAAAAGATTTCCATGCCTTTGCATCAGATGGATGCTTCAAAATCCCATCATCTTCGACGTGTCTTTCCTTATGCCAACGTAAATGACGAGCTAACTCCGAACAACCAAACATCCTTTGCAACCTAGGGATAAGCGGAAAATGACGTAAAACTAAGTAGGGTTCTCTTGCCACCACATTTCTCTCTCACTATCATTACCGGAATCACCACCTTGAACATTAGATCTTTCCTTCCACTTCGAAGCACCACATATTGGGCATTTATCTTTCCCCTCATTTTCTTTCCAAAACAAAGCACAATGATTAACACACGCATCAATCTTAACATAGTCCAACCCTAGCATTTTAGTATACTTTTTTATTTCATAAAAGTTTTTTGGAAAGGATGGATCAAAATTAAAAGCCATATGCAAAGATTCAAGTAACATTGAAAATGAATGGTCAGTCCAATTCCCACTTACTTTATTATGGAGCAAGGTTACAATAAACTCAAGCCTCTTATATGTTTTACACCCTGGGTATAAATCTGCTTCTAAATCTTGCATCAAATGTTCAAATTCCTTAGGCATTTCATTTTCCCTATCTTCAAATTCTCCAAACGACTCTACATTAGAAGGGAACCTTGAATCATCATGCGATGTTGTTGCATCAAATAATAAATCAACAAGATCATCGCCCATCACAAAATTATCCGCATTCAAATCATCCTCACTAGTGTATGACTCTCAATCAATTCCTTCATCATTAATACTAGTATTAGGTACACTCTATCTCCATGGTAAACCCAAGGATTATAATCCCTAACAATGCCCCAACCTATCAAATGATTTTTCATTGTACGTCTATCATGAAATAGCTGAAAGTTGCATTTTAAACAAGGACATCTTAATTTGGTACCGAATTCCTTATCTTTAAAAGCAAACTCTAAAAAACAATTAACTCCGTTAACGTATGACACATTTCTTCTATCATTAATTCCCCTATGATTCATCCAACTCCGATCCATAGTCACGCTTCAAAACAATGAAAAAAGATGAATACTAGCCAAATAAAATTGTCATTCTAACTAGTGAACGATTTTAAAATACTCACATAAACTTTTCTTCTATTAAATAAAATACACTGATATATATGGATACCTTGCACTGTTTGTTGAAGGTGAAGTCATTTTTTCCAAATTGTCTTTCTCGAGTGTATAGCCTTCACTCTACATATAAAATAATAATGAGAGAATAAGTGAAGAGATAAAGTTTTAGATAACCTTTTGTTAATGACATCTTTAACTAGTATTATTGTCATATTTCAATATTGGTTAAATCATGAATACTTACAAGTGCACACCCAATTTATTAAATCTAAATAAACACGTTTCTTTAACAATGACATATCCAACAAGCAAGAAATTTACATTTCATTAATGGACAATGTATAAGGCCATAAAATTAACTTCAATTCTTGACTTGTTTGCCAAATGATAGAAAATTGTAGTCTAATAACAATCAACATTTCCTTGGACATAAATTGGAGTCTAAATTTTTGTCAAGCTTGGGTAATAAAGAAATAAATATTTGTCAAGCTTGGCTAATAGAGAAAGAAAGAAATGACGCCATTTTTCTATAAGAAAACATCCTAAATATTTGTCAGAGGCAATCAAGGAATGACGCCACTTTAATGGCAGTCTTGCTAGGTCATCAAAATATGCTGTGATAACCAATGATACACAAATGACAGATGAAGATGAAGAAATACAAAAAAAACTTATCATCTTACATATATAAATGATTATGATGACAGAATCCAGAGCAATTTGCCGTTACATATCAGAGAAATATGCAAGCCAAGAAAACACAAAACTGTATGGGACGAATCCATTGGAGAAAGCATCAATAGAACAGTGGATTGAGGCAGAAGGCCGTAGCTTTAACCCTCCATCAGGAGTCCTCGTTTTTTTAAAGAAATACAAAACTAAATGATTAACACTCTAATTACCACCGAAAAATCAATTCAGAAATGTTTAAAGAAAAACAAATCCCATTAGTTGTACCCATTAACAAAGAAATACAAAAATAAATTAACATTAAATTAAACTAAATCATACAAAAATAAAACTGAAATTATCATATTTAAACCAAACTAAGATTATGCCCAAATCAAATCATACTCAAATTCACAATGTAAAATTAACTAAATTCTAAATTCTAATTCAATTTCAAGAGTTTTACCTAATTATTAGATGATTAGTGTGTAGAAGAGGCCAAGACCCAAGAGGGCGCAAAATTCACAGGTCGGCAATGGCAAAATCAGTCGGCAATGGCAGCAGGATACATCGACAATGGCGCAGGGCTGATGGAGAAGATGCGTAGTTGTGAATTGAGTGCAATGAGAGATTTAAGGGAGTTGGTTATTTTTAGGTTTTATACTATGGAGAATTTTGGTATATGGAGGGAACTAAAAATTCCTAAAAAATTTTGCGGGATTTATATATAAATTATCTGCCACAAATTTTAATTTTATTGTACTGCATTATAATAATTTGGACTACAAAAGAATAATGTTGTAGCACATAGATAGACTTATAGGACCATAAATATCTATTTTGACGCCCAATAGTCTAAATTGTGCCACAAACTATATATTTGTCGCCTAATATTAACTATGTGCCACAAAATTTATTTTGTAGCCCATAAATCAAAATATTTGTGGCCCAATATCAATATTCTTGTAGTGCATCGAGCCTCGGCTGACTGAGGAGATGCGTTCTGGGTTGGTGAAGCCCTATACGAAGGAGGAAGTTGTTTCCTCTTTGAGCACTATGCATCCGGGGAAGTCTCCAGGGCCGGATGGTCTTCCGGCGTTGTTTTACACCAAGTTCTGGGATCTGGTGGGAGATGAGGTTTCGGATATGGTGTTGCGTTTCCTTAATCGTGGTGGGATGCCGAGCCAGCTAAATGATACGAACATGGTGCTTATTCCCAAAGTGAAACAACCAAAGGAGATGAAGGATTTGAGGCCGATCAGCTTGTGTAACATCTCCTATAAACTTATTTCGAAGGTGCTAGCGAATAGGCTCAAGACGTTCCTCCCTCTCAACATTGACGACAACCAAAGTGCTTTCGTTCCCGGACGGCTCATTACCGATAACATTCTCCTAGCCTCTGAGATATTTCACTTCATGAAGGTGAGTTCGGCGCATCAGAGGGGTTTTATGGCTCTGAAGTTAGATATGAGTAAGGCCTACGACAGAGTGGAGTGGGATTATGTTGAGGATGGGTTTCCCGGGTATGTGGGTGGATCGGGTTATGGAATGTGTCTCCACGGTCTCTTATTCCTTTTTGGTAAATGGGCAACTTTTGGATCCTCTTCACCCACATAGAGGTCTCCGTCAGGGGGATCCTCTTTCCCCCTATCTGTTCCTTCTTTGTGCGGAAGGGCTTGGTGCTCTTATCAAACAAGCCTATCATTCTAGATCTTTGAGTGGCATCACGGTAACCAAGGAAGCTCCTACTATTACTCACCTATTAGTTGCCGACGACAGTATCATTTTTACTCGTGCTTCCGTAAAAGAAGCAGAGACGATCAGAGATGTGTTGCAACATTACGAGGAGTTGTCGGGCCAGAAGGTGAATGTTGATAAATGTGAGATTTCGTTTAGTAGGAAGCTGAATTTGTCTGTCCGCCGCCTTATTTCTTCTACTCTCGGGGTTGTCGAGGTGCGCATGCATGATAAATACTTGGGGCTGCCTACGGTATTTGACAAGTCTAAGAGGATCTCTTTTGGGGCTATTAAGGATAGAGAACGTCGAAAACTCCAAGGATGGAAGGAGAAACTCTTGTCTCGGGCGGGTAAAGATGTCCTTATTAAAGCAGTGGTGCAAGCTATCCCATCTTTCGCTATGAGTTGCTTTAAACTTCCTGTGGGGTTGTGTTGTGACATTAATTCTATGGTGCGGAAATTTTGGTGGGGAATTCCGAAGGAGAGAAAGGGCATTAGTTGGAAGGCGTGGGACCAAATGTACAAACCGAAATCTGTGGGTGGCATGGGGTTTAGAGATCTTGAATTGTTTAACCAAGCTATGCTTGCTAACCAATTCTGGAGATTATCCTCATGGTGATATATGGTCAGCAAAGAAGGGTTATTACCCGAGTTTTGGATGGAGAAGTATTTGGGGTTCTAGGCATCTCCTTGAGAGAGGGGTTAGGTGGAAAATTGGGGATGGTAAGAAAATTAAGGTGCGTCAAGATACTTGGTTGGATGGTAGGGGTTCGGGGCGTGTCATTTCCCCATGTCCTTCGATTGGTCTCGATACTACTCTTGATTATTTCCTTGATCCTATCTCAAAATCCTGGCGTGAAGATCTTGTGAGGGGTTGTTTTCTACCTTTTGAGGCTCGGAGAATTTTAGATATGCCGATTAAGGTGCAAGGGGGCGGTGATGAGAGGTGTTGGGCCCTGAGTAAGGATGGTATGTTTCGAGTCAAGGATGTGTACTGTTCGGCGATGGTTTCGAGTGGGGATGCCTCATGTTCGAATGGGCCGGATCCGGTATGGCAGGGGATTCGAAAGTTGAGAGTTCCGCCCAAGGTTAAGGAGTTCATTTGGCGCGCTAGCTGGGATATCATTCCGCATGGGGTGAATTTGGGGAAGAAAGGGATAGAGGATCATATTCGGTGCCCTCGGTGTGGGATGGAGGAATCATTGCTTCATATCCTTCGAGACTGTTTTTGGGTAAAAAATGTTTGGAAGGCTGCCCAGTTGGCTCTCCCTGCATGCTCTTTTGGCTCGTTTTGAGATTTGCTTGATTGGGCTTGGGCTTCGCTTGGTCAATTTGGGGCGGAAAAGCTTGCAATACTTTGTTGGAAGATTTGGAAGGTAAGAAATGAGCTTGTTTTTGATAATGTTTTGATTCATCCTTCTCTTTGTGTAGGTCGTGCTTTAGATTGGCTTCATGAATACCAAGAGGCGATTTCTCGTGATTCTCCTCCGGCTCTCAACAATAAAGGTGTGGTGAGATGGGCTCCTCCCCTCAAGGAGTGATTAAAATCAATGTCGATGGAGGCTTCTCTTTGAAGGAAGATCGTCATGGAATAGGTTTCATTGCTCAGACTCACGAGGGGAAAGTCCTTGCGACGGGTGCCAAGTCCCTTTGGGCGTGTTCATCGGTCGAAGAGGTTGAGGCAAGGGCGATGTTTTGGGCGGTCCAGTATGGTATCAAGCATGGCTGGCCGAATGTAATCATTGAAGGTGATTGTAGGTGTTTGATTGAGGCGCTCCAAGTAAAGATGAGTAGATGTTTCCATACTCAGACAATTGTTGATAATTGTCGGGCTTTGTCCTCCTGTTTCTCTTCTTTGTCTTTCCTTTTTTGTTATAGAGATAGCAATGAGGTTGCCCATCGTTTAGCCAAATGGGCTAAGAGTAGTGCTTGCGACAAGGTGTGGGTTGATAATGTTCCGCCTTGGCTTGGTGACGCTTTGTATTCAGACTTGAGTTTTAATGAATCTTAGCTTACCTTTTTCGTTCAAAAAAAAAATTAAAATGAGGATGGATGAGATTATTTTTGTCGAAAATTTGTGATATAAATGGAAAGATTCCTTATGGGAACAATAATTAAAACACCCCAAAATGGAAAGTGGGAACTTATTTAAGGAACGGAGGGAGTACTAGTTAATATTTTTCAATCAAAAAAAATATATTTCAAATTATGTATGATAAAAATTATAAAAATTTGATATTATTATTCTCTGCATTTAGATGAATTAAATAAAATTTTATTGACTATATTTTAACTTGCAGATTAAAAATTAATCACAAATTAAAAGTGATGAATAAATTAAGGTACTATTTTTAATATTGCAAGTGATTTGGAATGGGGAAGTATTACTTTCTACAAAAGGTTTTGAGTTTCATTTTCACTTAGTTCTCTCATTTTATTCATTTTAGCTTGTAATAAATAATTGCTATCTTTTTTATTGAGATGTAGGCTAGAGACTCTTTAGGTAGAGGAGAGGTAATTGATTTTTCATATAATTGATAAAAGTAAAATTATTGTTACAAGGTAACTAGAGACCATAACTACTATCAGGGGCGGACCTATTAAAGTACTTACGGTTGCCCATGCAATCCAATTAAAAAAATTAGAAGCTTGCTTTAATAGGATCAAACCCACGAATTGTATGGAGAAGATGTTTATTTCAGCAATAAACACCCCTAAGCCATAAGGAAATTGCTTGCAATATCACGCAAACATAAGAATATTTCTTAAATGACGTCTCAACATCCCTATTATGTATATGTTATATTTGGACGAGTGCAAACTTGAGCATATATTAAACTCTATATTGCCACAACATAAGGAATGTTTTCCATTTCTTTTTTCTCAAATTCATTATTAGGACATTGATCAAGACTAAACTTGTATCCCTTAGCTATAAGGGTATCTTCTTGGATTGTAGTATTGCATGCCATACTTTTTTTAACCTATTTTTGATATAACTCTCTTGTGATAATCCATGAATACACCGAGATCGATCCCGGTGCATTTTAATACCTAATACAAAAGAGGCGTCCCTAAGATCTTTCATCTCAAAATTCTTTGATAAAAAGTTATTGGTTTCACGCAAAAAAACTCATATTGTTGCTAACAAGCAATATGTCATCAACATACAAAACCAAAAATATGCATTTTGTTCCACTAAATTTGTGTTAAGTACAATCATCAAGCAAATTCATCTCAAAACCAAATGAAAGAATCACTTGATGAAACTTCAAATACCATTAGACGAGACACCTAATCTTATTTGAGTCACCTACCACAAAGATTTAGGTAACTACATACAAATTGTCTTATCAATATTATCAAAAAAAAAACGTTGTCTTTATATCCATCTGATTAAACTCTAGATCAAAATGAGCTACTAATGTCATTATAATCCTTAAAGAGTCTTTCGAAAAAGCTAGAGATGTAGTCCTTTGTGATCAATATTCCTTTTGTACAAAACATTGCACTACTAAACCAGCTTTTAATCTCTCCACATTATCATTTGAATCCTTTTTTAATTTAAATATCCATTATTACCAATGCGTTTTATATTATTTGGCAATGGGACGAGATCTCAAACATATATCATTCTCCTTCAAGGATGCATTTCATCATTCATGACATCAAGCCACTATTGAGAATTTACACTTTCCATAGATTGATGAAAGTTGTCTGGGTCGTATTCCAATACCATGTGTTCATTCTTGTCCTTTTCGACATTGATCCACTTTAGAGAGGTAGAACGTTCATGTTCTTGAAGATATGCATCCGGCAACACACTTTGTCTCTCTCTAGTGGATTTTCTTGATGGCACAACTTCTTGAGGAGTGAGAGCTTGTTCGCTGGGAGGTTCTCCAACAACGTTGTTTTGAAATGTGTCATTAGTAATATCCGATGTGGAAATCGATTCAATACCAATGACATCTAGAAGAATAATAATATTATCTTATTCAAAAACAATGTTTCTAATTGTATAATCCCCCTAAAAAATTGGCATCCTTAAGAAATCTAGCACTAGTCGTCTCAATAATTGATATAGATTTAGGACCATAAAATTTAAACCCTCCTAACCTTTAAGAGTACCCAACAAAATAACGACTAACAATTTTGGAATTCAATTTCTTTTCAAAATTGGACTGTAAGGTTGTGCCTTAGTTGGACATCCCCAAATGTGAAAATGATATAAAATCGACATTTTGATAGTCCACAATTCATAAGGGGTCTTATTATTAGTTGCTTTTTGTTGTACTCTGTTAAGAATATAAGTTACAGTCTTAAAAACTTCCCCCCAAAGTGACTCCAGTAAAGTAAAATGACTAATCATGCTCCTTACCATTTCCTTAGGAAACCTATTTCGTTTTTTAGCAACACCATTCATAGTTAGAGTGACAGGTATGGTTTACTGAAAAATAATACCACATTTTAGCAAAAGGACTTGGATGTTGTTTATCTGAACTGTCATAGAAACCATAATATTCACCCCCACGATCAGATTTGATGGCTTTAATCTTTTGCTAAGTTGATTTTCAATTTCAGCATTATAATTTTTAAACACATCGAGTGATTGAATCTTTCAATGAATGAGATATAGGTAGGCATTCTAGAATAATTGTCTATGAACATGATAAAATATAGTTTCCCATTCCAAGAAGGACTCGAAGATGGTGAGTATATAAGTTTAAAGAATCCAAAGACCTATTAGCTACATATCTCCTTTTACTGGTTTGTTTCCCTTTAATAAATTCAGCACACGTCCATGTCTGTGAAAAACAAAGGTACTAAAATTTCATCAAACACAACCCTTTCCATTCTCCTTTTGGAGAAATGGCCTATTCTCTTATGCCGTAATAACGTTGTATTTTTCACTAGTTGTCTTTCTTTTATTCCTCGTGAAAATAATTGCAATGATTCATTATATGAAGCAAATAGAGTCAATTGTACGAAACCAAAACCAACTAACTTTGAATCATGAATAAACAAAAATTTAATTTTATTTCCAAATGAGCAAAAAAAAAAAACAAAATTGTCTATAGCAAAAATTGAAATCAAATTTGTGAAGCTTCTATTTTCTTTGGCCCTTTTCCTTTTAGAATTTGAAGTGAAGGCAAGATGATCACTTTCTATCTTTTCTAGCTTTAACCTTTTCTCTTTTTGTACACATAGGGAGATGAGCTAATTCAGAGACCGCGTCTCTTTCTAACAGTTTTAGGTCATTTTAAATTGGTTAAAACTTGTCGAAAGAGATATCAAAATCAATACACTATTAAATTCTCAGAGTTTCAAATTTCAATGTTTTTGAGACATTTTCACTATGTACCTCTGATATTACCATTACCGTATTATCTTAATGTCGTTATATCTTAATGAAATAAAGATTTTTTTCAACATTATACCAATTTTAGCCTTTTATTTTTGACAATTTTTTTCAATATCTACAAGTAAAACTGAGATGTAGTTATGTCATCAAACATTATACCCCTTGATGTTTCAAGAGTAACCCTTTTAATTTTAACAATCATCATAATTCATACACATACAATTTGACCTCTCTCATCTTTTAAACTCCCTCTTTTGATTAGAGGTACTCAATTCAGTAATGCAAGATTAAGATCCATAACTCCAAGAACAGTAGAAATATTTTCTTTCCATTTATTAAAATTTGTGTCATTCATCAAATAAATTGAATTGATGTTTGAAGTGATATTAGCAGGACTAAACATAACTGATAGATATTAACAAAAAATAAACGTAATTGAATAAAAAATTTGCTACGAAAAGGTGTGAGAATATTTAATTCTTTGTAAAAGTCAAGTATGGACTTAATCCACACTAAAATATGTGCCTAATTACAACCCTTAACTAAATGAAAAATTTGCCTAGAATAGTTCAATTCTTCTTTGATCACTGTACAATAATCTCATTTAGGATCACTTACCCTAGTGTGTCTTCAACTGGCTACTACATTTTACATGTTGATTTCAAAATTAGAAAAACAAAAATAAAATTCAAAAATATTGAAAATCAAAGATAAATAAAAAATAAGAAATAAATTACTTTATTTATTTTCTTTATTCTCTGTTTTTTCTAATATAATTTTATTTTTTTAGTGTAAAGTTGTGATTATAATGTTGAAAAATTTTAAAATTGGTGACTTTTTTTTGATAAATTTTCCTTTTTTTTTGAAAGAATGAAAGAGTTAGATGATAATCAAACTTAGTATATTCTCAAAAAAATAGTATGTATTTGCTCTTCAACTAAACCCAATTCTCATTTTTCCGTTAAATTAATCAAGAATTAGTGTTAAATTAAACTTTTTAAAACGGATTCATCTTTTTAATTTTTATTTCACAAACTTTCAAACGAAACGATATTATAGTGAGATCATTTTTATTGAGCTAATCCATATACATTTAGTATGTTAAAAAGTTAAAGTGATAGCTCGTAATTTCAAAATAATCAATCAAAGAAATAAACTAATTATACAAGTCATCATATAATAAAACGATCTCATACAAGACAAAATAATTTAAATTTCATAATTAAAATCTTGTACTTCCTCCGTTCCATAATACTTGCTAATTGCTACTGAGTGTGACATATTGTGTGAAAAAATATCACAATTAGTAGCAAGTATTATAGAATAGTGGAAGTATTAGTTGAAAAAAAGATTCCCTCCGAATCATTTTAGATGTTCCATTTGGATTTTCACGGTTATTAAGGGTGGTGTGAGGTCCATTAAAAATGTGGTAGTTGGGTATTTTAATTGATTAAATTAATTGTAAAGGTGATAGTTGAGTATTGAGAGTAGTAAAACTGAGAGTATTTAGGTAAAAAAATAGACAAAAAAATAAGACAATTAATATGAATTTGCCAAATAAAAAAATTAGACAACTTAAAAGATTCATAGCGATTACTAACCGGTGTAGATAATAAAAGCCCGGCTGCCTACTCCTAACTTCTAACTGCCTAATAAAATTGGAATATGGAAATCGAAACTACACTTCGCTTCAAAAATGACGTGAAACAGCATTCCAATTCGTCAAACCGTCCATTAAATTAACAACAACAACAACTCCCAAATCTCACTATTCTGCTCCGAAGATCATAACCATGGCTTCTAATTCTGTTCTTCTGATCCTCACCCTATTAATTTCTGCGTTATCAGCTCTAGTACCCATGGCTTCCACTCAACCCGATCTTTTATCTCCTCTTCTCTCTCCTATTATTGGTTTCTCTCTTCACTTTTACTATTACTACTGTTTTCTTGTTTGAATTCATTAATTTTTTTTTTTTAAATTTATTATTTATAAATTATAATAATTATGAACAGGTAATATCTGCAAAAGAGTAGGATGCGGAAGGGGGAATTGCAAGATGTCTGAAAAGAGTGTGTTTGAATATGAATGTGAATGTGATCCTGGTTGGAAACAAACGCTTTTTGATAATTCTACTAATCTCAACTTTTTGCCTTGCGTCATCCCCAATTGTTAGTCCTCTTCTTAATTTCTTTATTCTTTTTTTATAATTCTATTTATTGCTTCCGCTTTAGGTCTGCGTTTGTCTAGGGTTTATCAAAAAATTAAATTTAAAATAGGAAAATTTATAGTTATAATACCAATTTAGGCGATATTGGTCAATGCCGATTTTTGTTTATAGTAGATTATTTGACAAACGAAACTAAGATAAATTAATGCTTGAACAAAAGTTGGCATTTTTCTAATCTAACACTACTTTAAGTTGGTATTATTTATAATTAATTACATCTAAAAAAAATTTACCAGCTCAACCAAAAGCTTAAAGAAAAAAATACTTATTAAAATACAAATGTTATAAAGTTAACAAAAACGATTAAAACAAAGGGTGTGACATTCTACTAAAAGACAGAAGAAGTAATATGACTTGTATTTTCTATTTTACAAGAATATATTATAATCTCCAAAAGAATATAATATATTATAATCTCCTAAAGACAGAGTAAGTAGTATGATTTGTGTTTTCTGTTTACAAGAATATATTATGATTTTATTGATTGTTAGGCAGTAATTTTCGCAATTTTATTTTAATATTATATATAGTCGTTCATGGGTATTTAATTTGGTGAGTTTATTTTATTTTTAATTGAAATTAAGGGATGATTTTCAATGGGCTGGTAAAAGTTGACCCGACCTACTAATCCAACTTGAACCTAACTCCAAATAAGTGGGTTTGAGTTGAGCTTTTGACTCAATTAATTAAATTAGTCAACCCGACCTGATCTGTTTATTATAGGGTTAGGTTCAGATCAAAATTTTAAACCTGAAAAGATTCTGAATAACTCATTTAATTAAATGCGTTAATTTGAGTTAAATCAATAAGTACAAGCTATACTTAGTTCATTTAATATTTTTTTATTTTTCATAGTAAATACAAAATAAACAACAAAAAAACATAAAGTTAAAATTAAAGCCTAAAAAATTAGATTTAATCAATGTTAAAAACCTTAAAATGAAAACAAAAAAATTATAAACGAGTTAAGTGGGTCAAAATCTGGCCAACTTGATCTGTTGCAAGTCGGGTCAAGGTTGTGATTTTCGACCCAATTAACTAAATGGGTTGGTTTGGGTCAAGGGTTTTCTGACCTATTTATATATGACCCAAACCCGAGTCCGACCCAACCTGATCTGTTTGACACGTCTAAATTAATCATATCAAGAGTTTTCAATCATCATCGATCTGAGAATTCTATTAATAAAGTTGATTTACTTATATAGTATAAAAACCAACGTGATAAACTTCACTTATGGATATATGTATAAAGCAAAAATACGATTTTGATACTGTTGCGGTAATGGTTGTGAAACAGATATCGTGATTATTATAAATGCGGTCAATGCGACCCATATTTCAGTCGCGATAAACACAAAAAAACTTTACAATACGATTGCGATACTGTGATGCAGCCTTGTTATCTAACTTCACACGAAGCTCATACAATTTTGACTTATGAGTAAAATGTGGGATCAAAATTTGCATAATTTCTCATAACTAGAACTATTTAATTACTTCTATTCTATGTTATTTGGACTATGGTAACATGTCGAATATTGGTATGTGTCTAAGTGTAAGATATGTTTATATATTTAGTTTTACGTCTGTTTAAGTGTCGGATACATCTAAATATTTCAATTTTTACGCCCGTCTAAGTGCTATACCAATTTCCGAGCATTAAGAATCGGACACGGGTACGTAAAGCAATATAAAGAGTTCGAGTAACATAGCTTCTATTATATTATGTAGGTACTCTGAATTATTCATGTGCAGCAACACCAACTACACAACAAACTCCATCAAATGCATCAACCAATAATCGTAAGTCGTAATTACTCTTTTGTCTCTTTGAATTTGAAACCGATTTGTTGGCATAATTTATACTTAAATTCGCCTTTATTTTATCAAAATCTCAAAATCGGACCTGCTTATTAGATAAAATGTTGTTTTGTTTGAAATAGCTTGCAGGTGGGCTAATTGTGGTGGAGGTTTGTGTAACAAAACATCAGATCTCACATATGAATGCCATTGTAAAGAGGGATACAACAATCTCTTCAACAATACTGCTTTCCCCTGTCTCAATGAATGTAATATTTTATTCTTTTATTTCGTGTGTCTCGGATTTCATTATGACTTTATGTTATTGACGAACAAGCAAATAAGATAAAAAGTTGAAATTCGGGATTTGAAAAGGGGCAAGAAAGATGAAAGATGACCGAGGGGATGTAAGTGGAAAAAGATACGAATTGAATTGGTAAATAATTGAAACTAGTGAATAAGAAAAGCTCATGTAGACAACTGTTGGAAAATAACCCACATGTGATCCCACATTGAAAAATAAGTTAACATATATACTTGATGGGCTACTCCTCGATCCTAATACTAATTGATTTTAGAATGAAATCTAATCGGATTTGTATGTAGTCAACTCTTCTCGTGCGATCTTGTGTACAAGGTTAAATATGCCTATTAGTTTATCTTTTGTGATTACGGGTCTAACAATTTTTTTTTTACTTTTGATAATCAATCTAAGTTGACATGAATTGGACAGAAACTAAAGCTGTTTAACTACTTGTATAGGTTCAATTGGTGGGGATTGTCCCAATTTGGGCCTTTCTGTGGCTAACAGATCAACAACTCCAGCTCCTCCCAGTTTACCTGAAAGAGGCAGCAATAAAGGTAAAAAGGTTTTCTTGATTCTAAGTTTTTAGTGTTAAAAGAAAAAATCAGATCTAGAACAAAATTAAATAACGTCCATAATGTTTGAAAAAAAGTACTTGAGGAGGCATAAGCCATTTAAATAGCGAAGTTTCTACCAACTTAGCATATATATCAGCATCTTTAGGTAAATGATTTTAAACATAAGTTGAATGTTATCAGTTGATATCATTGACTAACCTTGTATTTGCCCCTGCCCACATGTGATCTTGATAGAATATAGAAAATGGGCCTGAGCAATTCAAACAAGGAGGAGAAGAAGAAGTAGTCCACTCATAAACCCAAAGAAGGTTCACTACTAAAACCAATTGGTGATAGTAGGAGTTACTCCTTGAGTTTATAAAGTGATGCATACTCTTCTCTTTCTTCGATGTGGGACAACTCACATGTGGGTAACACATGGGCACTTCAACAGATCTCAATTCTCATATCAAATAATTAGAGAGAATTTGACTAACATATAAGTTTGATGCACTATTTCTACTATTACCAATTGATTTCAAGATAGAATCTCATCGGGTTTGTACGCAGTCAACTCTTTTTTTGTGCGGAACAATTTAACGCTCTAACTTGTATGTTTGCTTTTCCTTGTATACAACTTCAGCATACTCGCAGAAACACGGAATCTTGTCGTATGGAATGATCGCGTTCGCAGTTTCGATTGTTGCACTTGTTGTATAAGCTTCGGATTCCTACTTGCATTTGGTTTAGAATTTATAGTAGTACAAATTATGAGTTTCTAGCTGATAGTCCATGCAGGTTTCTACGGCATAGATTTGACAATTGATTATTGGAACTGATCTTCTAGGGGCTAGGATGTGTATACTTAGAATATTCTGTTATTTGTGGTTATAAATTTGATCATTTGCATTTTTAGTTCGGCGAATATTTGAATGTTTCAAAGTTTGAGGGAATGATATTTATAGAGGGCTTTGATTGTTAATGACCCCAAAATCTTCACATTGTATGAATTTAGTTGTACATGTTAGGCTCAATAGATTTGAAAGATGTTTGAAAATCACAAAATTTGCAATTGGTTATTGTAATTTTTTGCATTAAATGTGGAGTACATAGTTTGGCATGAGTGTAATGTTAAGGATTTTGGAGTACAAAAAAGGAAATCAATTGAGCCTAATATATGAGAATGGGGCTAATCTTAGATGGGGCATGTACCACTTTCTATAGGAAGGACTGTGTTTGGTTCTAGGTGCACTCATCCTCTAGTCATCATCGTCCCTCAGACTATCCACTTTTAATTTGATTTAGTAAATTAGAGTTAAAATTGCTCAGTATTACGCTAAGAACCAAATCACTTGGTGATGATGGAAGTGAGTTTGATCACCAAACTGCTTACACCATGGAAGATAATAAGAGTGTATAGTGAGGCATGAACATTTGATCTTTAGAACCTTGGTTGAAAGCTTATTGAAGCAAGAAGAGAGTTTTTTGAGGGGTGTCTTGAATAAGGTAAGGAGGTGCACAAGATCTATCTTGAATGCGACAATGAGGTGCACCAGGAGTGCCATGAATAAGGCAAGGCATCAGCAGCTCACAAAGAGCCACTGAAGTGAAAGCTCATTCGAGCACATATGTGCTTGCCCAAGCGATCTAGACTAATATGGATGTTTTTTGTTTTGATTGCGGGCCTCAGGGATACATGTATTTTCTCTAGGGTTATTCCACTTATTTAGGGCCTTGCATATTATATAGACCTAAATTAAAGTTGGAATAAGTCTCATCATCATCATATCCAGTGTATCCCGCTCGTAGAAAATTATGATCAGAATTTGGGGCAAAGTTGGAATAAGTGTATGGAGGCTAATACAAGTGAAAAAGGAGTTTTGATTGATCTCCTTTATTCTTCTTTTAGTGAAGTGCTATTTCCACAACATCTCACATTTAACATGCCTTTTCCTTTCTTACCACCCATTTTATTGTCCTCGTATTCCTTTATTTTTTGTATTTAACATGTCAAAACAAAATGCAAGACACTAATACTTCTTCTATCATTTGAGTTTGCCACATAATACACAAAAAAGTTCTCATTATAAATTCTGCCATATAGCAAAATCAAAAAGATAAATGCGTATAATTTTATGATTATACATACATTTGTCTGATTAATGAATTTTTCACACATGGAAAAATGTTTACATCATAGAAACATTAAATTCTTTTTAAATTTGATGATCGTTCGATGTAAAGCAATTAGTTTACTAGAAATTCATTTTGGTGACTAGAAATTAGTATGGTTTTAGTGGCGCAATGTGATCCCGAATGTGAGTTGAATTTGTTTGGCCAAATTACTCGATTATTTAGTTTTTGCTACAAGGGTTAATCCAATATTCTTGTATATAAGGTATGCCAAATGCTTATTTCTACGTATGTATAGTTCAATTCAATAACTATTTTTCTGTATTACATATTATAAATTCAGTATTAATAGAATTTTCAATAAATTATCTGATTCTTAGCTTAGGCTGACTTGACCCGAGAATCTCATGGCCACAAGACTTTTGTTATTTGTACAATCGTTATCTGGTTAAGTTTGCTCCACTCTAACAAAAGCTCCCAGTTTCGCATTCAAAAACGTGGGGAGCAAATTCAAATGAAAACCACACATTCCCTCCATCTTTCTCATATTGTATCATTTTTCATTTTGAAATATGCCTCTTATTTTTCATAATTTGACCCAGCATTATTTTATTTTAAATCTCACCTGTACATTCTAATTTTCTTTTATAATTTGTTTATTATAAAATATCCATTTTCTTAAAAGCACCTATTTTTCTTTAATGCTAAATTAAAGAAACCGGGGCGTATAAGAGTGTTTTGGCAAAACCATATATAATACTCTCTCCTATTCATCTTAAGTGTCTCATTTCTTTATTGGGTCAAGTCATCCTAAATGTCTCTTTTCTATTTTAGGTATGTTAACTTTACCAATTTATCCCTAATAAACTTAACTTTTTTTACACCTTTACACCTACTAACCTTACTTTACACCTATAAAAATTTAAAAACTCTACGCTTTTCTCTGACATAAGTGATTCCATTTGACCATCTAAAAAATGATGAAAGGTCAAATAGGACGTCCACTTAGAGAGAATAGGAGGAAGTAATAAAAAAGGAATTCACTCATAAGTTTGATTCGCCATGAGTAATACCTCAATGATTGCCTTAATGGAATAAAAAACAATACAATAATCACCCAACTCCAATGACATAACGCACAAATACAATTTAAGCGATGACTGTACTGGTTCTCCAGCCATACGTTACGTAACATTTGAGAAATTATATTTTAGAATTAAAGATAAACATTAAGATTGGAAATTTGTTTTTGGGTGGAGTTGAATAAATTAATTTGGGTTAAGATAATAAGTAAACATTAGGCCTAAAAATATATGAAGCATATTATACGATATTTCCCTTACTTCATTTTTTTTTCAAATTTTATTCCTTCTACCTTATTATCTTCTACATACAAAAAAAAAAAAAAAGAAAATCGTAATCAGTTATGCGCCTCCGTCCATCATCTTCTTCTTTTCCCTAAAACCCTAACAATGGCGAAAACCCTTAATCCTCTTCCTCTTGATTTAAACCCGGTCTTTCCCTTTCCTTCTTCTCTGTGCGGCAAAATCGGGCAGCAGACCTAGCCCTCACCGAAGCCATGATCACCACTTCTCACGGTGGTTCTGCAACTCCAACCGGCGTTCCTCTTCTTGATGCTATCACGGGATTCTCTGAAATTTGGTGAGGAAACAACCTTCATCTTTAATTCTTGTCTAATTTCGAATATAGGACAAATTAGTCTTCTTCCTCACTCTGTGTTTCAATATCATTGTAACTAATTCTTCAATTTCATTCTTGAAGATTCAAGACTTATCAATTAAATTGTATTACCTGATTTTCGTGAGGAAACAAGCAATTTCTACAAAAGACAATCAACACTCAATAGTTGTTTCTTTCGAGGTTAAATTACAGATTCAAAGGAAACATTGACCATTCTGATTCTTGGAACAAAACAGCCATGGATTTGCTCATTTCCATTCCAACGTGGGTTCATTTCTTACAACTCCCAATTCTTAAGTATTGGTGGAAGGAGTAAGGATTCTTCTATTTATTTTCATTATTATATCTTTGTTTGATATCCTAGTTCTATTATTTTCTTATTTTGATTTCTCAATTACAATCTCATCAATCTCATCAAATGTGAGTTTAGAAATTGGTTTCAAGTTTAGTCATATATATTAGTTTCAATCAAAGTAGATGGGTTTTATGTTGTGGGTTACTAGATTAGTGGAAATTAAGATTTATGGAGTTTGTTGGGCAATGCTTCTTAATGGTAAGATTTTGGGTATTTTAACATTCTTGGTTGGATCAATGAATTTTATTTTTTTGTGGAGTTTCCTTGATTGTAGGTTTGAATGACTATCTTGATGGTTAATTGAGTTGAAATTTGAAGAATATTATTATTGATACAAAATGTAGAGAAGAATAAATAACATTTGTTATAGACTTGTTGGGAAATATTTGTTATTGATGAAATTCTTAGATACTTTAATACACTCTTGAATGAATTAGGAGATTCTTGTAGAAATCAAGAATTGTGATTTGTGGGATATAATATTTGTTGTTCTTGCTACTTGGAATAGTTTGACATTCTTGAAGAGATTGTAAGATTCTTTGGAGGATTTATGGATTTTGGGTTTATATGAAGTATATGTGTTTAAATTGGAAATATAAAGAGAATTAGGGAGATGAACAATCTTTTGATGACATATTGAGAGTTTGAGTTAGAACTTGCACAACCCTTTAATGATTATTAATGATTAGAACAGAATCTTGGGTTAATCTACATATATAGGTGGAGATGTAATAAGTTATTTGTTAGTTTAGTAGCATCGAACGCACTTTGGTGATTATACTTACTGTCATGCTTCAGGATACGACTACGTGATGAGCCCTTTTAATCAGCTGCAGTGAATTGGTCTTGACTGATTGAAGCGACATTATTGGTGAGTAGTAACAGTCCCTAAGAGGGGTCTGGCCAGACTATTGTTTTGAAAATGTTTCTTTGTCAAACTGTTTTGAACTGATTATTAATGATGAATTGGTTATGAATGATTATGTTGATATTGATATGGTCAATGGATCGAGCTTGTGAGCTGGTCATTGACGGAGTTGAGGGACATTGTCCCCTGCTCCCTGTTTTTGAGGCGAATTGTCATTGAGAAATTGACTAGCCTCACCCGAGAACGACAGTCATAGAGCTATGGAGCACCTCTCAAACTAGACTCCCTGTGCGCGCATAGATCTAGGGAACTGATGTTGCTTTTAAACCTATGTTTTGAATTACTATGTTTTGTTGTTTCGGATTGTTACTTCTCATTCAGTTTTATCTGACTCCTTGTTGTTTCCATCTTTTAGGCTGTCTACAGGTCGGAAGCAGTCGGGAACGATGGGTTAGCAGTGATGAATAGAGTATACATGGAAGATTTATGAATTGAGTATGTGGGAATTGGTAGTGTTTGTATTGGGTTTTAGTAAGTGTGTAATAGACTTTGTATATTGATTACGTTAGACTTATATAGTAACTTTGTACGACTATTCTAGATTTTGGTTTAGCTATTTGGATTTAAGATTAGCTGTTGTGGTTATGTATTAGACATTGTGACCCCTTTCACGAGTTATGGTTTGAGACTTGAGTTAATTGGTTTAGTAAACCTCGTGATGATCTGTCTTGCTTAGTCAACGATTAAGCCGGGTTGTTATAAGTTCTTTAATAAATCACCATTTCAGCTGAACCAACGTGGAACACAACAGATTTTCATCCCATATACACGAGACTAACAGAGAACCTTACTTAATCATGCCCTTAATTAACATGAATATCAAATAATGAAAACGTGTTAGCAATCGCTTTTGGATTCATTAATCATATCCCAATAGTAAATTATACTAAAAGCAACTTAAACATACAATAAAACTTGAAACAAGCTAGAATTGATCTTTATACAGGGTGACATTCTGAAATTTAACAATTTGCAGGAAGGGAGCTCCACTTATCATGACGAATCAGGCCGGGGTAGTCGTTTGGCAATTTCCTGCAGCAAAAGTGTACAACCGCATAAGTCGACTCAAGTCTCAGAGTCGCACATACAAGATATAAATGTATTTTAGAGTAGTGCTCAAATAAACAAAATTCCTAATTTTAGAGTCGTTTTGAAATTTCGTAAATGGAGCAAATAGATTTTGTACTAGAGCACGAAAACTGTTGACATTGTCACCTGATTTGCAAAAAAAATTACCTTGGAATGTGAATGGTTCAACATATTCTAGTACAAAATCAGATTTTTAACACTATGTCAGCGGTTCAATTAGCTTAGTGACTGTCAAAAAACAAATATTGAAATACCATTCCGCCGAGGACAGCATATTAGGATATTGAAAAAGGTGACTAGCGTGGGAAAATCTGGTTAACTATAGCGTTATTTTGAGCCAAAATTCCAGTTTTAGCATTGTACACTTTTAAGACTCATGATCATAGTGGAGGTGTAGTAATTACAGATATAAATGAGCTATTTTCAAGTGAGTGTTTGAAATGTCTTGGATACTATTCTCACAAGAAAGAAAGATGTAGATCATATGATGTAACTCATATGATTTAGTGGGGATGACTCAAATGGAGAATCACGTCCCATATCACAAAAGATAAAAGGAGAATTCTAATGGCTTGCCTGGATTGAGGGTATTAGGGGAGAAATAGCGATCCAATAAAAAGTTAGGGAGATAAACATGGTTTGGATTAAAAGTAAATGTTTGAGCCTACAATATTTACCTCCAATTAGGGGCTATTACAACACCCCACCCCACCCCACTCCAAGGTAATAATTTCAACATAAATTGTTTTCTCCATCTCGTCTTTCCAAGTTAATAAATGGTTATTTGTCTCTCCTACCATTAATACCATTAAACCTTGGTTTCTTCTTCCTCAATAATAATATGCTAGTTCTCTCTCTTCCATCTTCCACTAGAGCATGTTTTCTTTTTCCCAATTATATTTTTCGAAACATAATTTCAACTTTTCTTTTGCCAACTTCAATTGCAGCTAATTTAGTACCTTAATTACCATACCACTCCATTTGAGGTTGATTAAGTACTTTAGTACAAATGCCAAACCATAAATATATTATTCCGAGAATTTTTCATTATTGTATCCTCCTTTACTATTTCACCTGGAAAATTATCTCCCTAACTTAGTATTAGGAATTCAGACAATCCCTAAGAGTTACTTTGTACCAACACTACTATGTGGGTTAGATCGTTAAGCTTTCAGAAGTGATCATAGTAGGAAAATAAGAGTGCGTGACAAGTATATGTCAAGATTGATAAATAAACACACTAAAGAGAAAATCAAATTAAAGACATAAGAAAGGGTCTTAAAGTTGCAGATGTTGAACATAAAATGAGTGAACAGGCAAAGACCGAAAAATGCACTAGTTAGAAAAATAAAATATCAAAAAGTTGTGGAGCTTAGACTAAAAAGAAGCAGGCCGAAGATGAGTTCATGTGTGAAGAATTACATGAACAATTAGAATTTACAAGAATACATGAAAATAAAGTGGAATGAATGAAGGAGTTTTTTTTTGGCAATCATTGGAATTGATTTTTTAGTTGTAGATAAGTCTTAAATAGGGTCAAACAAGTTATAATCGTTGTTAACGCAGATCTCTTCCAATGATTTATTTTAGTTGATGAAGTTGGGCTTAAGGCTTTGGCATTGTTGTATAGTTCTATGCCCTGAAATAAAAAATACTCATGGCATATTCTACATGGCAATTGATTTTCTTGGCATATTAGAAGGATTTTAAACTAAGTCATAGCAATCTTAAAAAAACATAGATCGTAGAATTTTGTTTTGGAATCGATGACAACAGCAAAGGTGTAGTGAAGTTAGATACAAAAGAGCTCCTTTTAAGTGAATGTTAAAAGTACCATGGATAAATTTTCATGAGAACGAAGATATTTGATCAATATGTAAAGTATAAGGTTTAGTGTGGGAAGAATGGAGAGATGTGTACTAAAGAGGTTAAAGACTAAGGTTAAGTTGAAGATTCTGTCATTCTGCCCGAATCGACTTAAATCACGCCTGCAATGCACTATATGGGTTAAAATGTTGGTTTGGCATCGGTGTCAGTAAAAGCCAAGCCCAAATGCAATCCAAATGCAAATATACGAGCGTATATTATCTAGTATGCTTGAAATGTTCAGCAATTTCTCTCAATAATTTGAGTTTCAAAGTCCAGTCAAAAGCATTAATTAACCAAATATTCAAATAGGTGGCTATCTCTGATTCGATAAGCCACATTGAAAAACCTTCTCATCCTTATCTTTATATGTACCTTTATTGGGTAATAATAGTGAAATTCTAGCGGACATCCATTTGACAAATATTATATATGGTTGAGTGTTGGATTTTAGAAAAGATTGTAGTAGGATGTAGTTATTTGAGACATGGATGCCAACATACATGAGTGGAAATAAACTTAAGGAAAGCATTCGAATCAGGACATAAGAAAGAATCTTGGAGTTGCAAAGACTATGAAAGAGAACCACTAACATTTGTTTGGTCATGTGCAAAGAAAACCGGCACATTTAGAAAGATGGAACGCTAAAATTTTGAAGATCTTGGAAAAGGATGATGTAGGTAGGCCAAAGAATGATGTGAGGGACTGCAATCTAGGACATGTAATTGCAAATAAGAATGAAACAAAGAGGAAAATATATTTGGATGACCATTTTGATTGACTTTTTAGTTCATGTAGATATAGTGTTAAGAGTTGAATGAAATTTGAAGCCACATGAATTTGGCTCCTGTACCCAACCCCATAATTTGGAATAAAGGTAACCATATTTTTTGTGTGTTGCACCACATTGCATGAGTGCAAGCCTAAAACTATAGACAAACTTGTTTATCATTTGTTTGAGGGTGTTTTGCAAGTACATGCGAGAATGAGGCCCTACTGATCTAAAGGTGGTCATATCAACTTTCTGAAACTTTAAATCTGCAGGCTTAAAATAGTACATTAGATTGCATGGAAATGAGCAGCGGACCAACAAAAAACTAATAGACACATAAACATGGAGATATGTGTGCATGCATACACATATGTATCCAATTAAAAGGAATACTCTTATGTCATAAGTCAAAACAGGACAGAGAATACAATTCTATTCTCCCCTCTCCAGAGCTTTAGTACCTCAAACACTGTACCTTTACAATAAGAAATTAATTGAATAAAAACTATTAAGATACAAAAACATGTTGAAATATGTACCTCAAACAATTGATTTATGTTATCAGCAGTCTTCGCGGAGGTCTCAATAAAAAACATTCCATTCTTTTCTGCATATTCAATCCCCTCCTAAAATCATTGTAGAAAATCCATTTATTATACGAATAAAAGTAAAAATTATAATTACAAAATGCATTGTATATGTCATGTATTAAAAATCTCACCTGCGTAGGTACCTCTCTGCGATCATGAAGATCAGCTTTGTTTCCGACCAAAGCCATGACTATGTCAGGACTCCCATGCTTTTGCAATTCCTGTGATGATGGATAATAAATCATCATGTATACAAACAAAGGTACTAGCAATTTATACTGGGTGAAGTCATAAAGGAATGAATGTTTAAAAAAATCCATGCCAAGAAACCAATTTCAATGCATATAACATTCAAAAAAATTGTATCAAATTTGATTATTTGATGCAAGATCACACAGCTCCAAAGTCATGTATTTTGGCAACTCCTAGGGCGATGGACAATAAACTATTCATCAAGAAGTACTAGAAATTTATAATGGTTGAAGTAGTTATCAAAGATGCCAGTGTTAAAAAGATCCATGCCAAGAACTAGTTCCGAATTCCGGTATGATAAGAATAACATAAGAATCCTCTGGATCACATTTATTGATTATGTGATGCAAGAACAAACAACTCAAAAGACCCACAGGCCAAAACTTCTAAGAAAAGAACACAAAACACTTTTAATGGATAAAAGATGAATCTGGATAAAGATCAAGTATGAATTAGATTGGTGTACGACTTGGAAGTGTATTGGGTTGATTTGGAATGATTTTGACAAGAAAACTATTTTTTTAGGCAAACACAAAGTCGTATCTTAGATAAGATATAGATTGATAAAAACTCAAGTAGATTAATCTCTTACTAATCAGAACAACAAACACCAAGTTGTATCGTATGAAGAACATTGTCACGTATGCTTTCACTTAGAACAATTCCACAATGGAGAATTGATTTGGATTGATAAACTCACTTGTTGATAGTCCTCTACTCTAATCTATCTATTAAGAGAAATATAGCAAAGCTAAAACATTAGGACAGATACATTAGCTAACAAATGGTGATGAAATAAAGAGTAGCTGAAATGAAGAGTCCACAGATTCTTCTTACTATAATTAATGGTATTGATCGAATGTGCCTTTTCAACTTGCTCATTCATTCTTATTGATGATTTTTCAGCGCCTTACATGATTACAAGATAGGAAAACTTTATTGCATGCATTCTAAATAATCAGCAGGTTTGACTTTATGCTTTTGACCAACCAAAACATGTCAAAAAAATGTGACTTTTGGCCAACTTTTTTAATAAGTTCATAGTGTGAACTTACTTTTAGACCATTTTACGTACACAAAATGATCCAAATAAACCAAAATTTTGAATTGTTTTATCAATGAATGCTTTATTTTTGGATTCAGATGATGAAGTATAAACCAAAATTTAGACCCAGAGATAATATTCCTTGAGCCAAGGCGAACTAACGGCAAGAAAATCAAATGTAATATAGTAAGAATAGATCTTCATGCTTGCAATACTTTTGCAAAGGTCAAATGAGTAGTAATACTTCAAATGGGCAGCAAAACATACATTCTTATAATTTGTCTCAATGTTATCTCAGGAATGGAAGACAAAATATGAAACCTAGTGATTGACTTTCGCATTCCAAACTAAAATTAATGTCCTATTACTATTGCACTTCACAACCCTCAAATACCTAATTACCAAAGCCACTAAAAACACAGCAATTACTAGAAATCTAAACATGGCCAGACAACTTCCAATCCTAAATTCCTCACCCAAGATACAGCCTAATAACAAAATGAAGCAAACCAAATGCATTGATTAAAAGAATTAGTCAAAAAAGGAAGGAATAAAGGCCCACCTTTACCCAATATTGCGCTTTTGTAAAAGATTCAGGACTTGTTATATCATATACAATAACTGCAACTGCAGCTCCTCGATAATAGAGGGGAGCAAGCGCAGCATACCTATCAACAATTCAACACCACCATTAAAATTGAAGTAATAGCATAATAAACCAAGAAAAAACAAAGACTCAAATAAAAAGAAAACTTCAGTACCTTTCTTGACCAGCAGTATCCCATATTTCAAATTTAACAGTAGTTGAATCCTGTAATGCTATTGTTTGAGAGAGAAAAGATGCTCCAACAGTCACCTAAAAATTTGAATCAATTAAAATTACAAATCACAAATCACAATTAGGGGTGGAGCAAAAATTGAAAAATTCTATGAATATTTTGAGCAATTTCAAAGATTATGATATTGTTCTAACAATTTTGTATCTTTAAATTTAATATTGACGCTTTCAATTTTCCGGGACCCTGTGCGGTCAAAGGGGTTGAACATACTCAGAACCTCCCCGATCCTCCCCGATCACAATCAAATAAGTTGTTTAAAAATTTATAAAAGATCAATACTCCAACCTTGGATGTAGGATCAAACTGACCACGCACAAAACGAAGAACAATACAGCTTTTTCCAACACCAGAATCTCCAAGAAGCACAAGCTGAAAACCTCAATTCAATCAAATTCAACAAAAAAAAAAGAAACAAAAACGAAGAAAAAGATTGATTCGCTGAAGAAATACCTTAACTTTTAAGTTTTTGGCATCAGATGCAGGCTCAGTGCCAGGATTAAGACCAATCGGTCCTCTAGTAGTTCTATCTGCCACCAAATTGAGAAGCTGAATCAATCAGATCAAGTAATATGAACCCTAGAATCAATTCAACAGGAAAAAAGAAGAACGAGAGAAGAAGTACCAGGTACTGAGGAAGAGCAACCCATTGGCAGACGAAGATCTACCGACGATTACAGAGGAAGTGATTTGGGATTTTTGATGGAATGCGTTGCAGGAAATGGAAGTCCCGTAATCGAGGACTTGGTCGGTCCAATATTTTGTATTTTTCCAAAAATAATGCAATATCAAAATTCTCTTTTTTTAAAAAAAATATTTGTTGATTTCTTTTTTTGAATATAAAAAATAAAAATAAATAAATAAAAATTGTTGATGATATACTTTTCATGTTTAATTCAACTTTTCTAATAAGTAATCACTAACAAAAATTTATTAAATAATAATTAATTTTAATTAGAAAAAGTCAGTTTTAATTAATAAAAAATTGTTTTAATCAGTAAAATTCAGTTCTAATTTATAATTATACAATTTTGATTGGTAAAAATAAATTTTAATTAGTAATCAATATCAATTAGTAAAAATCAGTTACAATTAATAAAAATTAATTTTCAATCAATAAAAATTAGTTGAATCAGATAAAATCAATTGAACTAAATAAAGTCTTAGTTTAATTTACTTTTTGCCCAATTTCTTGTGATCTAGTTTTCTTAGATAAGAGTAAGATCATGGGTTCACTTTTAATCTAGTTTTTTTCATCCTTTAGCGGTTCAACCTAACCTATAATCCACAAAGAGTCAATAGTAATAAGTAATACTTATGTAGAAGTATTATATTACAAATAAAAAAAAATAGTAGGTACCTCTTTTGTTTCATTATATTTGTTATATTTTTCTTTTTAATTTGTTTTAAATTATTTGTTGCATTATTATTTTCACAAAAAGTAATTATGCAAATGTATATTTTGCTCTCTTTTTTTTCGTATCATATACCTCATTAGCTTTTATATTCATCTTTTAAAAGGTTATAATTGGACTTTTAATATAAAGATAGAAAAATGATATATACAGTACTACAGGCCATATATAAGAAAAAATGTGTTGGTTTATTTATATGATTTTATAATATTTTTGTTTTGAAAACATAAGAATTTAGTTATACTTAAATAGGTTACCATTTATTCTTTCTTAAAAAATTTAAAATAATTATTTAAAATATAATTTTTTTTCCTATTTATAGATTAGACTCTCATGAAAAGTTACAATTGTTGATAACAAACAAAATTTTTTAATTTTTATGTACAACCCTAGGGATTATAAATATCATTACCTATAAAAATATTAATACTTTAAATTTTGTGCAAAAAACTTTTATAGCAAGAAAATCAGAACAATCAGAACATATAAAGCATTATACAAAATGAGGATTTTGGAGCTTAAACAAGTTTATTAGCAACATAAATTATACTTACTCCGAATCAATTTAGTTGTCTCATTTGCTTGGACACGGTTATTAAGGGTGGTGTGGGATCCATTAAAAAGGTGGTACTTAGGATATTTTAATTGATTAAATTAAGGAAATTTTACTTTTAAAAATCCGACCTTTTGCTTGTTCTCTTTTAAAAATCCCACCTTTCGATTATTTTTTAAAAATCCGACCTTTTGCCTCCGTTTTCTTTTTATAGAACATTTTTAACGATGACCGAATAAATTTGAAAATTCATCAGTTTTTTAAAAGAGAACAAGCAAAAGGTCAAATTTTTAAAAGAGAACAAGCAAACGGTGGGATTTTTAAAAGAGAACAAGCAAAATGTCAGATTTTTAAAAGTAAATTTTCTTATTTTCTTTTTTAAAAAATTCGAAATTAACCGGTTGTTCATGTAAGTTAGGGAGCTATAAAAGAAAATGGAGGCAAAAGGTCGGATTTTTAAAAAATAATAAAAATGTGGGATTTTCAAAAGAGAACAAGCAAAAGGTCGGATTTTTAAAATTAAATTTTCCTTTAATTAATTGTAAAGGTGGTAGTTGGAGTATTGTAAGTAGTAAAAGTAAGGGTATTTTGGTCTTTACTTGTGTGAACATAGGGTATTTAGGTAAAAAAAAATTGATAAAAAAGAAAATGTGACAATTAATATGAATTTGCCAAATAAAGAAATGTAATAACTAAATTGGTTCGAAGGGAGTACAATTCAATAAAAAGACGGAAAATTTTTACGTCATGCTTATAGTTAATGGACATTTATCTTGCTTCTGTTTGCTAGATCAATATAATAGTTAAAATTTGAAAATAAAATTAATAATATAATCTCAATTATATATTCAAATAGCAAACAAAATAGAATTGAAAAATTGTATCAATCATAATTTTAGGGTTACCTTTATATAAAATTTTAAAGGTTATTTTTAGCAAAATAGTTGTTTTATCTTGTATTAATTTTTGCCTGGAAGTATTTAGTTAAAATTATACTTCCTCCATTTCATAATCCTTGCTACTGATTGTGATATTTACAATATGTCATACTCAATAGCAAGTATTATAGAACGAAGGAAGAACGATAGTTTGGTTGATGCAAGATTTAAATACATGATGGGTATACATGAATATATTCATCTCAGACATTTTATTGTTCTTCCTCCAAATAATATATACATCTATTTTACGTTACTTCTCTATTAAAAAGACACAAAAATACATTTCTTTCCCTCTTCTACGATTTTTGGTCTACGATTTTTGGTTTTCAAAATTAATGTATATATTTATGCAAATATGTCGCATAAAATTATTCATTTAATCCCTCCAAATTCCTCATTCACATTTGAACTTCATCCTCCAAATCCTTTCCCTCTCGTATCCTTCATTTCATTCCATCCAACTAAAACAAAAACTAGAAATACTTGAGAATAGCAAATAATTTTTAAAAAAGTTATTACTTTGAGTTTGCTACTAAAAAGTATCTTTTGTCAAAAATTATCTTGGTAAAATACTACCACTTAACAGAAACACGGACGGTGCAAAAAAGAATTCACTTGACACATTAAGGCAAGCAACATTAATGGGCTAGCAGAAATCATAACACAAAGGAGATTTAAAGTTAGAAAATATAGTTCCTGCTCGAGCTCTGTATCGTTATTCGTTAGATAGACTGATAACACATAATTAACAGAATAACAGCATTGCAGGCCACTAGACGTGTTTCTGGGGAAATCGTAACAATTGCTGAACGACACAGCAAATTACCACCCGATTTCTTCCTCCATCATGACCAGTGACTGGACTAACTAACCACATCAACGATACGAGAAGAATGTCTAAACAATCCAACCAAGTAGCAATCCTTAGTCTACATTGATGAAGTTAGTACACAAAATTCTAGGGTATGTAACGGGACTTGGTAACGAACATTTACTTTATATATTTCTATATCTTCTCTGGTTCATTTCATATAATCAAGTCACTTTGCATAGATGCATGTCCCAATTTTGCTGCTCAAGCCGAAAAGAAAGACTAGAAAGAAGGTAAAACATAACCATCTCCGAGAAGCAGCTGTGGACATCTTGTTTAACATACCAGTCAATGACTCCACCCCCAGAGGATCAATAGAGTGAGGAAACTCGAAAGAAAGGAGAACATTGAGGGAACCAGTTTTATCGAATGACAACTGCACTCCACTTCCGTTGACCCCTGAAGGCATGTCCCAGATTCTGATCATACCGACAGGTAAATGAATAGAGCTCGGAGAATGCACAGCGGCATTTAGACGTGCAGTCACGTCCTTGGAAGGCAACTCTGAAGCAAATGCAGAAGGAGCTGGGATGTCCTTCAAGAAACAGTTTGCTTGGGAGAGACAAGGAGTTTGCATATCTGCCAAAAAAAAAAGAAATTTCGAGCAAAAGAATCAATAAAAGGAGAGGAGCAGAAATATTACTGAAATGCAGAAATCAAATAGTAAATTTGGGTTATGTACAGTAAGATCCAGGCATACATACCCTTCTTAGACGGCTTAAACTTTGAAACATCCATGACTTGACAGGATGAGGATGTACTACCATCATCACCAATTACCGGTGGTTTCTGGATTGTAGACATTTCCAAGGTTTCACCTATCATATCCTGTAGAATAGTTAATATTAATAATGCTTAAAGGTTGAAACTGGTAATCTATGAGTAAATTTAAGCAAATCTGAAAAGAATTGCAACCTGCTTGGTGAAGAAAACTTCATCAGCCTTATCATCCATGACTCCGAAAAGAGAATCATTCAGATATGGTGCAATATCAAAATCTGGATCATCAAAATTTGATTCAAAAAAGTCAAAATCGGGAAGATTAGCATCAAAGTATAGTCCATTATCCGAGTCTGCATTTGTTGCATCAAAGAGCAGCTCATCAAGGGTATGCAAATTGACAGGATCCTCATTACTCGAGTCATTTGGTTGAACCATATGCTCATTTTTCATAACAAATGCATTGCTTCCATCATGCACATCATGCACATCATGCACATCAACATAAAACTTCTGATCATCCAAAGCCTCCAAACTATACTTGTCTTCAAATTCTTCTACAGACTGTAGATTATTTGTAGGCATATCCTGGGAACCTTGAAGACAGTTGTTGATATCAGCATTATCAAAGCTGACAGGTAAAGGAACATTTTCCGGGAGTAGGGAGACCTGGCAGTAGTATATAAGATCATATGTCAAACAAAAATGTGCAAGAAGCAAACACTTATAAATTCCATATCCGTCACTCATAAAAAGTTGCGGACTTTGTTGCAATTGCGGTACGGTCACAATATCATGGATGTGCACCTCGCGGTGTAACGACTAGTTGATAATTGCAAAATATCAGCAGTTAACTTGAAAAAAAAAATTCATTTTGTCAAAGTAATTCAAGTTTAGTAGAACATACTTATACTAATAAATGATAGACCTTTTAAAGCCTAATATATAGTAAATAAAGATTATAGTTACTAGTATTTTAAAATCACTTATAATGACTATTAACTCACCAGTTAACGTAACAAGCTTTTGCGCAACGGAATTCTCAAAATCCATTATAAAAAGGTCGCTATAAAATAAAATGACATCAATTTTATTCCCTATGGCCACTCAATACCCCATTAGCCCACCATAAAAAAATTAATTACCCTAATGCCATTAAGTAGCACCCAATAAGGCAAGGGTTTATGGGATAAGATGTATCAACCTTGTACTTGTTAGTGATAACAAACAAGATGTTTATAATTGCCCCCTGGTAGAACAAAACATGTGCGACTTCACATGTAAAAATTCTGAATGATTTAATGAGTTAGTTTAACATAATTGAAAATCCAAAATAAATTTTTGGCTATAGCAAGAATGGACATACCCACTAGCCCACCATTTAATAAGGTTCACAACATATAAATAAATTTCCCCACATTTCTAATTAAAAATGAAAGAAAATCAAGTATGTCATAAGGTGATGCTTCATGTCTAAATTTCAGAGAAAAAAAGAACTATCTTAAGATGAGTTGAATGAGTCCTGTGAGAATTGATTGGGACTATAGGCAATGCAAAAATCTAGAAATGGTTGCGATTCCAATGATACGGTAATGCGTTAATGGAGGTGGTGCAGTTTGTCACCACCCAATATCCCTTAAAGCGACCTAAAACGCGATTTTTTACTCCTTTTATGATGCGGGTAATATCAGCTCGCTAAATTTAAAAATCAACGCGACTGATACGATACAATGCGATCTTGTTTTTGCATCACGATTATCGGGGAATACAATTTTAGTAAAGTTAAAACATATTAAATAGAGTGCATAGATTGTAAATAAGAAAATTTAAATTATTCAATATTAAAATAAAAATTTGCAAAAGTAACTTTTCTTAGAGGAAATAAAGGAACTTTAACCTTAAGTTCTAACGCCATTCATAGAATATAAATGAGGTCATTCCGTTAAATAAAAGTCGGTTTATAAAGAATTTTAAGCTTGCCACATGGTGAAACCATGATATGCAATAATCATGGACTAACAACCAAAATAAGTTATTATTCTAATATATATTAGGCATTATAATCTATTTAGATATGTATAAGAATCTAAAAGTTACATAAGCTTCAATCTAAATATATTCTAGAAAACATAAATTATTATATAGAATGAGTATTTTTCTAGTTCAAAAGTTACATCACGATGTCGCAAAATGAGCCAAGGTGTTGCGTCAATGACATCGCAACAATTACCGCAATTGCGACGAGATCTGCGACTTTTGCATCAGCACATTTTGAAGGTTACATAATTATTTTTGATTGTCACCATTTCATTAGCACAATAGAAGGTTACACTGTAGTTTTACTTGCAACTAATAATAGCAATAGTCAAATCTTAAATATACATCAATTACTTATAAAGGATTCAATTGATTATTTGACTATATAGCGTAGTATTTCCTTAATCATAATGGATGAGATATTCAGAAAAAATAATTACTCCTGTTTCCAAAATTCTTATTTCCCCTATGATTCCTATACCTCTTTTTCTATACCACAGTAGAAATCCATTCATAGTAAAGATAGATCCAACTGGTGTTTGCCACAGCCCAGCATTTCAATATGTCAGAGGACAATTGGAGTGAACACCCCAAAAGCTAGCTTAAGGGGAGGAGAGCCCCTTATCCTATATAAATCCCAACATTGATGTAATGATGTGCAATTCAAGCATCAACCCCCATATGACATGACTACTGAGGGAGTTTAGTCCCATACCTTAAGCCCCATATCTTGCAATGTACCATAACAACATTTCTTCGTGAAAAAACTCTAGTCTACTTCACTGATAATGCACAAAAGACCAACTAGGATATGAGAAGTAAACCTGATTCAAATCGTTTTGTTCAATGTATGCATCATCATCAACATATGGATCTTCAAAAGACACCTCACTAGGCACCACAGCTTCTCCGGAATCTTCCCACTCCTCCTCCACCAGTGGTGCTCCGTATTGCTCTCCATTCTTTGGCCCTGTCCCACTTTTCTGAAACACTCTACACAAAACAAATCCATCCTACCAGTGGTAGACATCATTTCAGTAACAGCATAACCCTTTAAACCCCATAGTGTTTCATTAACAATATAAAACTAAATCAAATCAAAACAAATACATATTCTCACCGGAGAAAAACCTGCATCTCCCAGCACATCATCATTGAGTTTGTATTCATGCATCACCCAATTGCTCCGCTCACCACGTGGAGCTCGACCTTTATGGTAGACAAGAGTCTTTTTCATCCCAACAACCTGAGACCTATGGTAAACTGGCCTATCCTTCCCAGTTGTTTTCCAGTATCCCTCATTTGTTGCTCGGTTAGTTCTTGAGCCATTTCCATATTTCCGATCCAGGGCACTGAAAAAATACCACTCTTGGTCTCTAGTTTTCAGCTTTGATAAACCTAAAATACATCAATCACTCAATCCAACCACATAATATTTAAAAAATATAATCAAAACCAAACAGTTTCTCCTTGCAGCTGCAATAATGTACAAAAGTACTACAAAAAGTCAAAAACTGGCTATCTTTCTTACAAGTTCCTAGTAAAAGCCCTAATTTCCATCAAAATATGAAAAAAAAAACAAAAACTTTAATTGAAAACTCTAAGCAAGAAAAAGAAAAACTCAAATAATGATCAGTCTTTAGAAAAGCAACACAATACCTGGAAGATCAGAAGGTTCAACTTTGTAAATATCGATTTCGGAAATAGCATCAACACGGAAAGGCTTGCCGGAAACCTTACGCTTTAAATAGTACCAAACAAGCTCTTCATCGGTGGGATGAAATCGAAAACCTGGTGCTAAAGATGTTGATTTTGAGAAATTTTGAACCATCACGCTGCAATTTCAATGAATTTAAATCGGATTTTGAATCGAAGAAACAAAGAACAACAAAGAAAATTGAGTTGGAATTAGGGGTTTTTCGGTTTACTTGGAATTGCAAGAATTTTCAAACATTCATTTCATGCCGACTGGCGTCTGCAGAAGTTGGTCTTCCAAATTCTTGAGTGTTGGATTAATAAATAATAAATCTCACCTTTTCTTTCTTTTTTAGAATGATGAAAATCTCAAATTTGTTAACACTTAAATACTTAAATATTACTTCAAAAAAAAAATACTTAAATATTTTTATTCAAAAAAAAAATACTTAAATATTTTCATTTCAAAAAGAAAAATTAAATATTTTCAATTCAAACCAAAAAAACTTAAATATTTTATAATTCTAATAAAAGAATAAATGAAAAATACTTATGAACCAATAAAATCATGTCATATATTTGTTTCTACTTGTGATACCCCTAATATTTATAGTTATATCATTTCAAAATATTTGCAACGTTTGCTTTTTTACACAGTTTAACGCACTAATTCAATTTTTAATATATCTAATTATGTATGATAAAAATTTATAAAACCTTAAAATTAATAAATTTTACATTGAAACGAATTAAATAAGATCTCATTTGATTATGTATTTTAAAAATAAAATATTCTTAGAATTAAGATTTTTAAATAAAAACCATAGTTGAGATTTTTATAGGTTAACACAAAATTAAGAATGATTTGCCTAAGTAGTGTTGGAAAATAAAAAATTCTCAAAATGGTGCTCACCAAAATTTATTTCCCAAACTAGTGTTCATTAAATAAAAAATCAACGAACTCTATTTAATTGTGGTTTGGGAAGTTCCAAACCTATTAACTCTCCTAAGCAAAACTAAACCAAGACTAAACTTATTCCAATTCTAATTCCAAAAGCCTATTAGTTTTCTTAAACTACTAAACTAAAAATCTGTAAAACGGATGAGGGGGACTTGAAGAGACCAACAACAACCGCCATCCACGCCAACCGCCGGCTTCCTATCACAGCCGCTACCTATACCAATCACCGCAGTCCATTGTTCTAATTGTGATTTTTTTTAGTCTGCAAAATTGTTCTAAATCCTGACAAAGACTATTGAGCGCCATACAATGGACCAAAAGTAATTGTTGATGTTAGTCTCAAATTAAACGAACCAAAGGACGACCCAAATCCCAACGTTTACGGAACGAGATGGATGACTCGATACGAGGGAAGGTCACTTGTAGCATTTGTCATAAAAAAGGTCATAATAAGAAAACATGTTCTTTAAGGTATGTGTAATGTTAAAGTGTTACAATATTCAATGTATTATTTTTTACACTTGATTTTTTCTATGATAGATCACAAGGATAATACTAACAACAGGTCACAAGAATACAGCATCTTCGACAAACATCTTTATTGATTTTGGCTTTTGCACTTGATTGAAATTTTTGGTTGTATGTTGAAGTATTTTTTGGGATATTTTACTCTTTCTGTAAGACTCGTGGGATTTTAAAAAAATTTTAACGCGTATATAATTTGCTTGACAAAACAATTTTATCCTTTTGCAGGTTTGGAATTACCAAACCAAAAAAATGTAGCTTAGTAAAACAATTTTATTATATGAACGCCATTTTGAGAATTATTTTTTAAAGAACACTAAAGTTGGAATTATTTTATTTTTCAATACCAATTAGATAAATCACTCCAAAATTAAATGTTTTAAAATACGAAGTAACTTTTCCTACTAAAATTCATCACTGGATTCTTTGCTTGGCCGAGAAGTATTTACTATGGAATAAAGAAATGATTTATATTCACATCATTTTCAAATTTCTCATTCTAGAATCATCTAATCCCTCGTTAGTCCTTTATCCTTTTTTATTCATTTTGTTCCCTTTTTTATTATAAATGATACGTAAATTAAATATCGAGTAGCTTATTGAGCAATTTTAGCTTATTTTGATATAAATAGAGCGTTGGGTGATCAAACCAGCTAATGCTAGGGTTTGGTAAATTAGCTGGTTGAAATACCTTATTGTTACAAATAAGTTGTTTTTGAACAAGCTGTTTATAGCAGAGGCCAGCGGATTTAAAATTAGCTGGTCAAATCAGCTACTATCATCAACTATTAGCTACCAATTATCAGTTATTTACCAAACACACTCATTATAAATCAATAAAGTAATAGTGTTTTTTAAAAATTAAAAAAATACAACAGGTGCTCTTTTGAGAGACTGTTTTTTGTAAAAACGGCTTTTTAAAGTCCAGCCCAAATCCATATTTAGAGTCATAACAATATATATTTAGAATTGGACTGGGCTTTTGAGAGCCGTCTTTACAAAATACGGTCTCAAGTAAGAATTTGTAAAATCGAGCGAGGACGTATATAACTTTTTGTTGAAGCATGTCGCATGTGTAATGTGTACGTGTCCACTCTCCTTTACATGAATGCATGATGAAGGCTGTTCAAAAGGATCTCCATTCTCAAGCTATGGTTACCTAACTTTCAAAAGATATTCTTTTTTTTTCATCAATTTTAATGTGCCTTTCCCAAAAAAAGTCATTTTTGTTTTAGGTAAATGCTAAAATAATCTAAATTTCCTATCTTAACTGTCCGTTTAATTAGTGGTACTAAATGGTGATAATAAGGATGATTTATAGTGTAAAATTTCACAAAAAGTTTCATATCATTCTCATGGTAATGAAACTTTAATCACAATAAAAAAATTTTGTGTACAAATCTTCATCACCACCTAGTACCATCTCTCCTAATGGTAATGCATTGGAATGGATTTTATGAAGAAAATGAGATGATTAAAGTTGGATAAGCATGACCATTAAGGTAGCAAAGAGATTTTTCAACTAAAATTACACTAATTTTCATTCTCATTACTATCGTTTTATTACTATCTACCAAACAAACCGTAAAAGGTAAAAGGTAAAGGACCTTCTCGGTATCCCGCACAAGGCAGGGAGTAAAGAGAAATGCGCGCAGTCAAGAAATCCCCAATTGATACCTGCGCCTAGTAGGGGTCGAACTCCAAACCTTCTGCTCCACATGCAGATGCTTTATCCATTGAGCCACAAGCGCTTTTTAAGTTTTAAGTTTTAATAGATTTTTTTCACATATATATGAAATTATTAAAAAACAAAGTAAATAAAACTGTTGATATTTTATACTCCCTTCCGGGGCCGGTTTTCAAGTTATTCAGAATAGCCAACCGCCTAGGGCCTCTAAAAATAAGGAGCCTCAAATATTAAATGGTGTTATTTAACCCCGAATCTGAGTAACACTTTGTTTAGTGATTTGTTTGTAAACCTTTTCTGTATTTAAAATAGGAAAAATTATAAGAAACTACCTAATATATACACCTTTTTTTAAAAACTACCTTATCTAAAATTCTTTGCAAAAAACTATCTTATATAACACAAATATTTACAAATGACTACCTTTTAACGAATTTCTTCAGTTGACTGTTATCTTTAGCCTTTGACCAGCACGCCTGTGGCTGTGGCACGTGATTACTTAAAGGTAGTCATTTGCAAACATTTGTATTATATTAGGTGGTTTTTTGTAAAAAAATTTAGATAAGGTAGTTTTTTAAAAAAAGGTGTATAGATGAGGTAGTTTCTTATAATTTTTTCCTTAAATAAATCAATTAGTTTGAAGTATTCAAATTTGACTTTAAATTCATCAATTCAGACTTTTAAAGATCGATTATATACAAAGTGGTCAATCAAGTTATCAGATATATATATAATTTTTAAAGAAATTAATTAAAATTTTCGTTTTTGATCTAAAAGTGATTAATTTTGACATGAATGTAATCAATTTCTACTTACAAGTTTAGAACATCAAATGAATCAATTTTTTTAAAGTCTTCAATGCCGAAGTTAAAGTGATCAATTCAGACCTTGTTCATTTTTAAAACTATGAGTTTTTCAAACTATGAAAAACTCTAAAACTGATATGTCAGAGTGGAGTTATTATTAATTTTTGTAACAAACATAGTGACGATTTATGTCTTGTTCATTTTCTTTTGTCTTTGAGTGTATGTTGTATGATATAAATGAAAGATTACCCTTCTTTCATCCAATCGATTATTTTGAATGGAATGAAATGAAAAAGGAGTCTTTAATTATCTCATAAAAACTCAATTTTAATTTTAAAACTATTCAACATATAAAGATATTTTGTTCATATAAACAAAATTGTTTTTTAAAATCAGACACCAAGAGAAGGAGAAGAGTAAAGTGTTTTTTGTTTGAAGATAGTAGATTTGGCAGGAGTAGATTTGTAAAACAATATAGTTTGTCTTCTATTAAATATCTTATAATATCAAATTTTGTTTTAATAGTCGTTTATTGTATTGTTTTAAGTAACATTAATATGATTAATTTAATATATAATATTAATATGATTAATATATATTATATCAATATAATATTTTATAAATGGAAAAATCATAAGAAAGTACCTAATCTATACACTTTTTTTACAAAAACTACCTTATCTAATTTTTTTTTATTTTACAAAAACTACCTAATATAACACAAATGTTTGCAAATGACTACCTTTTAAGTAATCACGTGCCACAAGCGTGCCGGTCAAAGGTTAAAGATAACAGTCAACTAACAAAATTCGTTAAAAGGTAGTTATTTGCAAAGATTTGTGTTATATAAGGTACTTTTTGCAAAAAATTTTAGATAAGGTAGTTTTTTAAAAAAAGGTGTATAGATTAGGCAGTTTCTTATAATTTTTCCTTTAAAATAATATAATATTACAACACATTTTGTCTTGAAGAACCCATTTTAAAAACATCACATATTTCCAAAAAAAAAAAAAAAAACATCACATAATTTTATCTTTTAATAAATAAAAGTCATTCATGGCCTTCATGCCGAATACATACCTTATTAATAAAGAAAGACACGTAATTATCCCTTTCCTATATGCATTACATCCATATGAAAACACATGAATCTACAAAATAGAATGTTGCATCACAACCCATAGGGCTTAGAGCAATGCTAATACAAGCCATAAGGCGCTCCAACGAGTGCACCACTCTATACTAATACTATATCGTAAGATGAAACAATATACAAATCAAGAAATAAACTGCATGTAAAGGCTAGATACAAATATTACATGTAAACTATTTACAAATATGCATTTGTCCAGATCTCCAAGAGCAATCTGTGTGAAACCTATGAGCAAATGCTTGAAAAGTAGTGGGACAATGGAGGAAGAGCTAAATAAAGTGATAGCATTTTTCGTCCAAATCTTTGCTTAATCAGCAGTATCTTCGACTCGTTGTAGGAACTCTAAAAGACTCGAAGCTTTTCGCTTGGCTCTATCAGTGCCATTGTCCGAGAGTTCTCGCAGCACTTGTTCGGCATTCAGCTCCTTTGCAAGTTTCAAATGCTTGAGATCACCCATACACAGCGACCAAAGTATAGCAGCCGCATTTTCTCTGTTACGAAGAGATCCGGTTCTTATTAACTCGATCAAGTGAGGTATTGGTTTGGCCTGCCCAATCGAAACTTTTCCCTCCGGATGGCTTGCAAGTACTGCTAGTATTGCTAGTGCCTCATCAAACATGCCACTATCAACTTCCATGATAAATCTCATTAGAGGGTCCACGATTCCCGCCCTCACGGCCCGCACCTTGTTGCCTTGGTAAATCGAAAGGTTGAAAATTGCAGTAGCCGCATCTTTCTTTCCTCTTGGAGTACCCTGAATAAGTAAATCAATCAGAGCCGGGATTGCCCCGGCTAAGCCGATTGCCACTTTGTTCTCATCCACAACTGACAAGCTGAATAGTGCAGCAGCCGCATTTTCTCTTGCCTCCATGCTACCATTCTTCAAGACATTTACTATATCTCGTATTGCACCAGCGTTCACAATAATACCTTTGTTCGCATCATTAATCGAAAGATTAAGAAGTGCTGTGACAGCATGTTCTTGCGTCCGAGGATCAGATGAAGATAACAGTGCTACTAGAAGTGGTATGGCTCCGGCCTCAGCAATAGATACTCTATTGTCTGCGTTCCGTTTTCCCAACAGCCGGAGCTCCCCAGCAGCAGCTCGTTTCTCTTCTACGTTTCCATTGGCTAGCTTTTTTAACAATGAACCAATATCTGGTTTGTCACAGTTGGAAGCAGGATTTCCAGTTTTCCTGTTTGCGCGTGCTCCTTGTGTTCTTGACAACTCCACCCCATTAGTCTCACACCACAAAGTAATCAGACTCCTCAAACCATAATTTGGTGTTACTGTTGTATCCAACAGTGTCTGTTGTGTCTTGGGACATGTCTTGTGACCAGCATCAATCCATTTCTGGATGCACGATCTTTCATACGTCTGCACAAAAAAATATCAACATAAATAACATGTATTTGACTCTTGTTGAACAGTCCTCAAGGCACTGCTTCACGACAAACAGAGGCCGTCTACAGAAATTAGATGGTCTCAATAACCAAGAGAAACTAATATCCCATTAATGAATTTTTAAATCAACAATCACGATTCATAGAAAAAAACAAATTAGATATTAACTACTATTAAAAGAAAGGAGGCCCAACCTGCCCCGTTGATACAATAACAGGATCTCTCATTAGCTCAAGTGAAATAGGGCAACGGAACTCATCTGGTATAACAGGAGATCTGTGCTTTATCGTGTCCTTATCAATATCATACATGTCAACTTCTGGATTCACAGTTAGCAGATAGTCATTAAGCTTCTTAAATAGGGTGGAGATCATCGCAAATGAATCACCAAGATCAGTACTGCTTGTAATGATCATTTCATGAAAGGCAAGTGATTCTTTCCGCAGATCATCTGTAGTCAGAAGGTGTAGGTTTCGTGATAATCTTTTAAGAATTGCAGCATCAGGTTCTGGTTTTTCCTGCACCGCTGCTATGTCCATCTCTAATTGCACATCAGAGGATTCTGTTTTAGCTTTTGCTCGGCAAAGTTGAGCATGAACAAGGCCAATCTAGATGAAATCAGATCATTCCACTCATAAGCTTCATAGGTATATGTTACTCGCTATGATAGCTTTCACATAAGAACATTTGCATCAACAAAATTACCTGTTCAAGAATTTCCTCTGATAAATCAAGCCTATGATAAGAAACCTTACTTAGTGCTTCTTCAATTTGTCCTGTTATGTGAAGAAACTTCATTGAGATTTTTTCCCTTTGCACAGCCTAAATACATTCAAAAAATTGTTCTGATTAAAACATTGTAGTTGTAGGGCATAATGCTAGAATACAATGATGCAAGAACTTGCGTTGAAGGGCAAAGATGCATAATGGGTATAAAGAGATATGCCCCGTGATTGAAAATAACATAAGATGAGTACTGTGAATTTTGAAAATATGACTTCTCGAAAAGTATCATGTTTAGGACATTCCTACTTACATTTAAATTCCGGAACTATCCTACTAATTAATCTAGCCTAAAGGAAGATGCTTTATTCATTTATTTCAATTAGTCTTTAACGACCTTCTACACTAGTATTTTCTTCCATATATCATCCTAACTTCACACAAGAAAAGGGAGAGACATATTGTAATTTGTAAACAACAAGATATAATATAATATGGATCTTGGTACCTCTTGTGAAAATTTGAAAATCCATTTGTCTTGTAATAACATTGAGATGGTAGAGAAGATGAATCCCAATGACAACCAATAGAACTGATATATTAATTCATGTAGCTAATCCTAATATTTTGGGATTAAGGCTTTGGCATTGTTGTTCTGGTACTAAGCTTTCATTACATATTTTTGGCGTAAAAACTCAACTTTTAAGAAAATGTGATGATTATAGTAGAGCAAGCATTACCATTAAGCTCGAGAAGAGATTTCTCTACCAAAATTATACTAACTTTTCATCACCATTTCCATCATTTAATGACAAAAACCAAATGGACTTAAGTGCTATAATATATTAAAAATCAAAGTGAGAACATTTCACTAATTTGATCTTGTTAGCTTTTTTATTATTTAATTCTTATTTGGCTCTACACATATAACACACATCTATAAAAGATAGTCTTAGAATTCAAAATCTAAGTAATGTTTACTTTACATGTTATTTTCCATTAGTTCACACCAAGAACACAATCGTACAACTATAAAAAAACCATAACCGGAAAGCTAAGTCACTCAAGTTCAAGTCACACCATTGTCAACACAAGATGATGAGGGTATTGGTATAGAATCCCTACCTAACACTTGATGATCACAAAATAAACTCGTTACATCATATATTAGTGAGCAAACCCTATTTTATTTCAAGTAGGACTCTTGTATTTTTAATGCTTGGAATAACTAGGGTCCATGTTATGAGGATCATAAGTGTGCACAAGCAATGATATTATGCAGTGTTCTCAATTGTTGTGTCAGTGTCATGGGCAACGGAATCATACGTCACCTTTACCTTGACAAATCTTATTTAGATCCTTAAGGTAACTTGTCAAAGAACTCAACCAAAAGCTGAAGTTATAGTTGAGGTCCCAAAATATGTTATATAATCTAGCACGCCTCCTCAAACGAGAGCCTTTTGGGTTTGGGTTAGAAGTGTGAATTCCACACAAGCCCTCCTCAAACCAGACGCTGAATATTCCACTTTAAAGTGGTTGAAATTCGACCCCGTGACCTTTTGTCACGGTAAACCAAAAGCTTAAGCAGATGGTTGAGGCCGCAGCCTATGTTATATACTCTTAACATGACTTGTTCCCATGTGTTCATTTCTCTCCATGCATGAGCCTTTTATAACATTTGAGTAATAACTATTGAATGCAGCCTCTTGATCACTTTCCAATTTGGGTGGTATCATTAAGGATTGAAATGTAATTAATATCGATTCAACATCTTCAATTAATTCTTTTCCACCATGGCTATTAAATTGAGTAAAGTACCTATATCATCTTCTGATTATATCATATACTATTACATTTATTGCGTTTCAAAAATTATTCAAGAAACTAACCCTATGAATAATCGAAAATTTAAATTGAAATCATTATAAATTGTTCACAAGAAAAAAAAGCCATAAAATCAAAAGTAAACAAAACAAGAAAAAAAACCCTAACCTGATAGAGTTTGCTGGATTCCAGAATCCATTTGAGCAGGTGTTTGGCTGAAATTAAGGCATTGAGAAGAGATTGAAATGGTTGAAGCTGATCAAGAGTGAGTAATTGGAGTTGTTGATCATCTCTATCAAGTAATTCATCAAAAAGAGGGCTCAAAAGCTTAATTCTCCGCATCAAATTAGAGTACATAAGCTTAGAAGTATTTTTACAATCAGGAAATGAAGAAATTTGTTTGATTATCTGAGTTGCCTGGGTTAATGTTAATGTAATACTGTTGTTGGAAGAATTTTGATTTGGAGCCAAATCCATGGTAGAAATTTGATATGAGAAATTGGAAATGGAGTTGAAGAAGTAGAAGTAAAAATTGCTGGGAAAGTCTTAAATTTGAATTTGATTAACAATTTAAAACGTCGTCGGTCAACTAAAAGCTGCATATAATGGTATTCTTTGGCTTGCTGTCATTGGAGGTGGTTTGGTTGCTTTTATTTTCTTCCAAACACTATAATCTGTACGAAATTTTAAATTATTTAGTAATTTAACTGTTTTGATCATTTTTTTAGCATAATTATTAATTATTTAGATAAAAAAATTTCTAATTATGGAAAAAATTTACATACTCAATCAAAATAGATATTATATATATAATGTAAGTTATTGACAATTTACATTTTATTGCAACAATAGAAAAATTAAAATTTAATATTTATACAAACATTACATTTTATAAGAAGTTCACTTTAATTACACAAATGAAGAAGTAAAAGAGAAATAACATTTGCACTCTAGAGTTATTGATAATAATTGAGAAAATAGAAATTAATATTTTGAGATTTTTTTATTTTTTATTTTTTTTTTTTGAGATTGAAATTAATAATAATTGATCAAATAAGAAAACATTATTTAATTAAAGGATGAGGAAAGCAGTAATAAGTGAGCAAAGTGACACGTAGCGAATCATAGGAATTTCACAACTCTCATTCTAAAGTCGCCACGTGTCAAAGTGGTTTCTGAATTAGTATATTTTACTAGATAGTGCCCGTGCGATGCACGGTTTTATCAAATTTTTTGACATATTTTTGTATTATATTTATACTTTATTTCACTATGAACAATTGTATACGTTACGTACATTATATCATATTTTGCATTGTGCGCAATATAATTATATTTATACTTTTATTTTTTTATTTTTGAATAAAAGAGCAAATGATTCTCACCTTAAGTACAATACGAAATTATGAATTTTTTAAATAAAAAATAACATATTAATTTTTCTAACTAAAATACCTATTACATTCATTTATAAAAGTATTAAATATTATTACTATCAATAACACACTTTAAAATCAAATATAAATACATAGAGTTATGTAAAATTATTTTATTAGTTTAAACGACGAAGATAAATTTTTCTCATAAAAAATACAAGTGACTTACATAAAAATAGTCACAACCTAAATCATTTTAGAATTAATCATTGCATTTAAGTAACCAGGAGTATAAATAACAAAAAAAATCCTAATAAAAGTATATTACTCCCTCCCAATCAGTTTAGATGTCCCATTTTCTTATTTGGCAAAACCATACCAATTGTCCCATTTTCTTTTTTGTCTATTCTTTTTTTACCTAAATACCCCCACTTTTCCCATTCCCAATACCCAACTACCACCTTTACAATTAATTTAATCAATTAAAATACCCAACTACCACCTTTTTAATGGACCTCACTCAACCCTTAAAATTCGTGAAATCCCAAATGAGACATCTAAACTGATTCGGAGGGAGTATGTTTTAACCATTTTAAAATATCCAATACACTAAATAATAAGTATTTATTTAATAAATGAAATTGAAAACATTTTATAAATAATTAAAACAAATGAAATAAAAATATATAGTTTTCTAGTACATTAAATGTGATTTGACCCAAAAAGTAAAAGAAAAACAATTAATAAAAGAATAATATGCTTAAAATAAGAGATAGAAAGTCAAAAATCATAATAAGAATGACATTATCATTTAAGTTTAGAGTAAAATTTTTTAATAAGGATGGAACACGTAACCAATTTTGAAAGGTGATGATATAAGCCGTGTTTTGTTTTAGTAATAGTTATAGATAGATAGATTTTATTTATGATGATGATGATTGTAAGTTTTACACAACTTTTGTATCAGACAGTCTCACCGTGAGACGGTATCATACAAGACGAGTTGTTTAGGTCGAAAAAACCAATACTATATAATTTTAAAATTTTAAGGAAAATTAAATTAATTTTCACAATTTGTTGGTTTTTTTTTTATTTTTTTTATTTTTTTTTATTATTTTTTTAACCTTAAGGTTCATAATACCAATTGATTATAGATTATTTAGGTTTCCATGGTATACTCTTAGGGGCTAATCAACACGAAAATCCACTTTTAAGGAAATTTATGAAGCAAATGATTACCTAGAAAAATTAATTTTATGGGGTGATTAAATTTTAATATCAATCAAACGATTCTTCAATCGGCTTTATCTAAAGTGTCTTTGAGATTTTAATGAACTTTCACTCAAAGAAATGCGTAAATTGTTTTTTTAATGAATGATAAGTTGGTTTCTCTCGATTAGTTAATATTACCATGTCATTAATGTCAAAAACATTGTTTAGACTTGGAAAAAATAGAAAAAGAATTCACATACAAATCTTATGTAGACGGTATACTGAAATATATAAAATAAATAAACCTAAAAATTTTGGCTAATAATTTGACCAGAAATTCCATTTTAATGATTACCTTTGTAGGAAATGTAAAATGCAGAAAGTTCTTCACCAAATTCATGCATACTTAAATAATTTTAGGAAATACCACGGGCTAACTCTGAGGTTTTGGGTTTTCCACATAATAATCAAAACTTTTAAAAAATCCACGCGGTAACCCTGAGGTTTACGTAATTGTTCCACCGTGACCTTTTTGCACATAAAAACGTTAGCAAACGTTAATTTCAAAGCTTTAAGACTGTTGTACTCCTATTTATGCGACTCACCACTTCAAATGCCATTAATTTCAATCTTTTTCCCCAAAACATAAACCTCAATTCTACCATCTTTCATCCAAATCAAATTTTTTCCCCCAAATCCAAAGATGGTAGAGTTGGGATTTATATTTTGGGGGAAAATGTTGAAACTGATGGTATTTGAAATGGTGAGTTGCATAAATAGGCGTACAACAACCTTAGAGCTTCGAAATTAACGTTTGCTAACGTTTTGCTTACGTTTTATGTGCAAAAAGGTCATGACAGAACAATTTGGTAAACCTCAAGGTTACCGCATGGATAGTTTAAAAGTTTTGGTTACCACGTGGAAAACCCAAAACCTAAGGGTTACATTTCCCAATAATTTAATATATTAGGTTGTTTAGGTATGTCAAGCTTTAACATTATTTAATCTGTAGTTAGGTTAATGACACCAAGTTATGCCGAAATTAAAGATAATTTGAAATCGGATGGCTTAATTTTCAAATACATAAACCATGGTTGTACGATCGTAAAGGTGACTGATGGCTAAGGTGCGTCATGCGTGATTGGAACTTGGAATGATCGACAACCGAAGTTTGCTAAGCTTCAAAACGAGGTTGAAATTGGCATTGCTTGACATTCATGGACAAGCTTTAAGCTATTCTTTTGAAAACTTTGTTCCGTAACAAAATCAAAATTACATCCGCGTACACCATACTATAATAGGCAAAAGTCCTTTACATAATTGCTTCAACATATGGACAGAAAAGAATGAGAAGAATAACAAATTTTCAGCTATTCATCTATATTTACATTCGGATTTCGGATATAAATACTTCAAGAGACAAAAGTATAATCGATTGTCGAGAATTACTAGGGATCAAGCTCAACTACATTTGAACTTGGTTCTTCATGTTCATGTTTAGGATTTTCTTCTCCATTATAAGCACTCTGTTCCTTGAAAATGTATAAATTCTAGGATGAGATGAACAGAAAAGGATAGGAGTATTATTTGATAGGTAAATGGAAAGAGTTTTTACTGGATGCTTACCTCTCTAGGCGGGTCGACTGGAAACAAGTTTATTTTGCTTGGATTGAAAGGTAATCCGCTGCACAGCAAATTGGCAGTGTCGATTACTATCATATACTAGTACATAGATAAGTGAATGAAAACCATACATACAATCGAATATGAGGGATATTAGACGCTCACGGATTTCACATTCAACAGGCCTTCATAAGGGTAGTATATTGGCAATTATTTTACTTCCGATTCTTCATTTGCGTTTCTTATTAATGTGTATGCAATCAGGGATCAAATGGTCAATCGAAAACAACCTCTTTCTTATTACACGGGCAAGCTTGCGTAAATGCGCCCCTAAACCCCACTTAGGTGGGAGCCACTTGGCATTGAGGTAATGGTATGCTGTGTGTATATTTCCTTTTGACATTGTTATACATCATTATATAATTTTCAAGTCAACACTCTGACTCAATCAAATGAGCTGCTAAAACTTGCTATGCAAATTCAAATGTAGCATCTTTTTGCAACTTAAAGAGTCAGCTCAGTTTCAACAAAACAATTAATACATAGGAAAATTATGCCGATTTCCTTCTCACTTCCAATTTCCCTCAGCACGATAAGTAAGTTGAAACAATGTCAAAGGAAGAGATGGAACATACCAGTTGGCTATAGCAAGCTGCCACACATACGGAATAAAGAATTCTTCAGGATGATTTTCTTGTTCATATGTGAAGCGCAATTGAGTGAACATCTGGTGAAAGAAAATAAATGCAAGAGATGAAAGGTTGGTATGCGTAAATGGGTTTTCTAAGATGCATATAACATAAATATATAATAAAAACAAGCAAGCAGAAGTGTTAGTTAATGACCTTCATTCCTTCCGCACGCCACAATCTGCAGTTGTTGGTTATAACATGAAGCACCTTTTCCACAGACCATTGACCAGCTAACTCTTGCGCATCCATTCGACTGTTGAAGAAATCTAAAACCTACATTTAGAGGGAATACGCATGTCCTCGTTTAAGAATCCAAGAAAAAATTCATCACAATTGATTTATTGAATATGGAGACGAAGATAAAAGTTATTTGCAACAGCAAAAGATACAACTTCACGAATCATCAAATCTTTAAACTTACAGTAAAAATGTTTTCAAGCAGTTCATTAAATCGTGGATGATTCCTGAATGGCTGAAATACCTCCTGTCTGTGCATCACAGCATAAACAACCTAAAGAACGTAATTTGCAAAGATTAGGAATATTTTTTATTGTCACATATTACGTGATTTAAAAAAGTAACAGATGGTACCTCTGGATTCCGGGGTAGAGCATAGGTCAGAATTGCATTTATTATTTCCAGAACAATACGTAAGAAGTCTGTATAAACATGCAACTCCATGGACTGCAACAAACATTAACCCCTTAAGAAATTTATCATGATAAAGTTGACTAGGTCATAACTCAGAAATTACAGAACAATATACAACAAAATTACCACATCTTCCAGAACATTGTCACCTTCTACAGAATTTACTTTATCTAACGGTGTCCTGTCATTTTGTACTTCTGTTAACTTGGTGTACCTGGTTGAATTTCATATGTCAACAAGCATACAACATACACCAAATATGTCAATTTACAGAAAAAATTAAGTAAAGAATAGAAGAAAGCAAGATAGCATACTTGCGAGAAAGCATATGGAAGAGGCTGACTAATCTTTGAGATGCATATGCATCCAAACGGTGAACATGAGGAGCCATATTTGCCAATGTTGCCAGACAATTTGTGTGAAGGTAAACATCCTGCAAGCAAACCAAGCAAAGAAATTTAGACAGGAAGAAAATCCAAGGTATCTGTGGAGTGTAGACATGACACATCACTTGACGATAACAATTTTCTCTTCTTTGACTGTGGAAGTTTATAAGTGAAATGAGCAAAACCACAAGCACAAGACTATGCACCAGAAGGACCATTAATTGTCCCTTACAAGATTATGAGAATGCCAATCATGCAAGACATCCAAAAGTCAAATCATGGGGTTTTTGCCAAATACAACCTTTTATAACTTTTTTTGATTTTTTTGATAAGTGATTTTTTATTAATGAAGAAATATCGTCATACATCCATGGGATAAGAAATCCTACAAAACAAATAAAGATAGATACAATATCACTATCACATTCCAATTACTTCTAGTAAATCATTAAGAGATCAATGATGAAATAATCCGTGCACCTTAGCCCAAAGTGACGTCACAAAAACCACCTTCTCACATAGCACGTCTACTTGTAGAAATCGACCATTGAAAATTATCCTATTCCATTCTAACCATATACACCATAGAATGGCAAAAGAACAAATCACCCACTTCTTTTTAAGATCATTATCATTTCTCATAAGTCATACCACAATAGTTAATTAGAAGAATATCTCTAACCCTTCTCGTAGCAACTCATTCTTCACCCCAAATCTTAAATGATCATTATCTTTTCCATTCCTGCAACAACAAATGCACCAATGAGGGTTTAATGCCTTGTATGGTCTCCTTAATTGAAAGTTCTCCATCGTGTTTAACTTCCCTTTTGCTACTAATCACAAAAAAGTATGTGGGACCTTAGCTTTCCAAATTTGTTGAGCCAAAGAAAAATAAGGAAATCTATGGGGATGGGAAACCAAGTTTGCATAAACACTAAACCGACCACTATATTCACTAACTTCAAATCCCTCTCTAATGGCTCATGCCTAATAGATAGATTCCAGGCAATCTGATCCAAGAATAAAATTCCATAATCGAGATGTTATGTTTTGATGAAAGTTGATATAATCTAGGGAAAGTTCTTGGAAAGAATGTGCCCCTAACCAAGCATCCTCCCGAAGTATGATAAAACTACCCATCCTAGCTCTAAAAGAAGTAAAAGATAAAAATAAAGGAAGTACCTATGAAATTTACTTCCAAGCACGAAAAAGGAAGCATTTGTTTATAACTATATATGAGATGTCCAATTGGAATCAGCATCAAAAGCACATATTAAACAATAAAGGTCATGAAAAAATATCAGAAAGAAGCAGTTAAAATTCAACACCAACAATGAAATAAAGGGAGCATCAACAGTTAAGTGCTCAATAAAAGTTCAATTGTGTTGAAATGTAAGCTTGATCGTATGGTTCCAAAATTATGCATCCTTAAACATATGACTTGCTGTTAAAAAGTTTCCTAGAGAGTCACATATGAAGCCGAGACAACAAAGAAATTTTGCTAATAATTTCACGGCCTGTCAGTTACAAGTTCATTTTGACAAACCAATTATTTCCTACCTACAAACCTCAATAACAAATTGAAAACAGACTCAATACTAGGGGCATCCGCACTGCAGAAATTCTTCGGTTATAACCAGTGATATGGGCAACATCTAACATCAAAAACTCAACATGAAACAATCATAAGGACATCGTTACAAAGTTTGTTGCAGAAATTCAAACCAGTATGATGCGGCAGTTGAGTGAAAAACAGAGCTCTGCCAAGAATAGTTAGAGAAAACTTTCACAAATTTTTTCTCAATTGCTTGAAGATTACCGAAATTACAAGTGATTAACTTGAATTTTGATCAAAACAGTGTTAATGTAATCGGCCAAGCTTATGCTCTGTTTATAACAAATTTTACGATCCAGTTCCAACTTGGAAACTCCTAATAAACATCATCCAACTAGCAATAGGACTCTTAAATTAGTGTCACTAATTAGGATAAGGAAACTAACTAATCTTTGAACTAAAACTAAGTTCATGTCCACCAATTCACGCCTAAAAACACTCTTAAATCAACATACTTGGACGTCAACTTAAAAACTCATCCCCAAATAGAGCCACCGAGTAACAGCTTAAAGTGAACAAGCATGTCCAGGAGGAGATAAACAATAATTAATACAAGATAGTGCATTGTGCAAATGCTTCTATCAACAAATACAAAAAATTAAAACAGCTATGAATATGTACCTGCAACCGGCATAAATTATATTTCACAGTCCTAATTAATACAACCACCATCAAAGATCCCAGCGATGTATGATTAAGGCGCCGTTCCTTGTACCAAAGTACACTTGGTAGCATCTTCACCAACCAATATACAGAAAGGGGAAAAGAAAAGAAACAAACATTGAAAGTTAGGACTGCAGGAAGATATAAAACATATAGTCAAGAAGACAATACTGCTAGAAGAAAAGTTGGACACAGCGGGGCCAAGACAGAGATTGTTACCAATTTGTGAACACTAGCATTGAAAGTAGAATCCTGACTGAGAATAAGAAGAATGATCAACAGCATATAAATCTGATTTGATGTCCTCTTTGGAGTGTTGTACAATATTTCCAATATGGGCATCAACTATCAAGTCATTAGAAAAAAATAAATTAAAAGCAAAGCATTGGACCCACAATTGATCTATCTGCTGTAATTAATCAGCAAGATCACAATGTACTAAATATAGTTTGAGTTTATAATATACTAGTATATGTTTAATGTAAAAGTAAAACTTGTATTGCATGATCATAAAGCACATGATTAAAGCAAATCAAATGACATAGCCTATGAGCACAATAATCAAATTCTAAAAAGTAAAGCATATAGCCATAACTTATGTGAGGCTCTAAATATGATTAATTATACAGTTCCAGATTCACATCATACCAGAGTATCAAGATCAGTCCGTACTAGCAAATACTCGAGGAAGTCTGCATTCCCATGCACCAAGGAATAAAGTAACAAAACTGCAGCTTCATCAGCTAAGCACCTGAAACAAAAACAAAGAAAGCAGAAGATCAACTAATGACATCTGCTGACAGAAGAGCTTGAAACTTTCAAACTCCGCTCAAACCAATTAAGTTTTTAAAAAGATGAACCGAAAGTTCTCAATTTTTGAAAAAAAAAAATCCACTGCCTTGAGGTTTGACTTTGGTTCCCTTTAATTTCTCTAATTTTATATTGGAGTCAATTAACTCTGTTAAGAAACTGATCTAAAAAGATGTATCTTCTTGTGATCTAGTGTATGCGTATCATATTGTTTTTAGTCCAAATTGAATGCAAATCCACAACTAGCCTTTTAAAAATATAAGGTGTTGAGGAGAGCTGGAAGAAACCAAAACCAAATCCAAATCCAAATCCAACATGAAATCAATTATAAACCATGTTATTACTCCTTGTGGCTAAAAGGTAATATATTTGAAGAGTAAGTTAAGGTGCTCATTTCAAGTTCAAGAACAAATCCAAACTGCCACCACCATAAGACCTTTTTGTTAAAGCATATAGTCTGGTGACAAGAACACAATGTTTCAACATTAATCCAATGTGTTTACAAACGCTCTTGCCAAATATAGAGCAAAGCAAATTGAACATATGCAGCAATAACAAATACCACCTATACTTCTTTCATACAATTGCTAGAGAAGAGTTCAAAAACAAAGGGGAAAGAAGTTTAAACTAGAGAGAAGGTAAGCTATGGAAAGACAGAGACACTCACATTCCTAAAGTATCATAGAGGGAGGCAAAGGGTACCCTCACACATGGGCCGCTATGAGCATTCCCCTCAATATCGCCTCGATCAACTGTAAGCAAATGACTACATAAATCAAATCAAAAATACATGTTTGATGAACGGAAAGATAATATTTTGAACCACTTACATTCAACATCCTTTGCATTTTCTAAAGCCTTGCAAAATGGATTTTCACAAAAAAGTATCTTCTCCTTAACCAAATTATCTAAAGTAGCATTGTTATCTTTTTCACCACTGAGAAGGTCATCAGTAACAAGACATTTCCGAAAATGAACAAGAATAAGAAGTACATGAAGACTGCTCCTAGCCAATACACTTCTTGAACCTTCATTGTTTGAACCAACAATAAGATTTAGCGGCAATAGCACCAAGTTCGCTGCAATTGCAAGGCCAAAAAGTCAGCAAAAGAAAAAAAAAGGATACACGCAGAGTAGAATGTCATATACACTACAATTTTAAATGGGGTCTTAAACCATCATTAAGACTAACCCAACCAACTGAGCTACTATCAATCTTAACTTTTTAATTCAATGTAAAAGTTATGTATTTTTTTAACAAAAAAAAAGGATAGCACTTGCTACTTCTTGCCACAATGTAGCATCACCAATGCACACATGTGGCGGGGCCATAGAGTAGCAAGAATAAGGGTGATTTAGATATAAATAAATGTTCTATAATAACCTTTTGAAGAAAACACATTATATTTACACACCCCCAATTGGACTAAAAATTTTAAATTAGATATTCTTTTACTAGTAATTTTTAGCTAACATGAATAACATTTGAAAAAAAAAAAATCACAGCTGTGTAGACTCAATGCATATTTGTAAACGTTAGTTAGTATTTATATTACATAAACCTCACTTAATCAATTTGAATTAGATTGTTTATTTGACATCCCCGACTCAAGTACACTTCAGTCATTGGCATAATTTAGCCCATATAAATATAAATACGTAAAAATAACCTACTCCTTCCTATTCACTTCAAGTGTTCCATTAACAACTACACGTTTGCCAATGCACTAATCCAATCCTTAATATCATTGATTGTAAATAATTAAAAATTATAAAAAGTAGTAAGGAATCAAACATAAACATCCACTTGAATATGTTTTAACTTATAGATTAAGAATAAAATACAAACCAAGCATAATTGCCTAATTGGTGCATGGTGCAAAATCTCAAATGGGACACTTAAAGCGAATTGGAAAGAGTATTATATAATTACAAAAGGATTTATCTTTTCAAGACAAAAAGAGAGGTGCAAAATTAAAACATTTTGAGATATAAGATGAGTGATATTTGCTTATTATTACTAGATTTATCCAAGAAAATTCTGCTTTTCGAATTGGATGAATCAAATTTCATTTCTCCAACTACAATGACAACAATCTTTACAATGTGGTAGTATTTGCACATATAATGAATAGAAGTAGTAAAAATACAAGCTTTTGTAAACTTCACAAAACCATATCATAAGTGAATCTTGATTTAAAAAATTTTCAAGATGATTTAATAATAAAAAAATGATAGCTTTCAATGTTGAGATGACAACAATGACTATATTGGCATATTATTAGGAAGATAATCAAAACAAAGTAAGTTGTTTGTGTAAGATAATAATTTTGTAGATAGTGAGAACCAGACACCATCAAAAGGGTTGGAAAAGAGAGGCTTCAACCACTAGGCTAATCCATGATTCTTTCTCTTTGATGGTATAACTTTGTAAATTTCAAGCAATTAAAATAAACTCCTCCTCTTTGAATGCGAAAAACCTTCCTTTCCGTCATTTCCATGACAAATCATGTTTTCTCGCTAAAAAGCACAAAAAGTGCACAAAAACACGTGCCTTGTATAGCTCCACCAAAATAAGAAAAACAATATCGTAATGCTTACCTTTGAAGCAAGTTCAAAGCACACTTTTAGAAGCTACATTTAAGTGAAATGCTTGGATAAGGAGATAATTGGGAGACAAATCATGGAAGAATCAAACACTAAAAGGCAGTGAGGATGTGGAAAAAAACGAAAGAGGCAAAAAGTTGAAAGAGCAAAGAACATATCAAAATGAAAAATAAGAAAAACTTCAAGAACAGAGATAGTAGTCAATAAATCCGTCTGAACTTTGAACTCATGATTCGATACAGTCATGTATTGGTTGCAGTTTTTAGGTCATAATGATTGACAGTTAAATAAATATGTCTATGATAAACAGAACAAAAACAAAGAATTGCAAATTTTATCCCAAATTACTCTTAAAGAATAAAATTTTAAATCATCATAAGAACCAGACAATAAATATTTCAATACCATTAGGATCATATGATCTTTATGAATATTAAAATTCAACTAAGGATTAGGATTAGTGGCATACTTCGTGATCATATGTTAGTAAAACCCTAATGAAGATTATACCATGCATCCAAAAAGAATTTGAAGATTTAAAATCATAGAAGTCAATCATAATTACCTAGTTCCAAAATTACCGTCTAACCAAGGGTTTCATTAACTGAATTACAATGAGATGGGAACTATGCAACTAAGCAATCATTACCAGCAGCAGATCCAACTTTTTGTAAGACTCCAGATTGATTCCCTTCTGGATTGGTGTAGGATGCACCACTGAAAGTACTCCGTGGTTGTGAAATATAATTCAGCAGCAGCTTAGAGACCACCAGTGCAACCAGAGAAGGTTCCTGAAATTATGGACATCAATTACATAATAAATTATTGGAGAGTTGGAGACTTGAACAATTACAATGATAAGCAAGAAGTAATTGATTGTCACCATCACCTGGGACATAAAGGCATTAAGAAAAGGATGGAAATCTTTTGGTCCAGGGGATGGCCCACTGAGAAGCTGAGTCGACATGGTGACCATCATGAAGTTTAGTAGTTCACAATGAAGCAAATATGTGGAAGGACTTGCATAACAAAAGAAGGCAATCAGAATAACGATGAATACATCTGAACAAAGAACGCAAATTCACTAGCATACCTAGTCTCAAATGTGCAAATAAAGCTAAGAGCACTGTGGATGACAATTTGTTCAATACTTTGATCTGCATTCACAAGAAGAAAAACTGAATGAAGCCTGCTATGTCTTTTTTCCCCAAGCCCCAAATCCCAGTAAGAGAATAGCATCAATTGTACTTAAACATCTTAGACATAAAAACAAAAGATACCAAAGTGAAAGCCACAACCTATATTTACTTTCCAGCCTAATCCTACATAAATTTCTTTTTCCGATTTATTTATTAACAGTTGGCTGGAAAATCTAATTGAGACCAAATCAAATTCATTGCTCAATACTAGTAGAGATAACAAAAAAAACCACAGTGTTTCACACACATATATAACATTGTGCTACGTCGATGCAAGACTGCAGGAGCATCCTCACTCAACCTGTTCCGCCAAGGTACAAATCAAAGGTAAGACCAAAGTGCTTCAAAGCATTATATCTAAGTCATACTTAAGTCCGCAATATTTTCAGTTAGACTTGACAACGTGATCTTGAAATGCAATTCCAAGGCTCGAGTGATCTTTCCAAGGCAAAGACATAATTAGCTTAATATACAATTTCTTGGCATGATTAACTTAAGCCTTAATCACAGCATGAATGTGCTGATAAGCGTGAAATTCTTTTTTCGGTTATAATCTGCCTTTCATCTGCAGGGATGTAGGTTAAGTTCAATTAGCATATGAGGCGTTGTGTTACTTGTGTAGAGTAAACAACCTAATTTATCGCTCACCCTCCTCCTTCATTTGGGCTAGTGCATAGTGTAAAAAAAAGACCGCATCGCATCGCACCGGCTGCATTGCAAAGGTTTTCAAAATAAACGAACCGATATTTTCTATATAGTAAAGGTAAAAAACCGTGTTTTAGGCCGTATCAAGGGATATCTTATGGTTTTAACGGATATTTCGGTGTTATGATAAGTGCATCATTCCCGTTACCGCATCACCGTTCCGCCGCCGCTATCGCGACTGTTACCGCATTTTTACACTATGGGCTAGCGTTATGCGATAAGTTAAATGGCGTTATATAAATGTGCATGTACTTTAACAATCCAAACACTGCATGGATCGTTACATAAGTGTATAGCCCGATATTTCACTATTACAAACTTATTTGACGAGAAAATATTAGAAGAAATTTTTTTTCTAATATCTTCCTAAATTGTAGAAAAAGGTTGATTCAATTATGTGTACTCTAAATAATGTTCATGTCTTACAACTAAAACCAGTTGAGACTTTAATCATCAATATTCCTATATAAATCAGCATTGAGCATTTTTCTATTAAAAATCACACGAGAAAGCACACTTCGAAAATGATTTTTTTAAAGAAGGGGCGGAGAGGGGGCAAGTCACACTAGAATATACCCGAGTAAATAACAAAATCACTTACAAAATGGAACTGAAATCACAGTAATAGTTAACAAGTTCAATGCATGAGCCGATCACCTAACATCATGAAATTGCAATACAAACACATTAAAAAATACCTTTTGGAAATCTACTTGGTAGCTCACTATCGTTCAAAGCAAGGTTCAATTCATCAATGTTTCCAGTCTTGCTATTTTCTATTAAATGTGTCAAAAATATTGAAGACAAGTACGTTGCATTCAGAGCCTTTGTATAAGTGATGGATAGAGCATTCGAGCTCATACAATCTTGCAAACATATTGCAAAGTGGAGCAAAAGCTTCACAAGATGCCTTGTGTCACGATTGTTTTGCGCTGCATGAGAATCAAAAAGAAAATGAGCCTGTAAGCATTAATTAAATCATGCTAAATATCGTGACTGCAACAACAATAGTTTCACATGCACAAAATAGATGCATGTTTCATTAATTAGCTTGCGAGGTCTAAAGGATAGCGGAATAGCAGTTCATGCGACAAAAGCAACCTATCAAGTGATTATGGAGAAGTATACTTCCACAATGCAAAACTGCAATTAAGAGACCACAACAATAATTTAAAACCCTTTTTGTTTTTGGTAATGAACAAGAGAGCGTCATAACTCATGTGTTAATTACCAAAAACAAATGTTAAACCCTCCACTCGGTTATGTACTAATGTAGGAGGCTTTCTTACATTATCAACGTGTGAAGTGACCATTGTAGGAACATGTGAGATACCGGTTGAAGTTTGCGTCACCTATAAAGTCTTTGTTTATGAAGCAACATTGTCGGCACTACAAAGCATTTTCAACATTGCACAAATGAAACTAGCCTAAGATCTAATAAAGGTCCCTGTAGAATATGTAGATGATATAGAGTAGGGTGGTAAAGTTGGGGTCACTCTAGAATCTAGTGTCAAATGTAAAACAGTGTTAAAAAAATTAATTGGAAAGCTTTTTACTGGTCATTTGACCGCCACATGCTCAACTCATAATATAGCATGACGATATTGCAAGAATAGCAAGGATGTCGAGAGAGGGAAAGGGAAAAGCAGGTAAGTAGAATTATGTATCAACAACTCTTGAAATCCTACGTTTAGAAGGAATGTGATGGTCACTTAACTTCTGTGGAGACAAAAGGAAACTTCAAGAAAATTTTATCAAAATAAAGGTAGGGAAGCTGGAGTTTCTCTTGGCGACTAGCGATATAATAGCTCCTAATAGTATCCAAATATTTCAAGAAGTTGGAGTCTCTCTTAGCTCCTTGTTTCATGTAACTATTATTTTTGTCTTACAAACCAAAATAATATCTTTGCAACACTTTATAAACCTTTAATCCAATTACAATTGAATTTATAAGCAAGCTTTAGCCATATTTGACCACGTCCACATGCTTGCATGACAGTCTTTCCACAAGATAGTAAAACAGGCTAGAAGCATGCAAATAAGTGAAAGTTGTCCTCCTTTCAAGCTTAGTTGGTTTGAACGATTGGAAAATACTCAGAAGTGAATATTATTCTTCAAGTTAGAGGCTAGATGAGACTTTATTGCAAAATAACAAGATTTAGTATTGATGGAAAAAAAATTTATTCCTATAAATCTTTATCTATCACTGGTGATTGTTAGACATATATACTCCTAGTGATGAGCCTAGATGAGCCCTTACTTTAAATTTATGATCATGCATGAATAAAAACCTCTAAATTTTCCACTAGTGGGAGTAATTGTCTATCCTTGAAACCTTAAGTGTGTGTTTGACTCTTTACAGCTTTGAAGACCATACGGAAGGATCACTTGGTAAATACATTGGAAATGGAATGGGATGAGAAGGAAAAACTTAAAGAAGAGAAAGGGCAATGAATGATGATAAGTTTTAATTAAAAAAAAGGAGAGAGTGAGGGCATAGGCCTTTAGCAAGAGGATAACAAGTATCTAAGTGGTAAAGCTTCAAAAGGAGAGGAAAACAAACTCGCAGATTCAGAAGAGGTAACAAACTGGGTCTTTAGCTACCTCTTTGAAACATGAACAATCATTCCACACTAAAAGCAAACAGATAGTCACAGCAATGCTTATCTGATTGCATTTTCAACACATTAAAAACTCAATGCCAAACATGGCCTATTTAACCCCATTCAATTTTGAAAACCAAAAAAGACTACCTCCAATTTAATGAGTTTTTTTTTTTTTTTTAATTTTTAATTTTTTATAAATTGTCATCTTGGAAAAGTACTATCTAATCGGCTAATTCACTAATTCACATTCACTGGCACATTGCGAACCAAAACTAGCAAACAAAGTGTCATTGAGCTAAATTAACAGAATTAGGAATTCATAAACGATCACGTTAGTGAATAAAGCAACACTGTCTTGGAGACTGCTACGAACTTGCCCTCAACTCTCCAGTACACAATTACAATGACCGACTAACATCCGCCAACAACAGATACATGACATTACCTAATTTGAGAGTTCATCAACCAGCAATATATTGTCATCAAATGAGCATAACCTATCCTCATTAGTAATCATACATAACTTAATAACCTAACATCAGAAGCCAGATATTGTAATCACGTGAACATTATAATTCCTGATACCAATCGATCAAAAGAAACTCTACAACCCTTCTCGTATAGACAACAGGAAGAAAGCCCTATCAAATTACCTATAAATACTATCAAATCAATCCGTAAAACAGTAGCAAAATTCAGAAAACAGCATCATATATAATGTGATAAACAAATCAACGGAAAATGTATTACCCAAAGAGTTGCAAGCTTGACGAACACGGTCCGGAGACCAATGGAAATGGAGAGGAAGCTCCAGTAATTGATTCCAAAATTCAGATGTGATAGGGAATGATTTCTCGCCGACAAAAGTACCAATGATATATTCTGCCGTTTCTTGGGGTACTCGCGGGGTTGATGGTGCAGAACCCATTTGATTGATTGATTGATCGATCGAAATGTAGAAGGAAGTAAGTGTAAGTTACTAGTAATGCATTGCAAGAGGAAGAGAGAGAAGTGAACGTATGAATAAATTGGACAAGATCAGAAAAAGGGGGAGAAAGAGAGAAATGAAATTGATCAACTACGTCAAAACGAAGGAATTAAGGAGAAAAAGAGGAGAGTGCTTGGAAGCTAAGGTACTACTCCATGTCTCCATGTGTCGCTCTTAGAATGCACCATTATTTTTTTTTTCGGGCGAAAATTAATAAAAATGAAAATTTAATTGGAGATTAATAAAAATGTTTATAAATATGAGATGTTGGGATGGAAGGAGGATTGGTTTGTTGATAAAATTTAAATAATAAGAGCGAAAACATTAATAAAAAGGAAATTCGTACAAAATCAATGGAACAGACTAAAGTAGAAATTGATGCTAATTGGGAAAGATAAAAGAGTATTAATAGTACTTGTGTAATGTGTAAATCTCGAGCAATGGTCGGTCATCCCACTAGGCACCAAGCACGTGTGTGTTAAACTTTGTTTATGAATGAGAGGATTGTCACGGTTGAAGGAGGATAATTGTGTGCAGTTTAATTTGAGATTTCGAGTTCAATTTAGTCGTGTTATATAAGTCTCGAGTTAATTTATTATATGATAAATTCTTTCACTCTAAGATGATAACGCCTCAGTGACACTCAACTTGTGTTTGACATTGATTCCTCACGTAACCAACAACGTTCACCTAATGATAAGCTAGATATCATCATCATAAGTCCTTCACTTCTTAGCATCTTATCGCACTTTCTTCATTTCTTGTTGTTTTATGGCTATACTCTTTTTGTGTGTATCATCCCAAGATCATAAGCACGTCCATCTTAAGTTGACTGAACTTCATCGTGAGTCCTAAGTATCAAGCATAATTTTGATTCTTCCAAAATTTGTGTCACCCTTGAGACACCAAACTCTCACAAAATACGAAGTATGATTCTTGTGTTATTCCTAACCCTAGAGTGTTGCCCATCGACCAATGTGATGCTAGAAGTTTTGTTTTACAAATACTTCCTCTGTTCTGATTTACTTGCTACTATTGCATGGGCACAAAGATTAAGAAGTTACTGTGCAATGATGAGCAGTAGGTGAAAAATTGCTTTTTTGAAATTTTTTAATATTATTTGTTGAAAAATGAAAAAGAAAAATAGGAGTAATTAGATATAGAGTAGGATAAAAATAGGAGTAGGTATAACTTTAAATAATTGGTTTTTTAACTAAAAAAGGAAATGTAGCAAGTAATATGAAATTTCCCAAAATGAAAAATGTAGCGAGTATTATAGAACGTAGGAAGTATGTTGATTGTTACTCTAATAGAAAGCGTCACTAGTGAAGCAAAATGATCACGTGGTGCCTAAATCTCTAAGGCTAGAATTCTAGGTTGATCATCCCCATATGTGCAACATATAGGATTAATAAGAAAATCCAAACACAATGACAAAACTTGTGATAGAATCTAGATTAAAGAGAAATACCTTTCTCACTCTTACGTTGTTGTGATTAGTTATTAGTTATTAGTTATAAATTATATTAGTTAGTTATGGAAATGTTAAGTGGTTAACTTATATGACATCATGCGATGACCACATTCTTCTTGTATATAAGTACTTTTTTCGGTTGCACGTTTCTAATAATAAATTGCATCTTCTTTATAAGTGTACTTATGAGATTGATCTAAAGAAGCAATAGGTCATACTATCATCAGATCTTATAAACTTCATGGTTATCCACCTCCAAACAAGAGCGAGAAGATAGTTGATATGGCATGCGCTGACGAAGATGTCAACAACCTGGTCTATTTGAAGACTAATTTTCCAGACTCATGTCTCTTTGAAGAGTGTGCTTTAGGATGCCTCTTGTGACCTTTTCTAACAAGACTCGTTATGAAAATTTGTTTGGAGAAGTTCTAGTTGATGAACATCTAAAAGTTTTTGGATGTCTAGCTTTTGTCACTACACCTAAACAACGGAAAACCAAATTCTCCTAGGTCCAACCCTAGTATTTTCATAGGCTATCCTAAGGAGAAAAACTAATATAAGTTTTACGACTTAGGTATTAGTAAAGTTGTAGTCTCTAGTAATATTGTTTTTTCAGAACAACAATGTCCTTATTTCTAATAACCCTTCAAAAATGTTGCAATTCTATTTACCTAAGTGCACAGTACAAATAATAATGTGTCTCCTATATTTTCTTATGATAATAAATTCAAAATCATGTAATGTTTAGAAATTAAACAAAATTTTAAATTAAATAATTAAATACACATGATAGCTAATATATAATTTTTTTAAAAAGATGTAAATGGGTCTATGGGTCGGATCTGGGTCGAATCTGGGCCTCAAACATGTAGACTCGAACCCGGATCCGGATCCTAAGGTCATGGACCCTGATTCGACCCGAATCCATAGGGTCCAAAAATAGGTCGACCCAGACCCTTAAAATTAGGGTCGGGTCGGGTCTAGACCCTTAGGGTCCAAAACCCATGCCCATACCTACTCACAATAAAAAAACCTATTGATTGTAAGTGACAGTTCAAGGTCAAGTTCAACACTGATGGATCCCTTAAATAGTACAAGGCAAGGTTAGTGGCCAAAGGGTGAACTTAAAAATGTGGCAATGATTATTTAGAGATATTTCTCCCGCTCTTCCAGAAAAATTGGTATGTTTGTCTGTTTGATGTGAATAGCGCTTTTTTCCACGGTGATCTTCACGAGGAATTCTATATGAAACTTCCAAAAGGTATTCTTCACTCTTCTAATAAGGTGTGTAGATAAAAGATGTCTTTGTACAAATTAAAACAAGCTTCAAGACAGTGGTTTGTTAAGCTTGTGACTGAGTTAGTTTGTCCAGGTTTTAGGCAGTTCAAGAACAATTATTCTTTCACATGGATGGTTGTATTACTACAAATGAACAATTGAAAGCTCATTTACACAAGGTATTCGGTACCAAATATGGGTATATTAAGTTTCTTTCTTAGAAATAAGGTAACTCATTTGAAGAATGGTATTGCTCATAGTCAGAAGAAGTGCACTATAGAGCTATTATGGGATTGAGGTCAGACCCGTATTTGGCTATGGACGGGTGGGGCAAAGGCCCAAGGCCCCATCTTTCAAAAATTTGATAGGTTTAAATTTAAATATAAGAAAGATAAAAAGATAATGAATTAAGAGTGGTAGTGGGATTTTATTGGCAAAGGAATTAATTGTCTGACAAGTACATTAAATGAAAAAGAATTACACACATTTTTCTCCAAAAACAATAGGAAACCATTTCATCTCTTAAATTGAAATTGAAATTTTAATTTGTTTTATAATATATATTTAAAAGGGAAATAAGAGCCCCTATTTCTAATCTCGCCCTTAGGCCACCGAAGTTTAGAAACGGGCTTGATAGCGGTTTTCAGTCCTTTTAGCATGTTGTTACCCCTTTCTACTCAATTTAAAATTACGTCATGATTCTTCTCTGCCTTATCATGACCCTACTTTGTACAGATGTTTGGTAGGAAAACTCAATTTCCGCACTCACACAAGACCTAACATTGCTTTTATAATTCAAGCGTTAAGTCTGTTTATGCAGTGCTCGTCTATTAATCATTATAATGCTCTTCTTCATACCTTAAGTTATGCTTAAACAATCGGTCATGGTATTCTTTTATGAGTCATTGACCAATTATCTCTTCAAGCTTTTTCGCACTCGGATTGAGATTCATGTCCTAACTCACGGAAGTCTATCTACACCAGGTATGTTTTATTGTTGGGAGGCTCACCATTCAGTTGGAAGTCCAAGAAAAAGGCTAGAGAGTCTAGGTCCTCTTCAGAGGCCGAATATAGACCATTAGTTGCTGCATCTTCTGAGGTCACATGGGTTGTTAGAATTTTATAAGAGCTTGGGTTATCTACACTTAAATCGATGTCTCTCCACTGTGATAATCAGTTAGCTATTCAAATCACTCCTAATCTTATGTTACATGAGTGCATCAAACACATAGAGAATGATATGCACTTCAAGTGGGACAAGGTCCTTAAAGGTCTTATCCAACTTATATATACTCATCTTATGATGTTAAACCATCAATTATTGTCAAAAATGCAAAAACTCTTCCTCTATTTCGACCTCTCCACCCACATTGCATTTTAAATTTATTTTCCGATTCTTCATTTAATCCTATAAGTGATGAAGGTACATTTTTTCCTAAATAATTACACTTTTTTGGTTTATCACAAATTCTTAAATAAGATAGTCACATGATAGGATTATCTTTATTGGGCCGACTTATATATATTTAGTCTATTAAAGTGATTATTTTCAATTTCAGGTGTTCTCTTGAGAGACCGTCTTTTGTAAAGACGACTCTCAAAAGTCCAACCCAAATCTATATTTAGAGTTGTAACAATATGTATTTAGAATTGGATTGGGCTTTTGAGAGCCGTCTTTAGAAAAGACGGTCTCAAGTAAGAATTTGTGTTTCAATTTAAAGTTATCACATAGAGAAATGAACTAATAATATGGGTTTGCCTCATCGTGACACAGTCTCATATAAGACGAGGTGTTTCTAGTGTTTTTCAGGCCCAAGGTGTGGCGGCCGTGATCCGTACTACACACGAGGAGCCGGTGAGGGAGATTGCACAAGGCGTGCTTCTCGGGATGCAATTCCAGCACTTCATACCAGAAGTGCTTGCGGAGTCATCTACACCTAACATCGATGTGCACGACACATCTCCTTCCCATGACGTTCATCTGGAGGAGATGGATTTGACGTACCTAATTGATGTTGCGGGGCCTTTCCAGGCTTCCTAGTATCAGTCCCCTCCCCTACCGGAGCTACGCCCGAACGTCTTTTACTACCGTAGGAGGCGTAGGAGACCAACTCAGTTGGATAGAGTAGATGAGGGTGATTGACTATGTATGTATACGTTTATTTAGTTGTATGGTTAAACATTTGTATGTATGTATATGTTTATTTAGTTTATCAAAATCTACAAGCTTTGGCTTACGTATGCTCGAACTTACCTTAACTTAGGATGATAATTGGTGAATATGAATGATGAATCGAATTATAAGGTGCAAGTATTTATAGAGGATTGAATTAATGGCTAGTATGACCATAAAAATTCTAGGTTGAAGTGTCAAAAAAAGTCAAGCACCTGTTCACACTTAGTCATTGCGAACAGGTCAAACAGATCTTCGCAGTTACTAAGTGCGAACAGGTGCTTGACTTTTTTTGACCAGCTCTTTCTATTCGCACTTAGTAACTGCGAACTGTCTAAACCTATGCTCTGGGACCACAACCACTTATTTTTGGAATAACTTTGAATTGAATCTTAATGCATGTTTTTTTTTGATTAATAATCTTATTCTTTTCAAATTTTCATTCATATACCATCCACGTCAAAATAAATATTGAAAATCAAAAACCTTATTTTTTAGTTTTAATTTAAAAATTAATTTTTATTTAATTTAAAAGTCATTTACCAAACAATTTTAATTTTGTTAACAATCAAATTTCTCCATAAGATAAAAAATTTAGAATGAAAATGAAATTCTGTCTTTCTGTCCCCTTCCTTCCTATAGAAACAAGGGAGTCTTTCCTCTCTCTTCCCCTCCTTTCCCTTCCTTTCATTTCATTTTATTTCTCTCATAATTTGCTATCCAAATATAGCGTTTGAGTGTATTTAGATAGAAGAAAACAAAGGAAAAAAAGGAGAGGAATTTAAAGGGCTAAGAAATTCCTAATTTAGATAACAAAATGAAAGAAAAAGTATTTGGAGGGATTGGATTGATTTTTTTTTTTTTTTGTTAAAGTGTCAATTTTTCTCCTAAATTGAAAAGATTTAAACGAAAAACTCTTATCTATCTCCTTTCCCTTTGTTTCCCTTTTTCCTAAACAAACAAGAGATTCTTGCTTTCCGGTTCCCTTCCTTTCCTCCCTTTTCCTTTTTCTTCCCAAAGTTGCTAATCAAACATAGCATTAATAACTGTATAACAAAAAAACCAAAAAGCTAAAACAAAAAAAAGCGAATTATCAACATCAAACTCTGATATGTTTAAGCTTCCGATCAAATGGTTTCAAGGAATGTAAAAAAGCACATTGTTTTCCTCCATATATATAACAAATAAAAGGCTCTTCCTATTAGAAGCTAAAATGGCTAAAATGTTGATACCGATAGATGAATGTGAGATAGGTTGTAAATACATACACCAACAATTACACAATTGTCCAACATCTCCCAGTAGATAAAGTGTCAGTTCCCTAAAAATTTTTTACGGGCTCCAATCACTAACGCTTTCCTTAAAATCCCAGAGTTAAGTCCACAAACAACAGCCACGGTTCCTCCTATTACAACCCATTTCCAGCCTATGCCATGCTTTCTACACATTTGAGAATCTACACTCTTATTTCGTTCTTCACCAAATACTCCCTCAGAAACAGTATCGCCATCGATGGAAATCTTGGTGGTTATGTTTGCCATTGAAGCGCACCTAGAAAGGGATACCCCTTGTTTCCTACCATTTTGGTAAGCTCTCATCCCAGCATGTAATTTCTTAACAGTTCCCCACATACCGTGCCTGACACCCAATTTTGCCACATCTTTAGGGATACCCATATCCTCGTAATGAACAAGGGTTACTTCACACGCTGTCATTGATCCATCTCCTTTACGAGATTTCACTGCAATATGTAAAACCATCGGTGTCTGCATTAGAGAAATGCAATAATGTCGAGAAGTTTTTGCAAGAACTTAAGTACAAGAACTTACCAGGTTTTATTACCCAGCTAGAAAAATACCGTTCCACACGTCTTGGCTTGTCATGCTTTGGTAAGCTTGGATATTGGACCCCCTATAAGTTTTGCATCAAGCAAATAGTTATCATTGATTCAGATAGTTTCATGCATGTGATTCAATTTGAGTTGCTATGATAAACCAAGGTGAATATAATTCATACTTAATTTAGTATATATTGTTGATATTCCATAATTCTAAAACACATTTCAACAAAATTGATTCCCTCTCAAAGTGAATCTTGGAGAATTTTGGTAGCTTAAGGTTTGCCAAAAAAACCTCCGAAAATAGCCCCATCAGTAGCTCTTTAAGATAGTGCCAATTAGCAGCTCTTTAAGATAGTGTGAGGATTAGAGAGAAGGAGCATCAAATCCATCCCAAAACACTTAAAAACATCATTAAACACTTAACTCAAAAGTCAAACCTCACAAGCTTGTCAATGAATAAAGGGAACTCTAAGGAGAAAGAGTACTCCCTCTGTCTCTGAAAGTTCATCCATTTTTCTTTTTAGGCAATTTTCAAAACATATTTCAGGCCTCAATATTTTTAATAACATTTCGTCAAAAATTATAAAAAGTAAATAATAATATTCTTTACACTGAGACATATTTAACAAAATCCTATATGAATATAATTTGACTCATGTATAATCACGAAAACCATCCTTAAATGAATACAGAGAGAGTATATGATAAGGCCTAAAGCATATCACTATTCTAATTACATAAGACAACTATGTAGAACTCTAATTTAGTTAGGACACTGATTAACTACCAAATTACATAGAAGTATATTACAAGCCTAATCACATGATATACCAAATTCCAGTTTCACTTGAATAATTCTATAACAATTCAACTAGGAAAGCAATAAACCTAAACAATTCTAACTAGGATTGATATAAAGGGGACAAAACACACTACACACAACACTCTTTCACTAGCTTGAACTAAATAACTTAAGATAGGACTAACTAGAAGAAGTTTAGAAACCAAGCAACAAACATAAAATGCACAGGTGCTTCTTCAAGGATTTCTAGCAAACAAATTTAGATTAATTACTTGTTTTCCTAGAAAAGAAAGAGTAAGAAATATTCTCATGCAAGTTATGGATACCAAATTCATCAACATTGATTCATCTCCACCAAGTAAAATATCCATGTAATCTTGAGCCAATTTCAAATCATATTTTTCTTTGAAGGGATTTATCTTCAAGACAAAACATCACCTACAAATCTACAATGAACCTTGCAACCATCCGTATTCATATAGAAGATTTAATTTATAAACATTATCATGATAGTTCGCAATAACCTTGAAGAAACTTAGGCATCTGTTTCTTGAAAGGGATTAAAAGGTAATGAACTCACATATTCAAAGCACTAGTCATCTTCTCTTAAGCATGGTGTTTTCTCAATATAGCTTTATACATATATACATCAAAGATATAGTTTCTTCCACAATGTAGTTCTAAATTTCTTCCTACCACTAAAATATATGTAAAGGTATAATGCTAAAATAAAAGTATATTCAATAGACCATACCTTTGTAATACAATAATATGTTTTTCCAGACTCCCAAATTCTTCTACCAATAATGTATTCTCGATCACTACAGAAAAAAGGGAACTGCAAAGACAAGACATCAATTCAAGGTTTAGACTATCACAAACTTCTTTAAAATAGGCTATTAAAAGATAAGAACAAATTATAAAACCTTTTTAATCCAGTGAACAATCATTGTTCCAGTATGCGAGCATTCCTCCAATATCTTAAAATAAGTAAGCATAGGATCCCATTTAGGACGAAACTCATCATCCCAAAAAAAATCTTTCACCACCTCAGCAGTTGCATCCTCAAACACTGTTCGACTACAATATACAGTTGGGCCATTCTGACAAACATCAAACACTTACAACGATTCACATAATCTATCTCCATATTTGAAGACAATAATATTGCTTCAAAACTTTAAAAAGCAATAAATAGAAATTAAAACCAGAAAAACCTAATGAGCACCAATCAGCAATTGCATCATATTGCATGGATGAAAGGGTTCAAATAAATGATTATAGTTTTATTTCATCATGTTTAACATTTGGTTGTGGTTCATACTATGGGTGTGCAAAAATATTTTGAATCATCTGATCCAGTATCAACAACCAAATTCATATTATGGGTGTGCAAAAACCACTTTCCTCGATCTTCTCAAAAGTCTCACCTTTCCCTTCATTAAAGATAATTCCACCTTCTATCTTTGAATTCTTTAAAAATCCTAACTATTATTTGTAAGTGGTCATAAGGGCATATATTGAATATTCAGTTGTCTTTAAATGAAAGGCATGATTTTCTATAGGATGAAGTTAGGAATAGTTGAATTATTATTAACCAAATAACACTAAAGACTTTTGTAGAAGAATAGAAAAAAGATTAATTTCTTTAAATTAATTTTTCCAAGATAAATATATTATTTATAGTGTTAAATGTTCTTTGACATGAATCCATAACTTTTGTCTTTCCTCATCTAAATTTAAGCATTTTCAACTTGATGATCCATTATCGACCTTCTAAGTGAATAAAAAACCAAAAACTTCAAACATACTATTTGGTTGTCCCCATCCCGCGCCCTTCCTTGGAATATTAGAAAAGAAAAGACTCTTTAAATAATTGGATAAACTGAAGAAGCACATTTTCCAACAATGTCTAATATTCAAGTAAGAGTTTTCTTTTTTGATTTATGTAATGATATAGACAACTTTCTCATTCTTAATAGTAGGTGAAAGATTATTAACCTCACTTGATCATTGCTATTTATGGATTCTAGGATAAAATTATGTTAGCATTGGGAAAGGTTTTCCTTTATTAAGGATGTTCTTCACTAATAATTCATTACAGTATTATCTACCTCAGGATCAAGACGCCATGCTTGGTATGACATATTTGAAGTCGTGCGTTCCATCATGCTTTGCCAAGAGACTTCACCATCCTTTCTCTCAAGTATATGCAATAGGTGTTTTAGGTCACTCTCAGTGACAACATCATGTTCGACCTCTGAAGATTGGTCACGGTCGCTGCAACTTAAGACAACATAGTGAGAAAATAGATAAACACTATCAAAAAGATGTCATGAATGGGAAATTCACAGGGCAATAATAGAAATGTAAAAGAATTCTCTAGAAATAATTTTTATTTTCTAGGCTTGTTATGAGTTAATTATTTCATGCCAAAGAAGGAAGCCTATATTTTGTATATATATTATATAATGAAGAGGGTAAGACTAATATCATGCTTGTATAGAGAAATTATTGTGTCTACACCTTGGGCGTTGCGCTAATTGAAAAACTCTTCTATTATGTCATTACATAATACATTGAAGCATATTTTTTATATTACATTGTTCTTTCTATTACATTGTTTATTTTCTGAATATGACTTCACAATAATGCCACACTCACCCTCTTCCTAAGCCTATACACAACCATATCACCATTCACCATCTTTGAATCTACCACTGAATTACAATGATTTCATCAACACCAAAAAAATTAAACATAAATTAGACATTACATTGAACATGATCAAAGAAATGTTACTTGGTACTCATATTGCGATTGATTTGAATGCAATACCACATTTACAATATATAGCAATGCTTCACCGATCATCAATTTGATTAAAACCTCAAATACATTGTAACAGATCGGCCGGATCCGTTACCTAAAGTGGTAGTTTGGACAATTCGAGTCTGCCCAATAACTCCTAAAAGAACTAATTCTTATTATTCACTATTCAAAAACTCATGAATTATTACAAGGGTGGCTCTATATATAGCCTAAGCCCCTAAATGACAATTAAAAGATAACAACTAATCTAATTACAAAATATCAAGACTAATTAATATGAAAAGACAATAATGCCCTTGGACCCCTTTGACCCGAGTCATGACATTACCGACCGCCTGAAGTTCCGCCTTATCCTCAAGGTGGATAAAAATTAGCCTTGTGCGTCCAGTAGATTATTCCCGAATGTGAGCCATTCACCAATTTAAGATTGAAGGTTTTGAAGAGATGATTTAAAGGAGTGAGTGAGCTGAGAAAGTACGGAGTAAAGATATCTTTTAATGGGCTGAAAACCCAAAAAATGAATTTTAAGATTATAAATTGGCCCAAATTCTGATCTGGCAAGTCTTCAATATTGATGAATGTCATTTGGGACATCATCCTCAAGAAACCCTAAGTGCCTCTTCATATTCACTGGTTGAAATCCCCACGTACCTTCTTTTTCAAATACCCCTAAAACATCAAACAGTCCCCTGTGTTTCATTCCCTCGACGCCGGCCAGTTGAAACACGGTGAGCCCACAACCTCCAGCGACCTTAAGAGCCTCCCAACCGCCGCCCTTTTCTCCTCTTGTATCTTCTCCTTCAAGCTCCCTTTTTTTCAAGAGTACGGGATTACTTATCGGCCAAATACCGCCGACCAGAAACCATGTGTCTCCGACGTCTCTGTACCTTTCGCCGGTCAGCCTCCACAATTCTCCGGAAAAGACCCACCACTTTCCGGCCATCTCCCGCACTATCAGGGAGTCTAATTCAACTTCCCCATTCTTCCCCTTCCTTCTAGTTTCTTCTTTTCCTCTTCTTTTTCTTGAAAACAACGGTGATGTTTTCTTCCTCCTACGCCGTTGTGGGCGCCCTAAGAGCCTCCTCTCCGTATTTCGGCTTTGATCTGCTGCGCCTCCACCTATTGGTCCTCTTCTATTTCGAACCTTCATCCCTTTGCTCTTCCTTATTTTCTTCTTTTTGCTGTTTTTCTTTAATTTTCTCTTTGTTTCTTGATTTTCCTTTTTCTCCACTTTCTTCTACCTTCTTTTCTTCTTCTGACCTTTTCTTTATTTTGCCATAAGGTTGTTTTACCCATTATGCTCAAGTTTCCCTTTATCTTCTCCACTAATCGTGGGTTCTCTTCTTGGTTTTTCGTAATGTGCTCCTGATTTTTAAGTTGAACCTTACAATTATCCAGCTCTCTTACTTTCTGTACCATATTATCAACCTTTACACTCTCTTCATTTGATGATAAATCTTCTCCAACGTTGTTTTCTTCAATACTGGGAACATATTCTTTGGAGTCTTGAAACTTCTTGACCAATTCTTTCATATCTTCAAAGTCTTCCCGTATTTGTTTGCGTAATGCTATGGTCAACTGGTTGTATTGTTTCAACAACTTCAAGTAGTCTATCTCCCATATTATGCCGTCACCGGCGAATCTCAGGTCACCGGAATCGTACCGCTCTGATACCATTTGTAACAGATAGGCCGGATCCGTTACCGAAAGTGGTAGTTTGGACAATTCGAGTCTGCCCAATAACTCCTAAAAGAACTAATTCTTATTATTCACTATTCAAAAACTCATGAATTATTACGAGGGTGGCTCTATATATAGCCTAAGCCCCTAAATGACAATTAAAAGATAACAACTAATCTAATTACAAAATATCAAGACTAATTAATATGAAAAGACGATAATGCCCTTGGACCCCTTTGACCCGAGTCATGACATACATATGCGTCTGTTTGAGAATAAAATATAAGCCCACTTTTATATAGGCTAAAGTCCACTCACTAGATAGCCCATTAAGAGTCTCTATATATACCTCTTAGGAGGTAAATAAAAGGGGATGATATTTTCATTAAGCAAAGTAAAACACTTTATCTCTCTAAAAATAATACTACTATATCATGGTAGCTTATACGTGGGTACTAACTTGGCCGTCGGAGGCACCGTCCCCGGGCGAGTTGTTGGTGTTTATTTTCAAGTATTCAATATTTTTCCGATCAACCACCATTTACCACCACATCCACTCGAAGGTATCCATTTATTTGATTGTTTCAGTGTCCAACCTGAAATTCTGGAGAGATGGTGTAGAACATGATTTAAAAGAACAAGGTGATAAAATGGTTAGGGACAAACGATATTGATCCAAAAAAATAGAACTTTGAGAAAATGCTAAGAAAAGTTCTCTAGATAATGATGTATAGGTGGTCAAAGCTACATGATATATAATACAAGCAACAATGAACATCATATTTCATTTGGTTTCTTTGTATATATTATATGATGCCTTTCAAATTAAAGTGTTTTTCAGTTATGTGGCGATCTCGTGATGAATAAGCAGCACAAATAAGCAAACAAAATGATGAAATGAAGCAAGTAGCTTAAGAAAAATATCATTCAAATCAAACAACAATGCAATTGAAAGTCATATATTTGATCTTTGGTCCCAAAACTCTTCTTTTGACAAAATAGAGAAACTTATCAAGTTAGATTTTTGGCCAGCTACATAAAGAGGCCAGGACTCTCACACCTATCCTCACCTCATAAAAGGTATTAACTTGAAAGAGAAAACAAGAACAAGAATCCACCCATATACAATGTGAGTTCCGAGGGATATATGCAACTTATTTCGGGATGTTTCAGGTGAAACTTTCAAGAATTATCAAGGAGAGCCATATTTATGGTGCTGGCCTCACATCAAAGAAAAAGAAGAGATACAAAACATGTGAGGGTTCAGTGTGGAAGCAAGCTAGACCGGTTATGTGAGCACATCCATCATCTTCTCTTCTTTTTAACCATAGACATTGCTACATTTGCACTCATAATTAAGTGATAGCTAATAATATTTATTCCATCATGTCTCTTAAATTGAATGAGTTTACCTAATTTAAGATTGATTTGCCACTTAAAAATCAGTAATAAACAAAATTAATAATCATGATATAGAAACCCTTAGAAGTTATAACTTATAAGCATAAAAGATACTTCCTAACATAGTATTAATTTGGTAATTCATGACAAAATCACATCAATTAGCGCAATAAGTGTTCATTTAATGCGTCAACAATTCACCTACATTAGAAGCATTCAGTTTCAACTACATAAGAAAAAGAAACACATTTTGAATAATCTTCTTATAGATCACCATATAACTGCCTTTCTTATTCTTGCATTCTCAAACTACAAATTTGTGACAAGGATGGAATTAACACCATGCAAAGGCATATCAACTAGCAAGTTTGGCAACACATAATTTTAAAAAATCAATTACGAAAAGGACGATCATTTATGTCTAAATTGTGCTGATTTTCCATTTTCTATATTGTGCTAAACCAGTAACTTGTATGCACAGTTGTAACTCTTGTCTATTTATCTTAATTCCTAAAAGAAAAGTATCTTGGAAGGGGCAGCCGTGCAGAGTGCAGTACATCAAGAGTTAGCTAAGATCTAGAGTATCAGATTTTCTATTGCATTTATACATCCAAGTAATTCAGTTCTTGACTTGTTGAGTTTCTTCGAAATTTGACAACTCAATCTACTATTGATTCCTCGAACCACTGATATTTGATCACATTTAAATTAGCACGGCAATTCACTTCAGAACATTATCCTCAGAAAAAGCTATATTACTTCCCTTTAAGCATCCGCCGCTTATAATTCAGGGAACTTTTTTTTTATTTTCCATGGGATTATTGTGTTCTTAGGTTAAAACTTGATAAAATCAAAAGAAGATCTGGCAATGCGTACACAGCTTATTTTTAATCACGCCTTAAAAACACATAGATACTCAACAATGTGTCTTGAAGAATGAACAATGTAGAATATGGCTTGAGCATACTAGCTCTCTCACAAGTGCATCATTTAGTGACTTCAATCAAGTCCAGTAACTAATTTGTCCAATGTTTGTAATTAGCATCTCTCTATGTGTCAATTAGCCCCATTATCTCAATTCCCAATCCTTCAAATTATATTTCAAAATATTGCACCTGATAGTTGGGTAACTCTAATAATCTCTCAATCACTTATTTAAGAAGTAGAATACTGAGTAGCTCAACCATGATTACATCACTAACTTTCACCTGAGGTTTCCCTCAAACTCCATCATTTCTCAAAAAGATATGGTGCACACAAGATCCCTCACGCGTTCCGGATACTCAAACCACCGAGCACATTATAACAACAAACAACTATTCTCTGATTTAAAGATGGAACACAGACTACAAATTTATTTCTAACAAACTACAACATGTTTTTTAAAAGCAGACAAACACGGATGAAAAATTAATAATTAAGTATCAACGACAAGAAAAATCTCCTATTAATGAAATAATCAAGTAGTATACAAAAAATCAAAAGGGGAAAAGAAAAACAAACCCAGAAATTTCGCACCCAAAATCAGGCAAAGAGGCAGAATCATCTGAAGAAGTAGCAAGTTGTTTACTATTCCCGCGTACAGAAGACCAAAGTGATCGAAGAACAGAGAAAGCGGAAAGAGCAGTAAAAGCTAGCCAAAGACGACGAGCACCAAATCCAGGAGGAGCAGTCCAAAGGAAACGGAATTTGCTTCGAAACCCAATGTATATCAGCCCAGTCCAACGCGGCCGCCATGACCAACCAATTAGCAAGCCGATCATCACGGCAAGCCAAATCGGAACTGCACATAGCAAAATGTCGACGAATGTTTCAATAATTGCAGGTTGTTTCATGAATCGTATCAGATTATGGAGGCCATACTCGTCCTCCATGTAAATCAAACACCGCAGACGAATTGAGATTTTGAATTAGTGAATTGAATTGATTTCTTCAGATTCTGATTGAGCAAGTGGAGTTTACGTTGAGATGATTCAGGGTATTCCCTTGTCGGACATTGGTGATCCAACAACTGGATTTGAATGGAGAGAGAGTCTTTACATTTGTCTTTTCACAACAGGAGTCGGCGAGTCGCCAGATATGTTCTCATATTTTCAACGAGCAAATTGCTTAATTTGCCCCCATTTTTAATTTAATTAATTTATTCGTCTCCATAAAGTTGATTTTATTTGTTATTTTTAATTGAGAATTTTAAGAGTCCAATCTAAATCTATATTTAGAATTGTAATATACACAAAAATTTGTGTGAGACCGCCTCACTTGTGAGATGCATATTATTGGGCCGGCCCAATTGTCCTTTCTTTTCTTTTACCAATTTCACAAATTAATATGTCAATTTCAAGTTAAAAGACCAATTTTAAGACTTAAAAGACCAATTTCAAGAATTTGAAATTAATATTTTAAGACATGCAATTTGACAAATTTAAGACTTAAAAAGTCCATTTTAATACTTAAAAAACCAATTTTAAAACTAAAAAGATCAATTGCAAGACATTAAATTCTCATTTTAGCTTTATAATATGATTTCTCAAACATTAAAGTTATATATTAAAAACATTGAAATTGACCTTTTAAGTCTTAAAATAGGATTTTTAAGTTTTGAAATAGTCCTTTTAAGTCTTGATATGTCAAAATATTTTTTAAAAAGTTATTGGGTTTGGGCTAGTTGCACGGCTAAGGCCGTCTCACAGGAGAGTTACTGAACAACATATATTTAGAATTGGACTGGGCTTTTGAGAGCCGTCTTTGCAAAAGACGGTCTCAAGTAAGAATTTGTGTTTTTTAATTGTTTCAAAATTTTTAAATACAATTAGCTTTATCATTCATATTTAAATAGAATTATTTTATAGTGCTTATAGTTTTTATATATTTTCACTAATTTTGGTTTAATATTTTTATATTGCTTATATTTTCGATATATTTTTCACAAACTTTAAATCAAACAATTTTTTTTATTAGTTGTGCTCTCTATATTTTTTTCACTAACTTTACTTTAATTTTTTGAATGCTTTTAGTATCTATTTTTCTTGTGTAGATTTATTTATTTATAAAATAATATATATTTGTCGTCTAAATAATTTTATTTTTTTCTTAATTATTTTGAATATCATCTTTGTTGAACGGAGGGAGTAATAGATTTACTATTTTTTTATATTCTATTTTAAATTTTTAAATTTAAATACTACACTATTTAAATCTATTATTATCCTCTATATTTGTAAATGAATTAATATTTAAGATCATCGTCACCCATCGGACGCTCATGATCATGCCATTTTTTTTTTCTTTTGAATTGTATGATCATGCCATTTTAAGAATTGCTCTAGTAATATACAAGAATTTTATGGTTGTCATTAAAAAAACAAATTCCTTGTTACCTTTCAAAGAATTTGATTATACCAAACCGTTTGGTTCACCATAGAAAAACAAATTGTACAAGAATTAGGTTTCAATGAATAGAATTATATCAAACCGTTTGATGAACCATTGATAAACAAATTGTACAAGAAAATTGGGAAAAAAATAATAATGGAGTTACTAATGAGAGGTTTTTTTACCAGTGACAAGAATAATTAATGGGCTAAATTAAAGGGATATACAATCAATAATAATGGCAACATATTATATACAGAATATCTTAAATCATACTATTAATTGAAAGAACTGGAAAATTCCATGTGGCATGCTCACAATGATTTGCCACATGGAATAATCTTTGAATCATACTATTAATTAAAAGAACTGGAAAATTCCATGTGGCATGCTCACAATGATTTGCCACATGGAATAATCTTTGAATTATTACTATATTTATTAAATTTATTAATAATATGATCAATTAATTGATATTTTATTAAACTAAATAAGGTAAAGTTGATTTTATTTTATTAAACTAAAATAAATCCACCAATCATATTAACTAAAAGAACTAAAAAGTTTCACGCGTCATCCTTTCAAAGACTTCTCACATAGAATAATCAAATTAATTAATTGCTATATTTGTTAAACTAAATTCAGTAAATCATACTATTAATTAAAAGAACTGGAAAATTCCATGTGGCATGCTCACAATGATTTGCCACATGGAATAATCTTTGAATTATTACTATATTTATTAAATTTATTAATAATATGATCAATTAATTGATATTTTATTAAACTAAATAAGGTAAAGTTGATTTTATTTTATTAAACTAAAATAAATCCACCAATCATATTAACTAAAAGAACTAAAAAGTTTCACGCGTCATCCTTTCAAAGACTTCTCACATAGAATAATCAAATTAATTAATTGCTATATTTGTTAAACTAAATTCAGTAAATTGAGTAAATTAATAAATTGCATTTGATCTTGACCAATATCTCTTCCATTAAATTATCTTTGACTAGCATTTATTTATAGTTAAATTGTGTAAATTAGAAAATATATATATCGCATTATATATTCTAGACAATTTCTAAAATTATAAATTTAATGTATACATATATTGTCAAAATTGAGTAATTTACTACATAATATCTCAAACTTTATTTTTTTAATTAATATATGCCGATACTAAAAAAACCGTGTATTGCACGGGATTTTATACTAGTATAATTGAAAGATGCTTTCCTGATATATTATATATAGAGATTATGAGATATCAATGTCCTTAACATCCTAGAATAAATATCTTCTTTTCTAAGAATTTCATAATATATAAACACAATTAAACTAAGGACAACTCCTAATTAATTTACCAATTTTAAAGTACCAGGTACACAAGAATCAAAGGCAGGACTACAAATGCTAACACTGAAAATGGCCCTTTAAGGAAATATAGTTTTCTAAATTATAAATTTTAAGGAAAAGTGTTAGAAAGTACTTAATAAAAAAAATTTAAAAAGTACCTAATAAAAATATTTTGTCAAAAGATACTTAACAAAATTTTTTCTTTTCCAATTATCTTTTTCCATTATCTTCTTCCTCTACTTTTTATTCAAAACGGAAATTAAACTGGAAAAGAAATTGAAGATGAGGAAGAAGAATTTTTTATTTTGATCAGTCAACCGTTATATTTGACGGTCAACTGAAGAAAAACGTTAATTGGTACTCTTTGAAAAAGAAAAAATTTTGTTAGGTATTTTTTGGCAAAACATTTTTTTTGTTAGGTACTTTTTGGGGAAAAAAATTTATTAAGTACTTTTTGACAATTTTCCTAAATTTTATGATAAAATTGAAGAATAGGTTATTGATTAACAACTTTTCTCTTTACTTTGTATGAGTAAATTTCAAATAATGAGGCCCTTTTATAGTATTTTCACTTAAGACTCTTATGCGATTGACCACCCTGCACATGCTTAGAACCACCCCTACAAGAATACTAAACACTGTGTTTAAATAGTAAACAATCCAAAGCCAAATTCGATTTCCCAGTGTACTCATTAATCTATAACTATTACTAAAACAAAACACGCTGACATCATCACTATTTATTATTGCTTACGTGTCACAACCTCATTAAAATTTTTCCCTCCAAAATTCATTGATGATGTCATTGTCTTTATGACTAAAATATTTATATCTTTGACTTTATTGCTTTCTAACTATGACTATAATATTATCTATATTTATTGATTTTATATTTTTTAAGTCACATCTTTTATGTATTAGAAAATCATATTTCCTCCGTTCCGTAATACTTGCTACATTTCACTTTTTTACGCAATCCAATGTACTGTTTTGTTCATTTATATGTCGAATTATACACATTTAAAAATTATAAAAATTTTATATTATGAAAGTATGCGATTAGACGATTCAAACAAGATCCCACTTGACTATATTATTACTTACATATTAGCCGCAATATATAAAAGAAGCTTAAACGACGAATAGTGCCCAAAAACGAAATGTAGCAAGTATTATGGAACGGAGGAAGTATATTTTATTACATTTTTTAATTATTTAATATTTAAAAAATCTTATCAATGTTATTTATTCAATGAGTATTATTTAAGTGTATTGGATATTTTGAGATGGTTCAAAGATAATATACTTTTGTAAGGATTTGTCTATTTATACTATTGGTTGCTTAAATGCAATGCATGATTCTAATATGATTTAAGTTGTGACTATCTTTATGCACGTCGCTTATATTTTTTGTGAATTTGTTTAAACTTTTATAAAATAATTTTACATATATAAATATTTATGTTAAACTTGATTTTGAAGTATGTTAAATTTGATTTTGAAGTATGTTTTTAATAATTGTATTACTTTATACAAATTAATGTAATTATTTTTTGTTAGCATAAATTGGTATGTTATTTTTTTATTAAAAATATTCATAATTTTGTATTGTATACTTCATGTACGATCTATTTGCTTTCTATTTAAAATAAACAAATAGAGCATAGATATAATTATATTAAAAATATAATCAAATTTTTTATCTTTTATTGTGATTTATTTGTCATTAACTAAATTTTCGCAATCATCTATGCACACAATGCAAAGTATGATACAAATCATACAATGTATGTAATGTATACAACTATTCAGATTGAAATGAGATGTAAATATAATGTAAAATTTTTTTCTTAAAATTTTAATTTCTTAAATGATACTAATATGTCGGAAAATTTAATACTCCCTCCTATTCAGACAAAATGAGACATTTGATATTTTCACCAAAATCAAGGAGAGAGTAGGGTCCACATGAAAGTCAACCATTAGGTAGTAGTTAGGATATACTCCCTCCGAATCATTTTAGATGTCCCATTTGGGTTTTCACGGTTCTTAAGGGTAGTGTGGGGTCCATTAAAAAGGTGGTAGTTGGATAGTTTAATTGAGTAAATTAATTGTAAAGGTGGTCGTTGGGTATTGGAGTAGTAAAATTGGGGGTATTTAGGTAAAAAAAGATAGACAAAAAAGGAAATGAGACAATTGATATGAATTTGCCAAATAAGGAAATGGGACAACTAAAAAGATTCGGAGGGAGTATTAAATAAGAGTAATTGGGTCTAAAAGAGGGAGTAGGGTCCAGAAAGTAAATGGGTAAATGTAATAAAGGTAATATTGTAAAAAATTGTGTCTAAAAATAGAAATGAGACATTTTGTCTGAATTGACCGAAAATAGAAATGTCTCATTTTGTGTGAATAGGAGAGAGTATAAAACTGTGCATCGCACGAACATTATCTAGATAGCCAACTAAACCAAATCACTTCCCTATTATTATCATTATACATAAAAAAAAATAACTACCAAGGGAAACATCATTGATAGAATATCTTTAGAGAATAAAATTGGTAAAAAGATATTGGTAAAAAGATATATAGTGATAATAAGTGTTGGAAATAATACACAATATTTAGAGAATAATTAGTAGAATATAAACAATATTTAGAGAATAATTGATAGAATATCTTTGATTTTATTCTAAAATAATATTTTAAGTATTTAGGAAATTAAGATATTTGTAATATTTTGTTTCCTTATTTCATGACATATCTCTTGTATTTATAGGGGGCATTTGCTCTCTTTGATGAATGAATAATAATGAAAACCGAATGAATTGATTCTTAAAACCAAATTAAATTATTATATCTTGTTATTAATCAATAAGTATAAAATAATATTAAAATTAAAATGGCTAAATCTAATTAATTATATCTGAAAAATATAATATAAATAAAAAAAATTTATGAAAATAATAAATAAAACTCCCTAAAAATAAGAAGGATATTAAATAGTAACAGAAATAATAACTACCAAGGGAAACATCATCGTTGAATTCCGACATTTCATAACAATTTTTTTATACTTATATCAAAATTAGTATTAAATAATAAGCCCTATGAAGCTTGAACAATAATGAGTTTGAGAATTAAGTTTTTAAAAATTATACCTGAAGAAGAGTAAGAATTAAGCCTAAATTTTGTGGATCTGAGAACTTGAACAAGACAATAATGGGAGATTTTTCGTGAGTTGAACAATGAAGAACAAAGAAGATGATGAAGAACAAAAAGCAGAGGGTTTTATGTAGGGACACTACAACATAATTTGCTTTTAGTGGGATATATTTAGCGACATTTAATTTAAATGTCGCTATTTCAAATTTCTTATAGTGTATATAGAGGGTTTAGTGACATTTATTAAAGCTTTTAGCGGCATATTAAAAAGTCACACTAAAGCTTTTAGCAACATAGGATCTAGTGACATTTCTCACAAATGCCACTATAGACTATAGTGACAATTACATATGCCACTAAATACCAAATTAAGTGTCGCTAAATCACTTTATGGTGGAACTTAAAATAAAAACTAATAATTATTACACTAAAAATATGAATTAGTGGCATTTTTTTAATGTCACTAAATCCAATGTCGCAAAAAACTAAATTTGATGTAGTGGGAAGCAACAAATTTTTTGTGGGGAAGAAGTAGCAGATTTTTCGTGGGGAAGAAGCAGTAAATGATGAAGAACAAGAAGCAGAGGGTTTTTCGTGGGCTTAGGAGAATAGAACAATATATATATTTTTTTAAAACATATATAAAAAATATATGCAAGGTATTTTATATTTTTTAAAAAACAAAAAAACCCTGATATACTACGATTTTCATTGAACCGCAGTATATAAGATATTTTTTAGTTTTTTTTAGAAAGAAAAATTATCTTATATGTTGCGGTTTTCAAAGAACCGCAGCATATAATGTAACTTTTTTTCCTCATTTTCTTATGACATTTAATATTGCTTTAAGAAAAAACCGCATTAAATGTCACGCAAGAGATAAGATTTTTTCCACTAGGGAATGTTTCCTTACAAGATGAGACTCTCATTTGAAATTGAATTCTCATTAGAAATCAAAATGTGACTTGATGAAACATGTTAACTCCCTTTGGAATTTAAGGACTCATCATTAGTCCAAGTAACCTTAATTAAAAAAATTGTTTACACTATAGTTTAATCTATTAATATATTGTAATGTTAGTTTTAGTAAGTGTTTAAACTAGTAAATGGAATAGCATCTTGTTATTAGAGATAGAACGCATCTCAAACAATAATTAACTATATAAAACCGTCATTTGATATTAAACAACTTAAAAAATGATCTTTTACTTGTTTCTGTCTGGTTTTGTAGAATAATTAATTAAGAATTTAATCTCTTAATTAGTGATTGATCAAGAGTTAATGACGATGGAAGCTTGTCTTTGCTATCTAGCCAAGTTATGCGGTAAGATCACCTGAGAAGATGGATGTTCCTACAAAATGCAAATAGGGGTCAGCAGGGCCGGAATGTTTTTCCGAGGACCCACTCCGACGCCCAAGTCAGTATCAGTCTGAGACAAGTTGCCTAATAGGTCCTTTCATGAGCTCTGTGGCTGCAAGGTGGATTACCACTTAGGACTTATTTAGACGCGAGGTCATTGTAAGTAATTATAACAAGTGAAATTGTTCTCTTAGGTTTATGATTATGCTGATAATGTTCTTCTGAAAATCAATGTGGGTTCTTGAAATTCAATTGTAATAATTTCTTAGCAATAAATCACTTTGAATTTTTTGTACTTCTTAATAGTAGAAATTAGTTACCTCATCTATGTGCTCCTTGATGTGTATTTATAGTCCATCATTGTGAGTGCAAAACATTCCAGTGTTACTTTACTAATCCTCAAAATTCTCTGCATACCACTGTGCTTGTCTTGGACGTGTCAAGCCTCTAATTACTTTAATGAATTTTCCTTTATTTAATATGGCGCTCTTAGCTTCTCCTATAAACACGTGTCCCACTATTTTATAATGAACCTTCATAATGGACAAGTGTCTCTCATCCGCACGTGAGCTTTCTATACAGTAATATTACTACATACGTATAATGTCTTCTTGATCTTCCCAGATAAATGCTACCAGATGACCGTCTAATCTTAATAATTCCATCTAGATTTGCACTAATTTAACCTTTCCAGATGACCTTACTCGTGATTAATATTTTACATACACATTACTATATTCCACTTAGCATAATTTATTGAATAATTTGTATCATTTGAAAAGATCTTTTACTCTATTTCACTTAGCATCAAAGGAAAAGAAATTCAAATTTCATGAAACTCTACTTGCATATAATTATTCTCTCAAAGTTAATTTCATGAAGCATTATAAAGTAAACATAAGATCATGTTTGTAAAGTTTTTTTGGGTATTTCTTTTTAGATAAAAAAAAATCTTCAAAAATAAAAAGATAAAAGCATATAGAAAGCCTTTTAACAAAAATGTCCCTTATAAGAAATGACCTTATATTCTTCCGTAATTATCAAGAGGCCCAGCTCATAAAAATTAATTAATTAAAGGAACAAGGAACACTAATTAATGGTAATTTATACATATATTAATTAAGTGGGAGTATATCAAGTAGGAATTCGATATATATTACGTCGGAATTGGAGTATATCAAGTAGAAATTTGAGGTATACAAGTAGGTATTGGGGGTTATCAAAGGGTTTGAGGTATATCAAGTAGGGTTTTGAGATATATAAACCATGTATTTGGGGTAAACCAAGTAGGTATTTAGGATATACCAATTAGATATTTAAGCTATACCAAGCAAGTATTTGAAGTATGTCAGTCAGGAATTTTAGATATACCAAGTAGGTATTTAGGCGTATACCAAGCAGGTATTTGGATTTATCAAGTATGTATTTTTATCGGCTTGTGAAACAGGGAAGAAGTAAAAAGGAAGTTGTTAAAATGTCAACTCCAATGCATAAAAATGCCAATTTCAATATTCTAAAATGGCAACTACAACATTCTAAAAATAAAACACAACAACTTAAACTAGTTAAATTAACAATTTCAGTGCATATGTCAACTTCAATATTCTAAAACGGTAACTATAGCATTCATAAAAAATAAAAACACACCAACTCAAACTATTTAAATGACCAACTTCAGCATACTAAAATCACCTACTTCACATTCTGTGAATCCATACTTGACGCATCCTAAATGTCTACTTAAATTTTCCTTAAATCGTACCGAGTAAGTATATAATTATTCTATATTTTTCTTTTTTTAAAAAAAATATAATAAATTAGCCCAATCAGAAACGCGCTCTCACAGTGTGTATGTTCTTTGATGTGCATGTTTTGGCTTTCCACTAGAAAAAGACTTGTATTCAATGTTGTTCCTTTAATTTCTCTTGTCACATATACATCCAGGATATGGATTTGCATAAAAGCTCTCTTCCAAACGTGGGGTGGGTCCCACTTGCCTATAAGTTGGAGAACCATCCCTTCCTTTGTGTAACTCCTTAACTTTCCAAGAGAAGTCTTTCCATGATATTTGTTTGTTATCCAATAAATCAATAAGCTTAAGAAAGTTCTTTCTGTATAAATCACAAAAAAAAATTAGTTAATTGTTAAATAAGTTTATTAAACACAAAGATTAAGGTATTGATTAGCATACGTACATATCAGGGCTGATAGTCTTTTGAAATCCTTTATATAATCTATGTCCTTTAACTGCTTTTGCCATATGTCCATCATAAGTATAAATGAAAATATCGCTATCAAGAGCAACCATATGATCTACGGCTGCAAGTTTATTTGAATGACCTAGAAAAGGCGCAACTTCTTCTTCAATGGATAACGTTTTATGATTATATACGTTCGGATACTTTGCACGTAAGGGTTCAAGCCCTTTTTGACCATAAATATCTCCAGCAACTATGTATATTATAGTATCACTCGGAAACCCTAATGCCTCGAGAAACACAGCAACCTCCCTTGGAGTCATTGGACATGCTCCTTCTTGTCTCTTTTTCTCCCCATTTATACGTTTTTCCTTCCAATGCCTTGTACGACGTCTCATTTTTGTAAGCTCTTGCGCCTCGTTTAAAGTTAAATTATGAGTGCAGGCCGTAAATGCTAGCATATCTTTCTCATACCTAACTTCATGTATATTTATCATATCAACATTTATTAGCAATAGATTGAATACTTTCACAAAGTCTTAATCTCAAAAGATTAGAGTCGACTAGCTTATAAAGTTTGAACATTTTTTAATCTATAATGAATTGCTCGTATATAGAAACCATCTCTCGGTGAGACGACCTCAAATAAGGAGCTCATATTCTCATAATACGTTTCAGATGAGTCATTTAATCTATGAATGAGGCGCTTCTTTCGGTGAGATCGTCTCATATAATAATTTATCATCTATAAATAAAAAACAATTTAACTATTAATTTTTCTTTAAAAAAAATATAAAAAAAATATTATCACCTCAAATGAAGGGCAACATAAGGAGTGTTGTTTCTTCTCAAAATGCTTATAAAATTGTTTGCAAGGCTATTAATTTCATGTGTGTATTCAAGTGACTCAAACATGGCCCGACATCGTAACCTTTGTACTGAGCCCGAAAGCCCGTTGTTAGAGAGGCGTGAATCAGTTTGACTAAAATGAATCACTTTGTATTTCCGCAGTAATTTTGACATCTCCCATTTGTAATAATTAGCCTTGCAAAAATGTCAAGAAATCACATTTTTATTATTATACAACACTAATTTTAAATGTTAATACAACATGATATTTGAATACTATATTCAAGGTCGTCTTTGACATTTTGGGGTCTTAGGCGAAGTAGTATAATGGGGCTCTTGAAAAACAATAGTAGATGTAAAAAAAATTATTCATTGAAGCATAAACTGTTTTATTAAGTTACCTCTTGATCATCACTAGATATGAAAAACAAACTCAAAAAATCATAAAAAATTAAATTTTACGGGCTTTTCGATTTACAAAATCATTAATCATTAGTGAGATATTTATCTATATAATATATTACAAATTTACAATTATACATTCAAAAATCAAATACCCAAATCAATAAGTCAAAAACATTCCATTAAAAATCAAAACTTTTAAAAATCATTTCTACAATAGCTTTTTGTACATGTGGCTATAAAATAAGTAGTATAGTACTACAATTAAAATCTACAAACTAGTATACTACTATTAAAATCAATATATTCAAACAAGAAATTAATTATATTCCCTCCGATTTTATTTAGTTGTTACATTTTCTTATTTGACAAATTCATATTAATTGTCACATTTTTTTTGTCAATCTTTTTTTACTTAAATATCCCATGTTCACACAAGTAATGTAAAAAATACCTCAATTTTACTACTTACAATACTCCCACTACCACCTTTACAATTAATATAATCATTTAAAATACCCCAGCTACTCACTTTTTAAAAGACCCCACACCACCCTTAATAACCATGCCCAAGAAAATGGGACATCTAAATAAGAAATGAAGGGAGTATCAAAAATCAATCAGGTGCTCTATTGAGAGACCGTCTTTTGTAAAAACGACTCTCAAAAGTCCAGCCCAAATCTATATTTAGAGTTGTAACAATATACATTTAAAATTGGACTGGGCTTTTGAGAGCCATCTTTACAAAAGACAGTCTCAAGTAAGAATTTGTGAATCAATATTACTAAATCCTAATTCCCATTTCCCATTCAACAATGAAATACCATACTTTCTCAAGAATGGTCTTTAAAACCCAGTTGACACCAGACGAACTAAAGAATGAAATTCAATGATTTTTCCACCAGAATTAAGGAACATAACATAGAAAAAAAATTACTCCACTAACAGTTAACACCAAAATTAAATTCTAGATCTAATTCCACGCTTTTTGACATACAAGCTAAGAGGCCTTTTGCTACACTTATTTTCTGATTTTTAAAGTGGGACCCTGGCTGGTAACCCTTTGGGCCTACCCTCAGGGCCGACCCTGATCATATCCTAGAAAGTTATGAAAGTTGTGTAACAAATACTTTCTCTGTTCTGTTTTGCTTGCTACAAATGCATCTGCACACATATTAAGCAAATACTGTGCAATTATTAGGAGCATGTGAGGGTTCTTTTTTAGGATTTTTTTAATATTATTTGATGAAAAAATGAAAAGGAAAATAGGTTTTTTAGAGGATTGAGAATATTATAAAGATTAAATAATGGTAGGTATAAAAGTTAATGGGGTATAGAGTAGGATAACAATAGGAGTAGGTGAGACTTTAAATGATTGATTTTTTACTAAAAATGGAAATGTAGCAAGTAATATGAAACTTCCCAAAATAGAAAATGTAGCAAATATTATGGAACGGAGGAAGTACTCTCCCTCCAATTCTTTAAATTGTCCAATTTAGTTTTTTAACACTACTCATCGATCACTCTTAATTTGTATTTTATTCTTAATCTAGACGTCAAAATATAATTAAGTGAGATCTTGTTTGATTCGTCTTAATGTAAATTTTATTAATATCAATTTTTTATAATTTTTAATTATATACTATTAGAGATATTTAAAATTAAATTAGTGCATTGGGTAGTGTGCCAAATTAAATTAGACAACTTAAAAGAACCGGAAGGAGTACTATTCTCATACCCATTGGCCCCTTCAAAGAGAAAGCAAGAGCATATTGAAAAGAAAGCATTGACCCGTTTGGTAATATGTATTAAATGGTAAAAATGATAATGAAAATTTAGGATAAATTTAGTAGGAAAATCTTTGACCAGTTAAATAACCATATTTGTTCTCTTCCAATCATCTCTTTTTTTCATAAAATTCATTCTAATGCATTACCACATGAAAATGTGGTATTAGGTGGTAATGAAAAATTGTGAACAAAAAAACTTTTTTATGATCAAAATTTCGTGACCATAGAAATAATATGATACATTTCATGAAAATTTACACTATAAATCATTTCCGTTACCATCTTTTAGTACCAACAACCAAACAAGTCAATACTTTAAATTTTAAATTTATAGTGTAATAATCTCAAATAGTAATATATGTTTAAATTTAAAAATTGAGTCCTAATTAATTTATGGATCAATTTTTTTGAAAAATAAATTGATAGTTTGCTTAGTTAGGTAACATGATGAGACTTTTTTCGGATTTCTCTCAAATTGAGGGACTTATTGGCAGTATCCTCTTTTATAGCTATAGTTTATCGTCTTCCATTCTTATTTAAACCAGATCATAGTTATTATACACTGGTTATGATGATGATGTGACTCTCTTGTAAAGCCTTGATCTTTCATGAAATGCTAGAATTGTTAGTTATAATCTATAAATTAATTATATTTTCATACAAATGTGTTAAAGTAATTGTGACTTGAGTGCATAAATAAAGTCTATGCATTGATGTATGCATAGAGATATAGAATCCTATAGCTGAATTAAGTATGACTTAAAGCGTGGTGTATAAGTGCGTCATATTGGAGTGCATTAAGAATGAGAATTAATGCATGAAGTTAAGATCGCATTGAAGTATGTCTTAAACATGTGGCTTAATAGTTATACTTAAGTGCATAATTAATAAACTTAATAGAAAGGCTTAAAAGTCCAAGAATCTGGCTCCACACGAGGTGCTCATAGAAGGCCTAGGATGTTGTTTTTCGACTGTTTTCTTGGAGCTGATTATTATGCTATTAACTTAAGGCCTTAATTATGTATACTCATTGATGTAATTACCCTAATACGGAGCTCATATGCTCATTTGTAAAAATCAAACACATTAAACACAAACCCCTAAGCCTAGCCTAAACACATAGCCTTAGTTAATCTCTCTTACTCTCAATTGTAACCTTTTCATTGAAAGAGTCGTTGAAACTCTGTTGTTACTGTATAAACAAAGATACTACACACCTCCGAGGACGCAACCTACATTGGATAAACCTCGTAAATACTTATGTTCTTTATTTGCATTTTATTTCCTTCATATGTTGTCATTTTTATTAAAATTGTCACACTACAACAAATTTAGCTTTTTGCGACATTGGATTTAGTGGCATTAAAAAAATGTCATTGATTCATATTTTTAGTGTAATAATTATTGGTTTTAATTTTAAGTTCCACCATAAAGTGATTTAGCGACACTTAATTTGGTTTTTAGTGGAATATGTAATTGTCACTATAGTCTATACTGACATTTGTGAGAAATGTCACTAGATCTTATGTTGCTAAAAGCTGTAGTGTGACTTTTTAATATGCTGCTAAAGGCTTTAGTAAATGTTACTAAATCATCTATATATACTATAAGAAATTTAAAATAGCGACATTTAAATTAAATGTCGCTAAATATATCCCACTAAAAGCAAATTATGTTGTAGTGTCATTAGTTTATCAAAATACTTCGTACCTTCGATATTTGTGATATCAGAGTTTGAAATTGTTTCTTAAACTCTAATCTAACTCTCATTTTAAAATGAAAAAAAAAAACTTCATATTGTAGAAATGGAGTAAAAGGCAAGTTCTATATATCATACCTTTGACCAAGAAATAGGTGCCTTGACTAGAAATTTCCTTCTATCGAATTCGGGTGGAATATATTCAACCACATTAATATCATCTTTAAGAACTTGAGTAAATTTCTTCCAATCATATATTTCGGCAAATTCACTATAATAAAAAAAATATATTGTTAGATTATTATATATATTTAGAAGGTATTTTTAATACTTTTTTAAAAATAACATTATAGAAACTCAAACTATAACAAGTATGATAAAAAGTGATATAGACTAATAATGTATATCAATTTTTATATAACTAATAAGACACATTCTTTTCTAAGATTTCTTTTCTTTTTTTTTTTTTCTAAATTATTTTCTCTTTATTTTCGGTTTGATTGTCTGGGATACTTAGGATATTGTTAGAAAAATATGTAAGGTCATATCAATAGTAAAGTGCTCAAATGAGAAAGATCGTTCAATTGAGCAAAATGAGCGAAACATAAACAAATGATTAAAAAGACAAGATGTTCATTCGATTACATAAGTGCCTGTCAGAGCATGGAGTGATCATTCAAGAATTTGGCGTCCATGTTTTAGTATGTGGTGTTTCGGCGATTCAATAGCTTTTGAAGTTGTTGCTCGTTCGAGTAACCTTTATGCTCGTTTGAGCAGTCTTGTTGATTATAAACATTTGTTTATGCATTGTTGGGTTGGTTCATTGAATTAGTATGTGTGCTTTTGAACATGATCGATGAGAATGATTTAGTTTCAGTTATCCAATAAATAGAGTTATAGAGGACATCCGACATTCATTTGGTAGTTGTTGAATACATATGTAAAACACATAGATTCACAATTGTCAATCCAAGTTTTTTTTGCTAACTATTGGATTTTGTAATTCGATTTTGTATTTTGTATAAACCAAAATCCATTGTGCAACTTTCTTAATACAATGTGTAATGTGGGATTGTTTCTTTTTGTATTGTATATTTATATTTTCTCTACAATAATATCAATGTTTGATTAATGATGAATATTACGAACTTAGGAAAGTGTTACCCTCTAGAATCCAAACAAGTATAGACCACACCTACTATATATAGTAGGTAATTTGACAAAAAACTCCTCCATCCTCCACACCTCATGTACATCAGCCACCCATCCCCCACCCCAACGCCGACGACCACCCCCATCCCTCCCCCCCACCCTGCATAAACCCCAAACCTACAAAGACCCCCCGCCATTTTGCTTCTTCATTTTCAGCCACAAACCCTAGCTCCAGCCACCCATCTACAACGTGGATCTATAAACAACAACCACCAACTAGAGTCGCTCCTATTAATTATCGACAATTTTTTTGTGATGGGTTGTTTGCGATCAGCGAAAAAGGGGGAAGGGTTTGCGATTTGCAGGTGGTGGAACATGAGTTGTAGGCGACTATTTTGGGGATAGGTGGTGTCGTGGTCGATGGTTGTTTTGGAGAATGGTAGACTAATGATGGGGGCATGGTGGGTGACAGGGTAGCGGTGAGATTGTGGTTTATATTCAAATTATTTATATTTTTTTACTAAATGACATGTTATACGGGTTGTAGGTAATTTTGATGTTGAAGTGTAATATCCTCTTATTTGACATTTGTGGTTAATAAAAAATTAGTATGTTTATAGGAAAAAAGTTAAAAAACTGTATTATTCATAGTAATTTTTTCAAATTCTTAACACTAACCTTTTATCTTTCCAATATGAGTTATGATCTAGTTTTGGGCGCACTAAAGTTGCATTCATGAGGTGTGCTATGGCCACCATGTCACTTATCTGTTAATCAAAAGTTAAAAAAAAATCAATTAAAAAATATACTTCAACTATTTAAAATTAATGTTTAAAAATATTATACAACATATATATAAAAGCAAAAAAAAAAATAAAATAAAAAAATAAAAAAATATTATTTGCGAATTTTTACTTGCTGTCACACAAAAAGTCAGTGCGAGGGCCAAAAAAAAATTTTCATTTAAAAATAAAAAGGATAATATAGGTAGAATAATGGTAAATACCCCAGCTCTCATTTGATTAAGTCCACCATTAGCAGTAATAAGAATGTATCCGTCTGTAGCATTATTTGTTCCTAAAATGTAATATTAATTATAAGCAAGCATGTAACAAATAAAAGTTAGATTAGAATACTGGTTTTATTTTTTAGGAAAAATTTATTGTAAATAATATAAATTTTTGTTAATTTCGCTATAATAATACCAACTTTAATTAAACATGAATGACAATAACTTGGGGGGTTTTTCCTAGAACAATATCAAACGCTAGTTTATTAGCTAATTTACTATTTTTTGTCATATAATCTTGTTAGAGTATATAACAGATTTGTTAGAGTATATAACATATTATGTGGCCTCAACCATCAGCCGGTTGAAGCCCCAGAATATGTTATATACTCTAACAAATCTTCTATAATAGTTTGACATTTAACATGTTAGGGATATTCTAGGAAAATACTCCATAAGTTGGTATTATTCAGAGTCGATCAAAAATTAATATTATTGTAAATTACAGGTTTCGCTCTTTTGTAAGGCCTTTCTCAAGCCGGAGACTCTTTGATCTCACTCTCTTTATGGGTATGAGTTGCTGTCGTTATTCCCTCCTCAAACCCTGATCATAGTTTCTATGAGCGGGATATACTGGATATGATGATGATGTATGGAATAAACAAATAATTGTATTACTCCTAGCAATTTTTCCTTATTTTTTAATAATAAACAACATTACTATTTACTAATTATGGAAAGGGAAGTTTAACATACTTATTTCCTTTTTGGTACGCTGGCTGCATCTATAATATCGATCTTGAATCGGCTGTTTCCATATTTTGTGAGTCTGCCCCACAAAAAATACAAATAAACATTTACGATTAATTATAGATTATATTAAAAAGGTGAAAATTTTCAAGTAAAACTAAAGAGAGTTTCTCAAATCAAACTTATTTATTAATTAAAAAAATAACATGGTATTTGATCTTGAGGAATATTTAATGTTTCTACCATTAAGATATATGTTTAACTAACATTACTGTTTAATCATACAATCTAATAAAAAAACTCTAAAATTTCACGTGTCATTCCTATATTGATTTGCTATATAAAATAATAATTACTAAAGCTACATCAATTTATTCCTTAATATATGAGTAGTATATCACAATACAATATAATAAAAAGACTGTAAATTCCACGTGTCATTCCTATATTGATTTGCTACATAAAATAACTATTACCAAAGTTAACATCAATTTATTTCTTAATATATGAGTAGTATATCACAATAAAATCTAGATATGTTCTTTTAAATTTTGTTGATTTTTTTTCAAGAGAAATTTTCTTGAATTTAAAAGCTAAATAATTCCAAATTTAGGTTACTTAGAATATATATTTGTTTTTTTATGTGTGAGATTTTTTTCTTTTTTGAAGATTATGTGAGATATTTTATACTTAATAAAGTTGCTTCATTAAAATTTCAATACAATCTAATAAAAATACTATAAAATTACACGTGTCATTTCTATATTGATTTGCTATATAAAATAATTATTACCCTTATAAAAGATGATATTATATTTATATGAGTGTTTTCCTTTAGTTATATTTATATGTACATATGTATCAGTATCACTATTAAAATAAGGAGTATTTGCATTTTTGGACATTATTCACATTTTACTCTTAATTTGTATTTAATATTAATCTATAAGTTCAAATATAGTAAAGTGAAATCTTCTTTGATTCGTCTCAATGTGTACGTTATTAATAGCAACTTTTTATATTTTTTATTTGTACACAATTAGAGCTATTATGGATGAAATTAATACATTAGCAAACATAAAAAAGCAAATGAGACATTAACTCTGAATTGAAGGGAGTATACTCTAGCATGCTCCCTTTCAGTTAGGCTATAAGAGTGGATGTATCACAATTCTCCTTATACCTAAAACTGAATATTCCACTGTAAACGATGTGCGATTGATCTGAGATTCAAATCTGCAACCTTTGATTACACTGACAACTATACTATGTCAAAAAACTAACAAATCTTAAGTTGATGGTTGAAATTTGGTTTGTAAGAGAAAAGAGGTACCTGAGGGGTCTCATATATGGTAGCAACTCATATTTCACTTGATGATTAATTATATGTACCTGGAATATAAGATGCATTTAATGAATTCTCAAAGTTATAGAACTAATTAGTTAATTAAGCTTTTCCTAATTTTCATTTTAGTCAATTTTTTATCTTAAAAGTTATTGTGTCTAATAGGTAAATGTAAAGGTAAATGACACTCCCGGTATTCCGCACAAGGCAGGGTCCGGATGGGGGTTTTCTTTTTCCAGAATGATGCGGACAAATCATACCAGCTCCCCAAGAAGGGAGTAAAGGGAAATGCGCGCAGTCAAGAAACCCCCAACTAATACCTGCGCCCAGTATGTGTTATTTTCAAATAAATCCTCAAAAGTCGGAGTTTTAGAAGCGTATTAACTAAAAGTAAGAGTTTTCCTTTTAATTTATAGCACTCTCTCCCATTTAATATTAATGTCTCATAATCATTTATTTTTTGCACTTTTTGTTAATGTACTAATTCAATTCATAATATTTTTAATTATGCATAATTAAAAATTATAAAAATTCAATATTAATAACATTCACATTGAGACGAATTTAATAATAATAACATTCCTATATAAATATATTAAAACTTATAGATTAAAAATTGGAGTGAAATGTGAATAGTGTTCAAAAAGCAAACTCTGAATTGAAAGAGTATTATTAAAGGGGGCCTTATACTGTTATACATAATTGTAACGCAGCAAGTCTTGTATGAAATCGTTTCACCATGAGATGGGTCCATACAAGTAGTCCATTTAATAATTTTTAAAGAAAATCAATTAAGTAAATTGAAATGTAACTGAACAAGACATACTTGATAACTGTTTCTTTTATTATTTTAAAAATAAATATTAGACCAACCCATATAAACCGTCTCACTATGAGACGGTCTTATAACGTGTATATATTTCCTTGTTTGTTAGTAACTTATTATCAACTAGTATATGTCCCGTGCAATGCACGAATATGTTAGTTTATTAAGTTATGTAAAAAATTTATTACGTATAATTGCTTATTTTTCAAAACTAACCATTATATTGATCAAAACTATATATTACTAACTAAAACGATTATAAGTAAAATAATTCTATTTTACTGATTAAAATAATATTTACTAATAAAAAATAATTATTGTGCAAACATTATATCAAAACTTCCTTCTATGAAATGAATATACGGTATACTCATACACAAACAATTTATTGATGGCATCCTCAAAATTTATACTTCTATAATTTTCTTTATCATAATTATCCTTGTAAAATTATTCTAAATAAGATTTTAATTAGTTATTATTTTGTAAATATTGAAGTTAGCTGAATAATTAAGTTGAAATTTTTTTTGACGTTACATAAGTTAAGAGTTTTTCATTGTAACGTTATTTATAGTTAACAACTATTTTATATTCTAATTATTTTTGTATCGTAATATATAAGATATAATTAATAGTATATCATCTAATTTACTAAAATGAAAGCTACCCAAAATATTTTTTTCTTAAAAAAGTAAATGTTAAAAATGAAAGGTTTTAAAATTGACTTTCTTCTTACTATTATTATTCATTAAGAAATAAAATTTAATTAAGACTCAATGTTTCCATATTTAACTACTTCAAATTTAGGAGGGGAAACATCATACACTATATTAATTTTGATGTATAGTATAGAAAATTAGAGTGAATATGAGAGTGCCATTTGTAATTATTTTATTGGCCAGCATTATAAGAGTATTTATGGCAGGAGTATTAATTAAATGATTTACAATTCAGTCAATTTTAGTCATTTACGGAAATAAAATGTTGCATTCATATTAATGGCAGGAATAATTGCAGGAATTTCAATTCAGTCAAGTTTATTCTTTACAAATATAAAAATTTGGATTTATATTAATGACATAAATATTAATGGCAGGATCATTAATTACAGGATTTTCAATTCAGTCAATTTTATTCTTTTACAAAAATAAAATGTTGGATTCATAATAATGGCAGGAGTAATAATTGCAGGAATTTCAATTCATAATAAAAAGTATGATTTATATTAATGGCAGGAATATTTATCGAAGAAATTTCAATTCAGTCAATTTTATAAGTTGACAAAAATAAACATTGTCTTTCAATACAATGGCATGAACTACAATATAAATACACCATTTGACCAATTTAATTATTTGCTCATATCATTTCTTTTTTCTCAAGCTTCAGTGTTGGTGAATAATATTTTCAATTATAACCATGAGCTTAAATTACATTTAGGAAATACAGAGTGATTGGGTGACATGGAAAATTAATGCAAAGGTCATACATATGTGGGAGTATAAGGAGAGAGATGTGACCACATCTATTCACTTAATCCTGGTGGACGAAAAAGAAACATCTATAATGGCTTCAATGGGAAAATTTACATTGTTAACTCATTCTAAATCCTATGTGTTAGGAAAATCATGGTTTTTTTTTACAAAATTTAGAGTTAACCCTGCAGTGGGTGAGTATAGATCAACTAAACATAATGGAAGATGTTCTTCTATAAAACATCAATAATCGAAGATGTTCGTTCGTCTAAAATTTCATTAATATATAAATGCATTTAAAAATCTGTGCATTACACGAGTTTCTATCCTAGTTATAAATAAAAGTGACATGTGTCATATTCTTTTATTGTTTTAGTAGAATGTATTGTACATATTTTATGTATTTAATCGATTGTTAATCTGTTATAAATATCTTATGACATTTTTATCAATGAATATTACCCCCTCCTATTCACCCTAAGCGTCTTATTTCCTTATTGGGTCAAGTCACCTTAAATGTCTCATTTTTATTTTGGGTAACTTTACCATTTTATCCCTACTAAATATTACTTTTTTACACCTTTACACCTACTAACCCTACTTTATACCTATAAAAATTAAAATACTCTACATTTTTCTCTTACATATGTGGTCCCATTTGACCACCTAAAAATGGTAAAAAGTCAAATGGGACACTTAGGAAAAATAGGAGGGTGTATTAGATTACTTTAAAAAGAATTCATAGTTAGAACCTTATTTGTATTTATTGCGCATTAGCAATATTAGATTTTATTATTTATGTTTAAAGGATAATGTGGAAGATAATTAGTGGCGGATTCAGAAAAAAAATAAAAGTGATGTCAATTTAAGTAAAATAATCTAGTGAATTTTGACCTTTGGTCATTTATGTGAAAGACGAAATACTAACCGACTCATTTAGTGTATACTTTATAAGTTATTGGAGCTTCTTTCCACATCAATGGTTTATCCCACATCGACAAACTAAAGATGGTGTGCATACTTTATAAGTTATTGGAGCTTCTTCCCATTGCCGTATGGTTTTGGGATAATATATATTTTCTTGACTTATGAAGTATGTGCACCTCGTGTCTCCCCGTTAATGTGCTGGCATTGACAATAACTCCAATCTACTTTAACAGAAAGTTATTGTAATTTTGGTAGGAATACTCTTGACAAGGTTAATGGTCATGTTTGTTCTTCCTCAAGAATTTCGTTTTCTTCAAAGTTCATTCCAATGTTTTACCATTTATAAATGTGGCATTAGGTGTTTGTGGAAAACTAAGAAAAAAACTTTTTAATGATCAAAATGTCATCAACATCGAAATAACATGATACATATCATGAAAATTTACACTACAAATTATAATCATTACCACCGTTTATAATCGATAACATCTAACCAACGTTGAAATTTTTTATATTTAACAGAAGTCACTCGTCAAAACATAAGATTTTTCATTGGAAGGTACTAAAAACAAAACTAAGTAGAATCTATAAGTAACAATTTTTTTCGAGCATGATCAATGTTTATAGTTTATTTATTATTTTTGCTTTGCAATTGCTAGCATTATAAAGTAAATATAATACTTCATCTGTGCATAATACTTGCCGTTGATAGTAATATTTCTCCATAAAACATGTCACTATCAGTAGCAAGTATTTCAGAACCAACTCACTCTAAATATAATAATTCCTAAGTGACTTATAGAATCAACTTTTATTAGAAATAGGAAAAATTACACGCAACAAGTACAACTTTGACAAAAACAGTTTATAGCTTTAACCCTATAAGTCTGTCTCATGATTAGACAGACTATGAGTTTTACGGCTTTAACTATCTCTTATTTTTTCTGATGAGAAGGTCATGGTAAATAACGAACAACGTTTATTTGTGAATTTAACAAATCACCCTTATGTAATAGCTAGGATTTGATAGGGTGAGAATTTTATTATTTTAATTTATCATTTTTTGGTTTTGTTTATTTTTATTATTATTATTATTATTATTATTATTATTCATTTTGTCTCTTTATGGTGATTTACAAATCACCGTGATTGATTACAAATTTTACCAACATACGAATCATACTTCAATTCAAGATTTATAATTAAGTAATCCAATACTTTAATTGTAAACATAAAACCATTTAACAAAACAAAAATAAAATTAAAAAAAAATAATTGTAACTATATGAAGATATATAATTTAAAAGAAAATCTAACATTACATAGAATAAAATTAAATAATTTACAAAGAATGTACCTGGGATTTATTGAAAATGGTTATTTTCCCTTGAGTTTCATTTAAATGTGTCTCATTAACCATCACAAGAGAAGAAGAAAATCCAATTTCTTTAATTGGAAAATAATAAAGAAGATAAATCTTTGATGTCATAGTAACAAAAAATAATAATCCCAAAACTTTTAATAACCAATTAATAAAATTATTCCTTTGAGGGTAACAATTCCCAATAAATGTTTTAATGTTTTTCTTTGTGATTTTCTCTTTGAATAATTCATATTCATTTGTATTTTTGAATTGATCTTTTTTCATTTCTTCATTGAAATTGTTTATAGATCCTCTAGATCTAGCTTTTGCCTCAAAAAACATATTTTTCATGGAAGATTTAAATTTATTTGATCATGTATTCTTGATACAAACAAATAAATATATTGTTTACAAAATTATAATAATTTTACATCCTTTCTTTTAGCATTTGGCTTTTTCTACTAGACTAAAAGATGCGATATTGTAGGCGCGAACTAGTCTTTACAAGTATTTTAATTATTTCTTAACATTATTTATATTTTTTTGGATTAGAGGGTGGACCGGGTGAAAAGAAGAATTAGATGATATTTAATAGTATGATTTTTCCTGAAAAAGATAGTAATTGCTCCAATTGAAACAACATCAGATTCTTTTAACATTAAGTTGGGATAAAATGAATAAATTTTTAAAATAAATATTTTATAGCTAATGATAATATCATGAAATAAAAGTGTTTTTAAAAAGAGTACTTTTTATTTCCTATATAATATAACATTTATCATGATAATTCAAGTTTATATCGATTTCAGTAATCTAAATATTAATTATCTTTCAATTCAGAATAATTTATATACAAATAATTGGTATTTTTTGGTATTTTCAATTTTGGTTTATTTTGCAGCCAATAAATAAATATTAACCCATATCAAACGCAAAAAATGGAAAATACCAAAATTGAAAATACCAAAAAATACCAATTATTTGTATATAAATTATTCTGAATTGAAAGATAATTAATATTTAGATTACTGAAATCGATATAAACTTGAATTATAGTAGTAATTAATAATCGAAACCCAAATCATATCCAAATATAATCCAATAGAATCCAAGTAGCCAAATAAGTTGTAATGAAATTAGTAATTCAAAATTGAAAATTTAAAACAAATAAGCAAAAAAAATATAAAGAAGTCGAATAATAGGCAACTTAATTTGAAAATATTTCCCAAAGTGAGCAATTTTTTATCCAAACCTGTGCCTTGGTAAATTTCGCACTTAATAACAGCGGCCCATTACTACACATAGTCAAAAAAATTCATCTCAGTAATCGGCCGCTCTTAGTAACAACGGCCGATTACGGAGCTCACTTTTTTTGACTCAATTTAGTAATAGGCCGTTGTTATTAATAGCGGGCGATAGTCAATCAAAAGTCAAATAATGGAGGATTTGTTTAAAAATAAAGTGGAAGTTAGTCAAACAATGGGTCGCTGATATTAACAGCGGGCAAATGCTGACTAGTAAAATTTAGTGTAAACTATTGTCATTAATAGCGTCCCATTGTTTAACTGAATTTAACATTTTATTATTTGTTCGCTGTTATTAACATCGAACCTATCCTGACCACTATTTCGTGTAAAAAGCGCTTACTTTGGCAAATATTTTCAAAAGTTGCTTGTTATTCGATTTTTTTATATTCTTTTACTTATATGTTTCAAATTTTCTTCAAAATTTTCATTTAGAAGTTTTATTCTTTTCTACATTGAAATTGTTACTATAATTTGGGTAACAATTTCAAATTACAAAATTGAGAAACATAGTAGGTTATAAGTTGTTGTGTCCTAGTTGTGTCCTATGTAGATAGTATTATGTCTATTGTAATACTAATTTTTCAGTTTGTTATTTTCTCTTGTCCTATATAAAAGGGCACTTGTACTTAGATATTCATTCATTTTTCTAATGTATTCAAGATTACTTTTCCTTCTTCTTATCTTCTTGAATCACTGTTAACATGGTATCAGAGCGGGACTAATTCGCAAGTCTCATATTTTTTACAGAAAATTTCTTTTTCATCTTCATCTATCTTTCTTGTTCTTTTTTTCTGATTTTTTTTACCCAGTTTTGATTCTTGATTGCTTGCACATAATATGGCAATTAGTGACAATAAAATTAAAATAATTTTACATTTATTTTTCAAAATTATAATAATTTTAGATCCATTGGCTTTTTTATTAGAGTAGATGCGACATTGTAGCTGTGAACTAGTCTTTACAACTAATTCTTTTCTTTTTTTTAACATTATTAATGATTTTTTTGATTTACAAGGTTAATTGGGTGAAAAGGAGAGTTAGATGGTTTTATATGAAATTAAAATAACACCCCATTCTCCTAACAATTGGGTATAAAGTGGATAAATTTTTGAAATAAATATTTTTATAGCTCTTATGATAATATAAGAAAATATAATTGTTTTCTAAACAAGTACTTTTTATTTCCTATATAAGTTTCCACATAAAACGATAATTAGATAAATAAATCTATGATGGTGAAATTATCTTTTATTTTTTGCGCTTGATATGGGTTAATATTTTTTTGCCTACAAAATAAACTTGACCCAAAATTTCTGTTAAATTATGCATCAATTATTTGTGATCCAAAAATCATTTAAAGTAATTCAATACGAGTTATCCGAATCGATGTGATAATCTGAATGGTGACCCAAAAGGTTGAATATCCTAATTGAAAGATAATTGATACTTAGATTATCGAAATCGATATAAATCACAATTACAATAATTAATAACCCAAATCCAAATTATATTCAAAGCCAATCCCTTGACAGTTAAAGCTCTTAAAAATTGGTGTTGGCAAGAACGTCCGGATTTTGTGTTCGTTATGGAAACTATGATAGCTAAGGAGAAGTTAGATTTTACTATAGTTGGTATGGGTTTGATTCTGGCTTTTGCTTCAGTAGTGTAGGGAACTCTACGGATTTGGGCTTGTGGTAGAATGGTTATGATGTTGTGCTTCTTTCCTACTCTACTTATCACATTATGATTGAAGTTACGGAACTTGACGGTGTCAACAAATGTTTCGTCTGTGAGATCTATGGATGGGCTTCAGGCCCTTGTGTCTTTTTCGGTGACTTTAATGAGATTCTGTGCACGGGTGAGAAATTGGGTGGTGTCGCTTGAAGTGATAGGGATATGCAGGCTTTTCGTGACTGTGTGGACGATTTTGGGCTTAAAGAACAAGGCTTTAGAGGAAGTAGGTTTACTTGGAGTAGGTAAAATAATGCTGACAATCATGTTAAGGAGAGGTTGGTAAGTGGAAATCTGACTGATGAGAACGGTATGTGGAAATCTTATCCGACAGCTATGCAACGTATTGTTGCAGACTACTTCTCACACATCATCCGTTCAGAGATATCTGATAATACAGACATTTCTTTGGGTGATCTCCCCCACAAAGTTTCGGAGGAGATGAATGAGACCCTTGATAGAGTTCCTTCTGACACAAAGATCAAGGATGCGATGCATATTCCAAATGCACCCATCTAAAGCTCCTGGTCCCGATGGTTTTCATGCACTTCCAAATTTTCTGGTCCACAGTAGATGACGATGTTATTTCCTTTGTGATGTCTTGGTGGTTTGGCACGTCGTCTTTGGAAGGGATCAACAAAACATGCATCTCTTTAATCCATAAATGCAAAGACCCGAAATTTATTACGAGCTCCTTCCTATTAGTTGTTGCAATGTGCTCAACAAGATCATTTCAAAAGTGATGGCTAACAAATTAAAACCGTTTTTGGGTGACATTATCTCCTCTAATCAATCTGCTTTCATTCCGAAGCAATCGATCACAAATAACGCCCTCATTGCTTTTAAAATCTTCCACTTAATGAAGCGCAAAGTCTCATCTGTAAAAGGTTCTTTTGCTCTCAAGCTTGATATGAGTAAAGCCTATGAGAGAGTGGAGTAGGATTTTCTGGAAAAGGTCATGTGGCGAATGGGTTTTAATGATGACTGGGTTAGAACTTAGAAGGATTACGGAGTGCATAACAAGTGTGTCTTTCAGCTTCAAACTCAATGGCAACATTTTTGGCGACCTAAAGTCTTCGAGGGGTCTCCGGCAGAGTGATCCTATCTCTCCATATCTCTTCCTTATATGTGCAGAGGCCTTCTCCTCCCCTCTTTATAGAGCTGTTGATCAAAAAAAAGTCATGGTGTTCTGGTCTGTCGAGGGGCCGCGGTTATCTCTCATTTATTCTTCGCTGACGAGAGTATTATTTTTGCTAACGCGTCCATGCAGGAATGCTCCAATTAGCCAAGATCATTGTCATTTATGAACGAGCTTCTGGACAAAAGGTGAATTACGACAAGACATAAATCTCTTTTAGCAAGAATGTACCATCAAACTCGAGGATGGCGACTAGTCATCATCTAGGGGTTGCTAAAGTTGATAGACATGAAAAATATTTGGGTCTCCCTATCATTGTCGGAAAATCAAAGAAAGTGGTCCTGGATAGCATCAAGTAGCGAACAAGGAAGAACCGCGTCGTCAAGAATGATGAAAAAAAAACCAAGCTTGCTTCAATGGAGGTTTGATATTAGTTACTGCCTTACTAGAATGGGAAGGAGAAGAAGTTTGGGCTTATTTTGGTATAAATTAGATAAATTAAGATTAAATAAATTTAAAAAAAGAAAACAAAAAAAAAGAAATTAACTAAATTTTACTCAGCCGGTTACAAGTCATCCGACAACACTCCGGGTAAAACGATACAATACATGGAATTCTTCATGGTTAATTGATAGTTGGGATTATTGTAGGAAAATCGATAATAGTTTGGATTATTCTGGTAATTTTTCATAAATAAATTGTTTCCAAATTTTAATAATTTCACATTTACTCAAAATTATAATTTTACATCTTTTAATTTAGCATTTGGCATTTTCTTTTATTATTGTCATATAATATTTTTATGTATATTACCCCCTATTTGGTCCTTGATATGATGATTTTGTTGTGTTTCCAATGGTTTTTACTTTTTACACTATAAATATGATTTCGTGTGTTTAAGGCTTTTATAGGTATTATAGATAAAACCAATTTAATTTAGATAAAATCATTAGAAATCTTTTGCAAAAATTTAATTTTGATTTTATGCCACATATACATGAAGTAGAAATAGTTTCATATAAAAATATCGACAAATGGCACTTTAAAATACCATACATACATAGTAAATTTCTAAACCAATATTATCCATTCATTATAATTAAGGAAAAAAATTGAATTGTCAATCTTAATAAATCTTTTAAAAGAAAATGAACTAGGATATAGGAGCTATAAATTAAATAATTTTCTAAAAAAAGATCTTTTAAAGTCTAATAACAACTTGTTTTCTAATTTAATTCCTCAAATGATCACCAATAATTTGCTCCCTAAACCTGACCCTTCTCTTTTGCCTGCCCTCTTTGAATGGTTGTTCTTTTGTGACAGGATGGCCTTGTGGAACTCTTCCTCCCCTCTTCCACTGATCGGCCTCCTGTCGTTTCTCCTTCTCCACCCCATGACAACAACCATTGGGATACGCATAGGAGTCATTAGGCGGCCCTCAGCCGATGCGCCAATCTTCCGAGAAGCAGCATCATACGTAAATGCCCAAGAATGTGGGTCTTATGACATCGACAAAATCCATATTTCCATGACCTTGGATGCAAATTACCTACGAGGAACGATGGCTGCGGTTTTGTCGATCCTACAACATTCCACTTGCCCCGAGAATTTCGTTTTCCATTTCCTTTCTGCAAGACATGAGCCAGAAATTTATGCACATATAACATCCACATTTCCATACCTAAATTTCAAAATCTATGGTTTTGATTCAAATCGAGTTAGAGGGAAGATATCGAAATCTATTAGGCAAGCCTTAGATCAACCTTTGAACTACGCAAGGATATATCTAGCCGATATTCTTCCATGTGAGGTGAATCGAGTCATATACTTGGATTCCGACATAATTGTGGTGGATGATATATCAAAATTATGGGAGGTTGATTTAGGTGACAAAGTTGTGGCAGCACCAGAGTATTGTCATGCAAATTTCACTACATATTTCACAGATTCATTTTGGTCAGACCAGAAAATGTCAAACACATTTCAAGGGAGAAAACCATGTTATTTTAATACTGGGGTAATGGTGTTAGATGTGAACCAGTGGAAGAAACAAGGATATACACAAAAGGTTGAAGAATGGATGGTGATACAAAAGCTTAAGAGAATATATCATTTAGGATCATTGCCTCCTTTTTTGCTGATCTTTGCTGGGAATATAAAAGCAGTAGATCATAGATGGAACCAACATGGTCTTGGTGGTGATAATTTTGAAGGAAAATGCAGGACACTTCATCCGGGACCAATCAGCTTGCTTCATTGGAGCGGAAAAGGGAAACCATGGCTTAGGTTAGACTCAAGAAAGCCGTGTCCCATTGACCATTTATGGGCGCCTTATGACCTATATCGTTCATCAAGAACATGGCTCGAAGACTAATGACTCGTCACACCATAGATCATGACTCACAATATTAAGCGTTTTCCTATTATGTTTGGATGGGAGAAAATGACGGAAAAGGAAGGGAGGGAAATAGAGGGAGGTGAGAGAATAGAGAGAAGGAAATTGGAAGGGCAAACTCCTTTACATATTGTACAAAACAAATTCCTCCAACATTGGTAATATATATTTGGAAGGAAAACACATCAATCTTCCCTCCCCTACCCTTCCCTTCCCTTCCCTTCCCTTCCCTCCCCTTCCGTTCTTTTTTAAAATGTTATCCAAACACGCTCCTAAACAAACAAACAACAGAGGATGCATTTTATCAAATGAGGGCTAGCCAGCGGCCAGAGCCACACCCTGCAATGGATCCCATTGACAACTTGGGGATTCTATTTTGTGACTATCCTCCAACAATTATGCTATCAAATATGTGGAAAACACTTCATAAAAAAAGGAGTGGAGAAGGAAAGGAACTATCCCATTGGACATTATAATCCTTAATTCTTACACTATTGCTTCCTCAGAAGTGTATTTTGATACACCAAACACAGGGTATGAGTCTCTCAGGCGATGTCTCCCCTAAGATCAACACAACACCCTAAATTCATCATCCAAATCCATTGGAGCACTAGCTCTTCTTCTCCCTCCACTACCCCCATCCCCCTTCCCTCTCGATTTTAAGTTTTCTAGTAATGTAATTTGTTTAGTACATATTTATTTTTTGGAATTATACATTTTAACATCTTCTTATTTAAGATTTTTTCTATTCCTACTTATTTCACCTATTGTGGCTTGGACTTTGAAGAAACACTAACCAATCAATAACAAAAAAGAAGACACTATTTCTCTAAACACTAAAATACTGACTAAATTGTACCCATAATTGGATATGGTGAATAGAAGATATAAAGAACAGGATAACAATACTTTTGCAAAAAGATCAGGAAACAAGAAGTAGTAATAAACAGTATAAAAATAATTTGATCACAAGCAATTGGTTCACATAATTGTTCCTACATTTGCATAGTGGGCACTATTCATTAAGCAGCATTGTATCACATCTGAATTTCCATTCACCTAAAATAAAAACCATAGTTAAGTGTAATCTTGTGTGACTCGTGTCGGTGCATATGTTCATAATATTATTTTGTTTTATGATTTTAAATTATGTGCAACTATGATGCATTGGATATGGTGAATGAATAGCGTGAAAACAAAGGATGAAGTAACCATAAAATCTAGAGGATGTGAGAATCCGGTCTCGGCTGGAGCAATTACCGTATTTTCAGAACAAGGTTCTGGTGCACCTTACTCTTGCCTCTCCTCGGCCTACCTTATAAATAAAAAAATATCTATTCTTGTAACAACCTAGAAAAGGAAGTAGTTCATTCCCAAATTTCACTATTTCCTATTTCCTGAACAATGTTATACCATAGACAACAAGAATCGCTAATTGAATAACTAAATTAGACCTAGTTAAGATGATACTAAAATGTGATCATACTAAAGAACAAGCAAATAATAATCCATAACAAAATTCACCAAAATACAGAAGCAGTGACGCCAATAAATCATTCGGTTATACATACGCAACTACTACAATTCACATAGAAAATGTAAACAAGAAAATGATTTGATTACCTGAAGTGAACAACAATTTAGCAGAGTATTAATAAGGGATACGCATTTTCTGTAAATTTAGAGGAAACGATACTGAAATTTCGAAAGGATGAAGTTTCGATTGAAATTTGGAAAAATAGAAAAACATCTGAAGCTAAACTCCATTGAAATAGTGATAAAACCGGGTAGAAGTAGAACACAAATTAAGGTGAAGTGGAAAAAGGGACTGAATTGAATTACCCTATTCATCTTATAAATACCGTCATGGCCTCCAACACTCGACAACATTTTTTTACTTCTCCAAAAAATTTCTAACATTTACCCTTAAATAGAGTTGTGTTTGGGCGGTCTACCGTCATGCTCGACCCATCCGACTTGAAAAATCGACGGGCAAGGATTATGTTTTTCAAATAATTTTAATGTTTGGACGGATAATACCTGCCCGTCAAAATAAATGAACGGGTAGCGACGCCAAAAAAATACCCCAGATATACACGCCCGCCCGCTAAGCTTAATATATTAATTATTATATATTTAATTTTATTGCTATGAAACTCTACTAAATACCCAACTTTGGTAATTAGAGTCCATACCCATTTTAATATTTTTTAATTTAGGAAAAATTACCTAGAATCATCCAAACTATTTATAATTTTCCTACAATAATTCCACCTACTGATTAACCATGAATAATCTCAACTTTGAGGGGTATTTTCCTAGAGTAAACTTGGGTAACCCGATGACCTGCTATAGTAGGTAGTTCACCAAAAAAATAAATTAAATATTAATTTAAAATAGAAAATATTTTTGAAAATTTACATAAAAAAATTCTAAATAATAAAAAAAATCATAAATTTTTTATGAATATTTTTTAATATTTTTTTCGACATTTTATTTTAATTTATCTTTTTTTTAAAAAAAATAAAACTTGATATAGGAAGTTATCCGGTCACCAGGTTTACTCTTGGAAAATGCCCCTCAAAGTTGGAATTATTCATGGTTAATCAATAGGTGGGATTATGGTAGGAAAATCAGGAATAGTTTGAATTATTCTAGGTAATTTTTTCTTTAATTTATTATAATTGGAGAGGTATATGTCTGGATTTCGTACTCTGTAGTAAGATTAATCGATGATGAAATGTTTTTATTGGATTATCCAACATAATGTTTATATTTATGTAATTTGAGTATTTTGAGACTTTTTATTTATTTTGAGTATTTTGGACAATATATTGTATTTTAATTGTTATTAAAACTTAATTTAATGATTTGTATTATATTTTTAATTTTTATATAATAAATATCCTTTTACCCGCGGGTCCCGCCCGCTTTAAAAATGGGCAGGTAGCGGCAAAAATATGCCTGCATTTGAATATTTGAGCCCACATGTAGATTATTAAGGTACTCTCAAATCCGCTACCTGCCCAAGCCTGCCCATAAACACCTCTACCCTTAAACTTTTCTCATTTAATGCTTATAAACAAAAAATTAAATTAAACATATAAACCGACAATTTAAGGTAAATTACTAACCAATTCTTCGTAAATTTGAATTAAAGAAATGATTGGGACCAATCGACAAAATGAGCGATCTAGTCTAGGCCAACTCACACTTTTTGTGCGATTGTACAATTTATTTTATTGATTTTACTTTTTTATTAATATAATTTTTAAAAAAGTTCTTAAATTTAAATTTGTTAATTTCTTTCTATGATTGATTATTGATTCTTTTCAAAAAAAAATTAATTAGTGATTGAATTTATTAATTATGTAATTTTATGTTAATTACCATTGTTATTTTATTATTAAATTATGTTGTAATATGATTGGTAATCATGGTAGACATAAGCTTCTTAGTGGTGACCCTCAAAAGAGCGATGTTATTGGCCGAATTGGGTTCGTCCGTCGTGATGGGCAGAAGCAGGTTCATCTTAGAACAGGTGCGTACACATATAGATGGCCTATGAGCACACATAGTTACTCAGGGTCTAGTGATGAGAAGGATAGACACTGTGTGGGCCACAAGCATATGGGAGAGTAGAGGTGTTCATTTGGGTCATCGAATTGATTTCGGGTCAGATGTTTCGGGTCGGTTCAAAATCGGATTTTGTGTTCACATTGGTTTTTACATAATTGTAGATCCATTTTTAAGTCGGGTCAAATCGGGTTCGGTTATAAAATCGGGTGTCTATCAGGTCATCGGGTCTGTTTTGAACACCTCCGTAGAACAGCATATAGATTGGACGATTACATGAGGATAGAGGGGCAAGTTTGTGTGCACATACTAAAAGAAGTGATCATTTCAAGAGTTAGTCTGATATCTTCACTTACTCAAAGTAAGTGCAAATAATAAGGTCATGTATAAAACATTGTAAAATGAGGTCCATGATAAACTCTACAAGAATCTGATCTCATAAGGTTCCTTACTAAGTCCTTTCATTATTCTAGATTTATCCCTATAGATCAAGAATCCTAGTATATGTATGTACAAGATCACTCTTCATTTATGAAAAAAATAAAACTCTTTGATTTCCTAATCAAATCTTAAATTCCATCTCCTTAAAAACTTGCATAACCATAAAACCTTTTAGTGAAGCAATTATAGATGATTATACCTCCAAGATAGAAATATCACGTGATTTATATCACAAGGGATGATATCAGACTTACGAATAATTTTTAAGCCTCAACACATCATATGCCAAGTTGTCTCACCCAAAATTTGAACTTTGTCTAGTTATTGTTCTACTCGTACTCTTTTGAGAAATACATTTTTACTGGCACTTGTTTTCTTAGAAAAAACATATTGTTAAAATACAAACACACCATCACGAGCAACAAACAGTTTATTTTGACTTCAATTTGTAGAAGTATTACCCTTAAGTCTATGTGAAACAATTCCATAACGTTTCAAATGACCAAATAACTATTGGTTCAAATACTTACCACCATGATCTAATTGTAAAGCTGGTTTGATTTTCTTAGCAAGTATATATCTACTTCATTTGTTTATGCCTTATGAGTATGTTATAGTTCATGTTTGTCACATAAATTATTTGACAATTTTCAATTCAGGTGCTCTCTTGAGAGACCGTCTTTTGTAAAGACGACTCTCAAAAGTCCAGCCCAAATCTATATTTAGAGTTGTAACAATATAAATTTAGAATTTGACTGATCTTTTGAGAGCCGTATTTACAAAAGACGGTCTCAAGTAAGAATTTGTGTTTTCAATTAGCTTAAAAATTCTTAAACATTAAACAATCAACCGATTTATTAGTTACAGAAAATAAGAATAAAGTTTTCGATCTTAAGACAAAGATTGAGATAATGTTTATTCTAATAATTGTATTTCTTAATGACAATCATTTGAAATTAATAACAAAAGCTTAACGGATATTAAAATTTAGGGAAATTCCACATGGTAAGCACCAGGTTAAGGGAAACGTCTGTTATAACTAATCGTATTTTCTTTTCTACATGGTAAGCATCAACTGTTTTAAAACTAGCTGTCGTAACTATATTGCACAAAAAACGTTTTAAAACCGTTAAGTATGAAAATTACAATTTTGCCCTTGTTTAATTCTTATAAAAGTTATCTTCATCTTCCTCATTAAAGTCTAGCTTCTTCTTCCATATTACTCCTCATTTGTTAAAGGATCAAAAAACATCAAAAAACATTTGTTGATTATGAACCTTAATGAAAATTTTCTAGCTTACATCAGTAAAAAGCATGTGCTCGGTTTCTGCAGTTAAAGTGAGTCATCAAACCCACTAATGGCAGATTTCAACAGGTTTATCTAAACAGGTTTCTCAACAATGGCGGATTTCAACAGACCCATCAATGGTAGAAGTGGGTTTTGTTCATTGTAAGCTAAAAACGAACCTTCAACAAACTCTCTAAGTCATTTTCTCTCACCCAACAATGGCGGATTTCAATAAATCAATTAATGGTAGAAGAGGGTTCTACGTAAAAATGAGATTTCTTCATTCTAATCATTATAGACATGGGTTAATCTGGATGAACCTAAAATTGTGGATTTCTTCATTCTAAAATTGAGATTTCAATAAACTCAACAATGGCGGATTTTCAATTTTTATTTTGTGAGTGTTTTTTTTAATGGGTTAATCTGGATGAATCCAAAATTGTAAATATTTTAGTTTTGAATGTATTTATTTTTGATGGGTTAATCTGGATGAACCCAAATTGTTTTGAGCTCTACGGTTGAAGACGGAAAAAAACATTAATGGAGAAGCAAGAATACTTTGATTGAAAGAGAAAGGAGGTGCCGACTTTAATCAAATGAAACAGGGGCAAAATGGTCATTTCCATACTTAACGGTTTTTGTGCAATATACTTACGGCAGCTAGTTTTGGAACAGTTAGTGTTTACCATGTAAAAAAGAAAATAAAATTAGTTATTACAGGCGTTTCCCTTAACCTGGTGCTTACCATGTAGAATTTGCCTAAAATTTATGAGCTGAAAAGCTTTAAAACCTCCAATTGTGCTCCAAAATAAAATTTTCAAAGCCATTAATTATAAATAAACGAAAATCAACGGAATTTTTTAAAAATAAAAGAAAATTTTCAGCTGCTAGACGTTCTCAAACAAAAAAACATTCAGCTGCTAGATTTAGGTCTTACGTGTTTTTTGGTTTTAAAATAATGTTCATTTAAATCATAATTCAATTGAAGGAAGAAAATGAAAGAAATTCAATAGTAATAGAGGAAATTAAAATGGCGAGCAAGATGTGAGAACTAACTCAACCAAAAGTTTAAGTTGATGGTTGAAGTTTTAAAATATGTTTTATATTTTATCACTCCCTTTCACACGAGAGTTTTTTAGGCTAAAAGTGTGGATGCAACACCGATCCTCCTCATATTTGACACCAAATAATCTACTTTAAATATAGGGTGTTTAAGATTTGAACACCGTGACCTCTTGTCAGATTTGATTCTAATACCTTGTCAATGAAACAACTCAACCAAAAGTTTAACACGATGGTTAAGGCCCCAAAATATAGTCTATACTTTAACAGAAGAGCGGTGAAGAAGAGGGAGAATAGAGGTCTGGAGAAGGTGAGAAGGAACAGGCGTTTTCAAAAAATAAAATCACATAGGAATTGAGTGAGGTTTTTTTAGCTATTTTTAAAAAGTCTGCACACTAAAATAAGATGGACTAAGTTCATCCAATATGTTCTACTACTAATAATAGAAATTTAATCTAAAATCCTACCACTACAAATAGTGGTGAAAGTTAAAATTGTGGTTTATACTTAAACCAAATTAAATCATACTGATTTATGTTTATAGATTTTCAGTCTAAATCTAAACCGAATTTGTGAACAATTCAAACCGAATCGAACAGACATTTTGAAGGAAAGACCGAAAATCGAACATGACATGGAATTGATACATGAAAAAAAATTTATATCAAAACAACAAATTATAGTTACCTCAATTTTGAAATTACAGAGACTAAACATATTACAAAATTAGGCATTACTACCCTATTCCCTTAAAATTGCATCAAAGAGAAATAGGATTATTTTTAAGAAAGTAGTAATAAATGAAGATAGATAATGAATTGTGTGGATGAAATTAAAAGAGAATTAAAATATATGGATGAAATTAAAAAAGAGTTAAAATGTATCGATGAGATTAAAAGAAAGTGGTGGGCTATTGTCCAAATATAAAAATGATGCAAATTAAATGAGACAGACTAAAATAGAAAATGAAACGGGAGGGAGTAATTTCCGGTAGACGTACGGTAGACCTTTTGAAAACTTATGTGAAAAGCAAGAATATATTAATACAAAGTGGTTCTCAAATTTAATATATTTTTCGTCACTATTAGATTGCTAGCTAGTTGAGATCTAGGGTTAGAATGAGGATTTTCCCTTCACCCTATCCATATACAAAAATTCTCTAGTCTACCCCGAATAAAAAAAAATGCTAAATTATTGATATGATGTATCATTATCTTTCAAATATTGTTAACTAATCGGGCAAAGGAATGCTAAAAAAACTTAAGTCGATAAGTTGAAAAAATAACTCATATGTGATCCCATATCGAAGAATTAAAAAGAACTTGACTTGACTAACATATATAAATTTGATGGGCTACTCTTGATCATATTAACAATTGGTTGTAGGATACAACCTCATTGTATTTGGGTGTAGCCATCTCTCTTTTTATACAGGGCTTGCCCAATAATAGAGGTGTTCGACGGGGCGGGTCGACCCAACGGGTCAAGGTTGGATCACATTTTAACAGGTTATTGACGTCCTTGGTGTAAAGGGTCGGGTCAAATAATTATAAGAATTAATTGCGAAAAAAAATTACCACTTTTTTAAAAATTTTATGATATTATTATATGAATAAGTGGGTTGACCAACGAACCATAAAAGTATAATAAAAACACAAAAACTTGGGTGAGACCGTCTCATTTGTGAGACGCGTCTTATTGGACTGACCCAATTGTATATATATTTTTTTTTACCAATTTTACAAATTAAATTGTCAATTTTAAGAGTTAAAAGACCAATTTGAAGACTTAAAAGAACAATTTTAAGTATTCAAAATTGACATTTTAAATCATGGAATTTGACAATTTCAAGACTTAAAAGTTCAATTTCAATACTTAAAAAACCAATCTTAAGACTTAAATGACCAATTGCTAGACTTAAAATTCTCATTTCAACTTTAAAGTAGGAGACTCAAACATTAATATTGATATTAAATACTTTAAAATTGACCTTTTAAGTCTTAAAATTGGATTTTTAAGTCATGAAATTGTCCTTTTAAATCTTAAAATAAGTATGTCAGAATATTCTACAAAACATATTGGGCTTGGGCCGGATGCACGGATAAGGCGATCTCACAGGAGATGCACGGATAAGGCGATCTCACAGGAGAGTTTCTGTAATAAAAAAAACAATTTTATAAACTTTAAAAAAAGGGGTCAAAGTGGGTTGGATTTAAACAGGCTTGACCCGCCTCGGCCGTTTAACATTTGACATGACCCGTCCCAATTCGGCCAATTTAAATTTTGACCCGACCTGCCCATTAAACACCACTGCCCAATAACAAATTTATGAGTTAAAAGCCTTAAATACTCAAAAGAAGCTATCCTAATCTTTAGGCTTATAAAGTGATTGTACCATGACTTTGTGGGACTTCTGGTATATTTCTTCTTTTAGTTGAAAGTAATTCTCTTTTAAGTGCTTGGATGCCCATGATGATAATGACCTTTTGAAACTATTATTAACTATTAATATCAAATTAGGTGGATAGCCATTGTGGAAATTAAGGACTGATGAAACATTAACAAAGAAGATATTCTATTGCTTTCCTTTACATCATTTTTAGAATCATAACTAAATGTATCATTTTGATAAAGAACAAAACAAAAAGAGGCTAACATGACCTTTCTTTAGTTATTGTTTAGGTAGCCCTTGATTTGTGTGATATTAAAAAATTATTATAGTGCGTAAATATCAGTCTAAACTTTAAAGTATTCCTTGATACAGTTTAAAACGCACTGTAACGCATACCACTGCGTATAACCCCGTAAATCAAGTGCCATTGCTTAATTCATTGGTTTTGACCATTAAATTTGGAAAAACATGTGAAATAAATAAGGTTGCGAAAATTATTTATTGTGTATTTTTACTCTGCCTTCGTACATTATCACATAGCACCATGATTTAAACACTATCTCCTATTTTAATCAATAGTATTATTATTTTCTCTTTTGACATATTCACATCAGATATCTTCTTTTTTTTTAATTATTTGGGAACATTTTTTCGTTATTTAGCCTTTACAGAATCCAATTATTTGAAAAATTGCCATTCAATTATCATTTTTACCCTGACTGGTTTTTGCTCACTCCTTTCATGTGGCCCCATGTAGTCGGTTTTGGTGCAATGCCAAATGGAATATTTGATTAGAACAATAAGAAATACAAATCTAGACCCTTTACTAGTCTATAAGGTTGCTATCATGTGAATAAATACCTAAGGAAATTAAGCATAAGTATTGTTACATGAGAACTAATCTTTTCTTAGTAAGTTGGGAATATGCAACCAAAAAAGATGCATCCTTTCTTGCTTTCTTTCTTGTTTATTCTTATTCAAGGTGCCATTCAATCAAGGGCATTGGTTTATCATTTTGTTGTAAGTGTTCAATTTTTTATAATTATGTTCCAACATTAAACATTCCAAGATTGTATTAATATAATCCATGCATGATTACTAACATTTTTATCTTTTTTTACTAACAATTAATTTCTAGCATATTCATACTCACTTTCATTTATCCTTTTTAATCTATGTAGCTCATTGTTGCGATTACGCATTTTTCATTACCTCAATGTTATTAATGGCTCCATTCCGATAGTTGGACTTTAGGGGTGGATATATCTCAATTGGTGATATTAAAATGATAAATTACAATGCACTAGTTAAATAACGCAAAAGTCTTATATAAATTTGGTCTACTCTATTTTAGTGTGCACCAACCTAAAATAGCACTTATCAAGTGAAATTTTGTATCTTTTAAGGTTGTTGCAGTCTAAAATAGCGTAAAACAAGTCTATATAAGACTTCCTCTAAATTAACATTTTAAAGGCTTTAAACTGTTGACATATTGGTTGATGTATTGGAATCAAGGTTTTAGCATTATTATTGTTTAATTTGGCTCATATGGACGATCATTGTAACTGATCTAGTGATTTTATACTTTTATGTAGTCGACCCCAAGATTAAGGTACTAAGTCTTTAACATTGTTGTTTTGGTCCATGTTGTGCATAACCACCGAAACTTATCTATTGATTCACGTAGTTAGCTTCATTCTTTTGGGATTAGGCTTTGTCGTTGTTATTGTTTCAGCTGTGGACATGGTTTTTCAGAAGTTTTTATATGTTACAGGTGAATGAAGCTCCGTATACAAGATTATGCCACACAAAGTCCATTTTAACTGTAAATGGACAATTTCCTGGACCTACAATCTATGCACACAAAGGTGAAACAGTCATTGTAAAAGTTGTCAACATAAGCAAATATAACATCACTCTTCACTGGTAAGTAATGTTAGAAAATGTAGTATATTATGTTTTGGAGCTTCTTTTGCGTTAGTTTTTTGACTGGTATCAGAGCTAAAGTGACAAGAGGTATGAGGAGGATATGTATTGTATCCACGTTCTCATGCCCTTGGAAGATCTTTCTTGAGGTGATGGACTCTTTGACCGCACTCTCCTTTATGGGTATGAGTTGTTGTCTTCCTTTCCTCCCCAGACTCTGATCAGAGTTTTCATATGAACGAGATATATTGGGTATGATGATGATGATGTATAATTGTATCCACACTTCTAGCTTGAAGAACACTCGTGTGAGGGGGCATGTTAGAATATATTACATAACTTGGAGCCTCAACCATCATCTAAAATGTTTGGTTAAGTCGGTTTCTTGACAAGACCTTTTGTGATTATATTCTAGTAGATACTTGATACCCATTACTCATCATCGTCATATTTGATATTCTCGTTCATATAAACTATGATAAGGGTCTGGGGCTCTGGGCAGAGTTATATGGAAGCAGAGCATACCCTTATCAAAATCAATAAGAAGGTTGCACTCAGATGACTCTTAGCTCGAAAATGACCTTGATAGTGCATTATTAGAGTGTAAAACATCAACGTGTAATTTGCAGGCATGGGGTGAAACAGCCAAGGAATCCATGGTCAGATGGACCGGAATACATAACTCAATGTCCGATCAGACCAGGTGGAAAATTTACACAAACTGTAATATTATCGGAAGAGGAAGGGACTCTCTGGTGGCATGCTCATAGCGACTGGGCTAGAGCAACCGTGTATGGTGCATTTGTTATCTATCCTAAATTGGGAACTGATTACCCTTTTTTAAAGCCTGATTTTGAAGTGCCCATCATATTAGGTGCATTTCTCATAATTCTCTTGGTTACATTTTTTTTTATGGATTTTTCAGAGGAAGGTTGCCCTCTCAATTAAAACACGTGGCTTATTGTAGTCTAGCTCTTCTTGTTAATTTATTGGAAAATTTCATATCCTAGCATTGGGTTTTCATGAAATGCTAGTGGTAATACTTTTTTAAGAAAATTCCACATGGTAGCATCCAGTTTATGCACAAACTAATGGCCGTAGCATTTTCCGTTAAGTTCTTGTTAAATTTCGTTAAATTCATCATTTTGTAAGTTTTTTCCACATGGTAGCATTCAATTTTTGTTTAATTAACTATTTTAACATTATAGTAGTATTTCAATCATTCGACAATAAATTAATATTTCACTGATAGTAATCCACCATTTGATTATTTTTATTTTGCTAGTGTTTCCACTGTTTAGCCTTTGAAGTCAAATTCCTGATTTGACCCTTGTTAGTGAATAACACTCCAACAAATTTAGTCTTTTGCGACATTGGATTTAGTGGCATTAAAAAAATATCACTGATTCATATTTTTAGTGTAGTAATTATTGGTTTTTATTTTAAGTTCCACCATAAAGTGATTTAGCGACACTTAATTTGGTCTTTAGTGGCATTTGTGAGAAATGTCACTAGATCTTATGTCGCTAAAAGCTTTAGTGTGACTTTTTAATATGCCGCTAAAGAGTCTAATAAATGTCACTAAATCCTCTATATATATACTATAAGAAATTTGAAATAGCGACATTTAAATTAAATGTCACTAAATATATTCCACTAAAAGCAAATTATGTTGTAGCGTAAATATACTTGAAAAATGTAGAATTGATGATTAAATATGTAATGTTTTGATGAGAAGGTGAATGGTGGAACCGCGATGTGAATGAGCTTTATGAGGAATTTCGGGCCACAGGTGGACAGCCAAATGTATCGGATGCTTACACTATAAATGGTCAACCCGGTGACTTGTATCCATGCTCTACTCCAGGTTGGCACAATCTCTCCTTTAAATTTTGTCTGAGAATGTGATATTTGCTCTAACTGAGATGAAACTTAATTTTCAACTATAAATAGGGATTGAATTTTTATATATATATATATATATATATATATATATATATATATATATATATATATATATATATATATATAATCCTATCAAAGAACCAATTAACTAAAAGTTTAAATTGATAGTTGGAAATCCTTAATATATTTTAAGAGTCTATTATGGCCCCTCACACAAGAAACCCTTTAAACTAGCAATGTGCATGTAGACATATGCCCTCTTATACATGACGCTAAATATTCCCCTTGAAATTATGAGGGGTGCATGAGATTCGAACTCATGACCTCTCATTGTCTTGGCATTGATAGTCTGGTACCATTCCAAAAAATAACCGCAATAAAAGTTAAGCTAATGGTTAAATGCTGAAAATATCAACCTGACATCATCATCATCATCATCATATCCAATATTTCGCCCGAAAGCAAGGTCTAGATGAAAAAAGGTGACGGACAATCCATACCCGTATCCAATATCAACCTGACATGATCTCGATAACAAATAATCTTTTACCATGTAAATATATTAATAGCATAGATTATATATGAATAAATAAAAAGCTAGAGAGACCGTCTCTCGGTGAGAGGAGTTCAAAATAAGAAGTCCATATGCTTTTAATGTGTACTATTCGTTGAACTATTTAACATATTTGTGAGATGTGTCTAATAGTAAGACCGTTTCTTACAAGAATTTGTGATAAATAAAAAGTAAAAATAATATCTATATAGTTGGTTTACTATTTGTTGTTGGTTGTCTAAACTATGTAATTATGGTTGATTTATCTACTTATTTTATTTTTATAAAGCATTTTCCTAATCTTAGTAAATTTTATCAATTAATATTGATTAATTTAAGAAAAAATAAATTGTATTTTTGCAGAAACATTCAAGATAAATGTGCATCAAAGAGCAAGCATTCTACTAAGGATAATCAATGCTGCATTGAATGATATTATGTTCTTTGCAATAACCAAACATTCCCTTACAGTGGTAGGATCTGATGCAAGCTACACAAAGCCCTTCACCAATGACTACATATCGATTGGGCCGGGCCAAACCATGGACGTTCTCCTTCACACCCATCGAAAACCCGGTTCCTATTACATCGCTGCTCGGGCTTACTCGAGTGGGACAAACGTGGATTTTGATAACACCACAACAACAGCCATTTTACAATATGATCATATTCCTGATTATGAACAATTATACTCTAACTTAACCCTTAATTTACCTAATCTTCCTTATTATAATGATACTAACGCGTCTTATTCCTTCGCGACTAGCTTAAGAAGTTTAGCGAGTCATGATCATCCGGTTCATGTTCCCTTAACGGTGAATCATAGAATTTTCTCGACTATATCAGTTAACGCGTTACCTTGTCCTGCTAACCGAAGTTGTGAGGGTCCAAATGGGACTATATTTGCTGCTAGCATGAACAATATAAGTTTTGTTCTACCAGAAATTGACCTATTAGAGGCTTATTACTATCATATTAGAGGTGTGTATGGGAAAAGGTTCCCCAGGGTTCCTCATCTGCAATTTAATTTTACTGCGGAGTATCAGGATTTGCGACTTGAAGTCGCGAAATTGAGCACACAAGTTCGGGTTTTGGCTTATAACTCGAGTGTTGAGATGATCTTACAAGGGACCAGTTTGGTTTCGGGATTGGATCATCCTATGCATCTTCATGGTCAGAGTTTCTATGTTGTTGGGTACGGATTGGGGAATTTCGACAAGCATAAGGATCCTAGAAATTATAACTTGATCGATCCCCCGTTTCAAAACACTGTCGTTGTGCCTAAAAATGGTTGGGCAACTATCCGATTTAAAGCACATAACCCTGGTACGTTTTCATACAACTAACTTTTAAACCACCAACTTTCAAGAATCATGGGTTGGTCTGGTGGTTTAAGGCTTTCTCTTTCGTTCTTATTACTGTTAGAGTATATAACATATCCTTGCCGGGGCCTTAACCATAAGCTTAAGCCTTTGGTTGAGTTGGTTCCTTGACATGATATCAGAGCCAGTGTGATAAAAGGTCACAAGTTCAAATCCCAACCACCCTTCATTTAAAGTGAAATATTCAGCTACTGGGTTTGATTCTTGTAATCCCCTCTCTCCATTACCTGATGAGATTCTCTAGCCTACTCCGAATTAAAAAAATAACTAACCACCAAATGAAATTTGTTTCTATACTAATTTTATGCTTGATGTTAACTTGTTCAGGAGTATGGTATATGCATTGTCATTTCGAGCGCCATTTGACATGGGGTATGATGACGACTTTCATCGTAAAAGAAGGAAAAGACATGAAATCGCAGATGTTACCTCCACCTCGCGACATGCCGCCCTGTTGAGCACTCCATGGCAACTCTCTCTTGGTTCTGTTCTCAGTTTTGCTACACTTAAATTGATATATTTAAACTCTGGAATATGTCATGTATGTGTGTGTATTAGTTGTGCTAGTCCTTTGCAACTAGCACTATGTGTATGTTGGGTGCTTAATTTCGTTGGTGTGGATTTTTAATGGTATGTTTTTTCCTTGGAACCGATTTATGGTGGAAAGAAACCGACCCATACTCCGTCTGTTTAAGGCTCGAGTCACTTGGTATTAGGGTTATAGTCTGGGCTAAGCTTTGCATCATTACAAACAGATTTGCTATAACTTTCAATTGCTTTCTTCCCCTATTACACGCAGAGACAATGGGAGTTATAATCAATCAATCAAGCTATCAGATACACATATTTCATCCATCCATTATGTCTCTCTCGGGTTTGAAACACAAATCGAATACAAGAAAGCACAAAAATCGTGTAACGATTATGGCTCTACTTTGCTATCTTGCACGAAAAAGAGCATTATCATAAAATCTACCTCTGACCCCATGAATTTGCTCTCATTTCTAATAAGATTTCACCACTTACTTGGCACCTTTCCTTTTTCGACAACGATCCCACTTACTTATTCACTCATTTCTTCAACCCACTTGTGTTTTGTCTCAATGTTCGATTACGAATTAACATTACACCTAATAAAAAAAAGGTGCTTTTTCACGGGAACGAAGGGAGTACTATATATGTAAATGACCATATGATTTATAGTTAAAACACAGTACAGAATGATAGAACGTACATCTTGCTTTTTTTTCTCTGTACCAACATCATCTTAGAAAACAGCCTTTAAGATTACGGACAAACAAATCCACCTAATAAAATTTTCCTTTCACCCCTTGTAGAAAAGTGTATACATGAACAACCTGGTATATATTCAAGAGCTGTCAGCAGTAGTCTGTACACGGACATGGCAATCGAACTGCACCCACACGAGAACATCTTTCCGGACATAGCTTGTGTTGGAATCGGGTTTGAAATATAATAGTCGGGATGCAATTTCTGACTGTCGGGTTCCTGTCAAATAAGACAGCAATGACGATATAGGATACGACAATCTTAGCTCAAAGCTCCAGTGCGATTTGCAAGAGTTGATCAACGTCACTCAAGTATTTGGTCGAGTTGTACTCTTCGGCATCAAAAAGCTCCACCGAGTATGTTCTTCTAAGGGAAGGTTTTTGGATCAGTTTAGTTAGTTCGGCAGCGTTTGTTCCACCTTCCAAGATCTGTAAAACCTGGTACATAGACAAAAATTTCGTACTTTTCATATTGATGAATGATCAACCGAAAAAATGCAATCTTAGAGGTAAAAGATCGGGAAAATGCCTTGTTCATTTGAGGTCGTTCGATGGAGGACTGGTGTATGCACATATTGGCGATCATGGCCACGAGTTTTATTTGGTCCTTGTCGTAGCCATCACCGAGACATGGGTCAATAAGATCTCTTAGTTCCCTCTTGTCAAGGAAAGGTTTGGCCTGCCATATTAGGCGAAAACGGTTTTAGAATAGAATTTTGAAATGTTTATTATAAATAAATAGCATTGGTTAGGCTCCTACCCACATAACAAGGCTTTTCTGAGTATTATCAAGAGCCAAGCGACCGGTGATAAGTTCCAGCAATAGAACCCCATAAGCATATACATCGGTTTTTTCATCAACTATGCCGTGCATGAAGAACTCGGGAGGAAGGTATCTGTAATGATGAGATATAAATGTGTTAACAACCTAGCACTCTTGTTGACGATGGGTATGCAGCGACAAAGTTCATCTAATTCAATAAACAAACCCGAATGTCCCTTCGAACTTAGACACAGTGTGGTGAGTCCATTGATCTGGAAGCCACTTTGCAAGTCCAAAATCGGAAATCTGCATCCACATATTAATTGTGAATACTTGTGCACATCTGTAATCAAATTCTATGTTACTCGGACTCTTCATATTGCTTCACGTATCCGTGTCCGATCCTTGATACTCGAAGACTAGTATGGCACTTAGACACTTCATTTTAGGCGTAAACTTGAATATTTAGACGTATCCGACGGTTGGACACGTACCAGTATCTAACATCAGTACCCGAGTCCAAGTAACATAGATCAAATCTATGTTACTCGGACTCTTTATTTTTCTTCACGTACCCGTGTCCGATCCTTGATGTTCAAACATTAGTATGGCACTAGACACTTCATTTTAGGCAAAAAATTGAATATTTAGACGTACAAGACACTTGGACACGTGCCAGTATCCAATATCAGTACCCGAGTCCAAGTAACATAGATCAAATCTAACATTTCATTTTAAGATGCTTTGTGTTTCTATAATTAAGACAAAATCCATGGTTTACACTCATAATAAGAGATTCGGGTCTCAAGATAAAATGAGATGAACCAGGATACCTGTGCTTCAAAATCTTCCGTAAGTAGTATGTTAGCGGATTTAATGTCTCGATGGATTATTCTCCTTTGACAACCTTCATGAAGATAGTGTAAGCCTGCAGCTGAACCCAAAGCAATCTTATATCTAATATCCCAGCTGAGTTTCTCCCTCGAGCCTAAAAGCAGAGAGAAAAAAGTCTCATTGTAATCATCAAGCAAGTAAAAAAACTCGGATCATTGTTCAAAAATGCTCTTCAATAATACACACCGCGAAGTACAGATTCTAAGCTTCCATTAGGAGATAAATCGAGAATGAGGTGCATTCCTCCCTCCACACCATACCCAATAACTTTTGCAATGTTCGGATGATTGACATGCACTATTATCCCAAGCTCGGATAAGAAGTCTGCTGCCAGCTCTTCTGTGTCTCCCTTGGACAGACGTTTAACAGCTATAAGACGTCCATCTGGGATAACTCCCTTGTAAACCTCGGCATAACCTCCTTCACCAATTTTGTTTTCTGCACAATGGGGCAACAGTGAACAATAGTATCAACTATCAAGGACAAAGGGTACATAGAAGTTGGAAAAGTAAAAAGCCCGAAGCAACATCATGAATAATGATGTGCCAAGAATATGGAACGGATAACCATCACACTTTGTTGCTCGTGATTTTGCATGACCTCAAAATGATTGCAACATATTCCTTTTTGGGCGGCGCCAAATCACTTTACGACATTTCAACTTTCTTAAGGTTTTCTCCATTTGACCCTCTGTACTTTATTATACTTCACCACCCAAACCTTTTCACAGTTCAATTTGTAGTAGTCCCTAAAAATCCCCTCACTTTTCCACACCCGTTCCTTTTTCTTACCATTTTCCAACAACTTTTTTCTCTTCATTAACCAAACCAGTATAACATAATTCGCCAGTTAATGCGCTTTTTGAATTCGCAATTCGCTCAAAATGACCCTAAAATAGCCCAAAACTTACCATAATTCGCTTTCCTTGATTTGCGATTCGTAAGGAAATTAGTGAATCATGTGTGACGGTATCCAAACTTATCCACCCACCTTACAATATTTAACCTAAATATATAACCAAAAAAGTGAACTCAAATTACTACATATCAACTCATTTGAGATCAAGGGGGTAATTCTATGTAGAACACCATAACTCTCAACTAGCTTCTGCCTACTTGCCAAGTTTTAGATCAGAGATTGCAGAAAGTTAAGCATTTATGTACCGTCGTTCTACAATTTGGATATATTGGTGGTTGCTTAAGTAGTTCAAATTTCAAAGTCACTATACTTTTTAACCTCACAACTGACATTTTCAGTATTTACGAAAGGAAATGAGAAAGTGAGGCTTTGCCATCACGAATTTACCTTTGTTAAAAGTGTTTGTTGCCTCATGAAGCTCTTTGAGGGAGAAATTTTTCCAAGAAGGCTTGAACAAAGACATTCCACTTTCAAGAGAAGGTATGACAGGGATCATATTATTCCTCGCACTCCTACTTTTTCTCCTAGTCAGCTTAGGCAATGTCAAAGGTTGAAAAGGCTGAAAACGCTTAGGCCCCTTCTTCAACATGTGCATGAATCCCCGCCAGTGAAAACTTTGTCCTCCAGAATGTTGTTCCGAGTCTGACGTGCTCACGTTATCAGACTCTGAATTATCCTCCGATTCCTCTCTCAGTGAATGCTCATCTGCTGATGTTTCTGTCATCTCAAGTGCTTCTATGTCTAACGGTGGGAAATCTAATGTCAAAAATGTGAATCTGTCAGTATATAACTGCCCAAAATATTGCACCTAAAACAGGCTCGAGTCAGTACACAGATATCGAACTGTAGTCATCTTACCGTGAGTTGAAAATGGATCCGAGAGACCAGATTTTCTTCTGAACCGACGAAATACATTCCTCACCACAACTTCTGAGGTATCACTGATTTCAGTGCTTCTGTTACCATGTAAATGAAAGTATGAGATACAATCAACCCCCCTTCGAAGCGCTAACTCTTATGCTTGTAAAGGTCCCAAACAGGTGATAACAATACAGAAAATATGTTTTGGTCCCATAAAACCACCTGATGATACAATCACATAAAACAAATCCTAGGACTCTTCAATATCTATTAAATAGCTTTTTCCTAATGACATAATTCGTACATGGGGGTGCATGATTTCAAATTGCTCTCGCAATTCAGATATTTTAAGTAACAGATATAGCATGTTTTTATCTAAGTGAAATTGCAAGTGAAGTTGCAGATGATGTTTGCTATCAAGGGTCAATTAGAACCAACCTCTTTGTTATTACAAGATATGAATGCATATATCCGACCCTTTAAACTTGGTCTTGATAGAAGTTGCTTAATAGTATCGGGGTAATGGAATACTATTGATAACAAATATGCATAGCATCTATGGTTGTCAACAAAATATGCTAGGGATATTCAATCTGGACATCTCTTTTTTTACAAAGGTATATAAACCATCAAGAGATGTTGAACAAAAACAGCAAGAATTGAAAACAGGTTGATGAGTTTCTCAGGTCAGCCATATTAATAAAATTTATAACTAACAAGACAAAACCCATATAAACTTGCAGAACCCAAGAAATTCCCAATTCATACTCCTTATCATATGGTCTCAACATACCATCATTATTGAATAAAGCTTGCAAAAGGGGGCAATATAAACTAATGCTTAAAATGCCATGAAATGAAAAATTGAAGTCTACCATGAAGCATTGATTAGAATGGTGCAAGCCCAAAGAAGAACACAGAGAAATTGTAATGGAATTGCTAAAAAGATAATCATACTCATACCCAATGTTTTCAACATATCATCATTTTTGCATAAATAAACCATGTAAAAATGGGTAAGAATAGATGAACCAAGCTTTAAATGCCATGAAATAAGAATTTGAATTATACCCATGAAGCATTGATTAGAATGGTCTAGCCCCAAAAAAGAATCAAACAAAAAAAACATCCTTCTCTTCCCTTACCCTCCCTTTATTCATACTCCTTCCAATGGTTTCAACATACCATCATTGACATTGTTGCATAAAGCTTGTAAAAATAGATAATATAAACTAAGCATCTTATTTTTCTGAAACAAAGCTTTAAAATGCCATGAAATAAGAATTTAAACTATACCCATGAAACCTTGATTAGAATGATCTAACCTCAAAAGAGAATCAAACAAAAAAACACCCTTGCCTTCCCTTCCATTCCTTTCCCTTCCATTCCTTTCCCTTCCCTTCCCTTCCCTATATTCATACTCCTATCCAATGGTTTCAACATACCATCATTGTGGCATAAAGCTTGTAAAAATAGATAACATAAACTAAGCATCTTTTTTTCTGAAACAAAGCTTTAAACCGCCATGAAATAAGAATTTAAACTATACCCATGAAGCATTGTTAAGAATAATGCAACCCCAAAAAAACACAGAGAAATTACAATTAAATTGCTCTAAAAACAAACAAATAATCACCCTTCTCTTCCCTTCCCTTCCCTTCTTTCCCTTAAGGCCAATTTGTTGTAAAGTAAACAAAAAGATGAAAAGTAAGACAGATTTTACCTACGAAGAGTAGGAGTAGGAGCAGGAACAGATGCAGGTACAGGGGTACGTTCCATGAACTAGGAATCAAAGTCTGGAACAAATTAGCAACCAATACAGACAAGAATGACAGAGAAAAAAATGGATTACCCCAATTCCTCTTTGTTAATTTTCCATCTGTATTTCCGGATTTTCTTGCTCCATTTTCGATTTCTTTTCTTAAATTAGGATTGATTTTTCTCTTCCCTTAATCAAATTATTTCGTCAAATAAGATTACATTTTTAAATAATTATCCTAATAAAACTAATTTAAGCAAGAAATTGAAAAATATTTATATGAATACAATTACACAACTAAATTTTGTTTCTTAAATCAGTGTTTGAATATGAAAAATTATTGGAGAGGAATGAATCAAAGATACTCTGATTCATTCTAAAGAATGTTGAGGGCACGAAAAGCTTACTAACCAGGTCTGTACTTATGTACCCTGCATGTCTTATGTAGTCATGTAGTCTCTCAATTTTAGCAATTACTTCCTCCGTTTCATTTTACTTGCAGTACTTACCGTTTTTAAAAGTTTCATATTAATTGCAACATTACTATTTTTGGCATAAATAATTTACTTATATTATCCTCACTTTATTCATACCCCACTATCAGCATCAATCATACGTCATCCCATTAATTATTTAATATACCACAAGTCATAACCACTATCTACTTATAATAACTTTTTCAGTAGATCTTGGGTAAGACCGTCTTAGAAGAAGACGAGGCCCAATATGGAGCCCATCAGCTTTTTTTCTTTTTCTGAGCATTTTTCAATTTTACTCTTAGAGGTATCAATTTTGACCTTAAATATATCAATTTCAACATAAAGTGGTACTTAAATATATTAATTAAAATTTTCAATTTGAACCTATAAGTGATCAATTTTAACGTTAAAGTGATCAATTTCTACCTAATATAATTGACAGTGATAAGTATTGAATTGTATGTTATGTATTTCATTTATTTTGTTTATAATTGATATAGTTAACATCGTAACAAAAACAAGATAAGGTCATAATTGATGCATGTTTGGTAATAATTGACAGTGATAAGTAATGAATCGTATGTTGTTATGTAGTTTATTTATTTTGTTTATAATTGATATAATTAACATCATAACAAAAACAAGATAAAGTCATAATTGATGCATGTTGTGATAATTGGCAGTGATAAGTAATGAATTGTATGTTGTAAGTTGTTATTGAAATTTTTATATTAATTGATATGTTTAAATACTACTTTACGTTAAAATTGATATCTTTAAGGTCAAAATTGATACCTTTAAGATGCAAATTGAAAAATTCCCAAAAAATGAAAAAAACCAAAAAAAAAATAATCTGGAGCGCGTGTATTGCACGCGCCTGAGAATGGGCTGGCCCAATGATAGTCTTATTCTAAGACGGTCTTACGCAAGTTTTTGTATAATTTTTTTTATTTTTACCCCACATATCACCATCAATCATACATCATCCCTACTTTTACCATACTGATTTGACTGCCCTTAAAAAATGAGTCAAACCCAATGGTGCAACTAAAACGGAATAGAGGAAGTATTAAACTTCGCCACCTTTTTCATTTTAACGTCACCCCTTATATATTGAAATTCCAAAATTGCCCCTGATTACTTTTCAAACCTTCAATCTCTAACATTTCTTTAAATACTTTCTCCGAACACTCATTGAACTAAAGCAAGATAAAACTAAAAATTGAATTACAATGGCCAACGAAAATGAGCATCAATATGATTGCAGAATCAATATGATTGTGTTAAAATTTGAGACATATTCACTTTAATGGCTATAACTTTAAAAAGAAAAATCATATAGTTGTAATGTTTGCGGCATTATAACCTAGACTTCAAGATCTTTCCAATGATATATTATACTCCCTCCGTTTCTTTTTTATTATCCACTTTCCTTATTTGGTCAGTTCACTCTAATTGTTCACTTTTTATTTTTGGCAAAGATTCTTTACCTAAATACCCCCAACTATCCTAACTTATATTATTTAAAATGTCTCACTTACCATTTTTTCAATTATTATAATCACTTAAATACCCCAACTACCACCTTTACAATTATTATAATCACTTAAAATACCCCACTAGGGCCACTACTATTTTTCTTAATTTGCGTGCCCACTAGAAAGTGGAGAATAAGAAAGGGGTGGAGGGAGTATGTCCAATTCCGATAACCGAGCGAAAAATGACGATCGTTTGAAGTTTATTTGTGCTGAAATATGATACATGTTCATTCTTTTTGTCATAACTTTTTATAGAAAAATCATATTAGTGCAAGGTTTACGGCATTGGAAACTAGACCTCAAGAGCTTTCCAACGACATATTATATGCCCAATTTTGACAATCGAGCGAGAAATGACAACCGTTTAAAGTTTGCAGTAATTTCTAACATTAGTCGCGCGCGACCAGGCCATGGTTGAATCGCACAAAATGTACGATCGGACCATGGTTGAGTCGCACATTTTGTACGTGGGAACAGCCTGTTTGACTTTTTTTGACTTGTTCAACCCTTTGTTTCCGGTTAGTTTATGCGAACAGTACCGAACATGAGCTATGTGGCAGCAGGCGCTTATAAATGAAAATGAGTTCATTTCACCTTTATTTTTATTTTGTGCATTTTTTTATAATTAATCTTATCTATTTCCAATTTTCTATCTTACGATACATTTATCCAAAATGGGTTGCACTTGTCCAAGCAATGTGATTTTCATTGACCCAACAAGGTGCTTTGTTCATTTGAAGTCGAGAATCATTTAGGAATGCCGTAAAATATGTTGGTGTCTTGCAAACACGTTTTTCAATTATACAAACACCGTCTCTCATTTGGGATCAACATTTAATTTTATAGATAGATAATGTTGTCTTGTAATAATACTTAATATCTACTTATTGTATCTTTAATGTCTATTTATATTATTTTTAGTGCTTACTTATATCATTCTTAATGTCTATTTACTGTATTTTTAATGTCTACTTACAATATTCTTAATGTCTGCCGAGAGCGTACAGTACTTACAATATCTTAAATGACTACTTATAATATCTTTAATGCCCACCGAGTAACTTACTCTATATTTTCTTTATGGGCCGACCCTGTTAGAGATGGTCTCTCAAAGAAAAAGTATTTCACAAGAATTTGTGCAAGGATAAACATTATAATATCAAAATTATAACTTATTTAGAGTCAAACGCTATTCAAATCAGTATTATAACCTATTAGAATTGATTATAACCTATTAAAGTTGGTATTTGGAGTTGGCATTTTCAGTTATAAAATTATTGTGTTGACCTTAAGTTGTTAACCTATTGAAGTTGATATCATAATTTATTACAGTTGGTATATTAACCTATTAAAGTTGATGTTTTAACCTGTTGTAATTGGTTAAAATGCCAATTTTAAAAATCAACTTCAACATGTTAACATACCAATTTCAACAAGTTAAAATACCAACTTTATTAATTAAAATGTCAACTCTAATAGGCTATAATATTAACTTCAATCGGTTTACAACTTAAGGTTAAAAGAATTTAATAAGTTAAAATGTCAACTCCAAATACCAACTTTAATAAGTTATAATACGAACTCTAATAGGTTATAATGCTAACTTCAATAGTTTATAACAACTCCAAATAAGTTATAATACCAACTTTAATATGTTATAATACCAACTCTAAATACCAACTCTAGTAAGTTATAATACCAATTCTAATAGGTTATAATATCAACTTTAATAGGTTATAACAACAACTCCAAATAAAATTACACAATGCACGTTTTTCAATAGTTGTTTTTTTAGTAATAATAGGTTGGCATATTTAAGACGCGTCTTTTATAAAGATGATCTCAAGTAAGAATTTGTGAAAGGCTAAATAAAAACTCTGGTTGCTCCGTACTCTCTACGTCTTTCTTAATTTGCATTATTTTTTATTTTAAGATGTCTTATTAATTCTTCACTTTTTATTTTTTTATATTTCATAATGGTTTGATTTTTCATAATCTCACCATAAAATTATTATCTTTCAGTCTCCTGAGAGACCGTCTTTTTGAGAGACGTCTCTCAGGCCCAATCCATTAAAACTTCATGCCTATATTTCCGATACATTTTTCCTAATGGGTCAACCCAATTAGAGACGGTTTCTCAAAGAGACCGCCTCTCACAAGAATTTGTGTTCCATCTTAATTACTCCCTCATCCTTTGAATTTACTACACTATACTGGTAAAAATAATCATTTTTTTTTTTTGAAGATAAAATAATCATCTTTGATATAACCTAATAAAATGTATTTATTCACGAATTAAAAAAGCATTTTATCTTTTTGTAGCATATAGGGAAGGGAAGGAAAAATATAGCAAGTATTCATACATAGCATTTACAAAGGAAAATGTACATTTTTTTGGTAAAGTTACAATAGGGTAAACCAAATGCTTAGAAATATACAAACTCTTATAGTACTCGCACCTTCGTATCATCAACCTCTGCCCTCATCCTTGTAATAAGGACGCTTTTATTAGCGCCTAATATATTTGAAAAAATAAAAAATAGATTCGACGCTTTCATTGTACATTCCGAGTCATTAAACCTTCGAATATCGTATAGAGGTCTCTATTGTTTGGACCAAATATTTCATCAGCTTTCCGAAGTGTTTCCTAGAATCACAAAGTAACCAAGTAAACAATCGTAACGATGATACTCAGAAGAAGATAAAGCTAAGCCTTTTATTAACGGAAGAAGCAACAGAAAGTCAACAATGTCGTCAATGATAAGTGATAACAAAGAGGTTGATTACAGATAGGGAATCTCCTTAAGGGCTCCTACTTGTCGAGAACTGACCTCATGACTTTAATTTTACAAGGTACTTGTCGGAGATAGTTGGGACGTTTGGCTAATGATATATCAATAGCAAGACGGCTTGTTTAGTTGAAAACTATGGTAATTTTGGTTGAAAAATTTCTTGGTTGTCTTCATGGTCATGCTTATCCAACTTCAATCATTTCACTTTCTTCATAAAATTCATTCCAATACCATTAGGAGGAGTAGTATTAAGTGGTAATAGAAATTTGTACACAAAAGCTTTATTATGATCAAAGTTTTACCATCACGAAAATGACATGAAACTTTGGATGAAATTTTACACTACAAATCATTCTCGTTAGTCGTTAACATCATTTAGTACCACTAACCAAACGGGTCGTTAGCGCAATGTCAGCGATCATATTAACACAACTGTGACCAAAAACAAACCTCTTGAATTATGAAGTTATGTTTATGAGTCTCAATTGTTAACATGTCAACGGATCAATACGGCATTATAACGTAACCAATTCAACGAGGTTTAATGAGTTCAATATAACAAAAATGAACTCAAATGAATTTCGTTAAGAATAAAAATTTGCTCAAACTCACACAAGTCCGATATGACTAAAAACTTTCTTTCAATTGAACATATTAAATCATAGTCTTCATTATATAAAATAAATTTTATAATTTTAACCCTACTTAAAGAGTACTATTACACCAATTAAACAATTTTACCCACAATTAAAGAATAAAAAAAGAGTATTTCTTTAAAAACTGAAATTAAAAACAGAAATATACTAGAAGTACTGATCGGTATTTAAACAAGTTTCATAGTCCAAGGGTTCCCATAATAAAAGGCATAAATTTATATAAGTATAAATAACAACCCTATTAAACATTTTAAATATATCAACAAAAACAACAATACCAAAGCCTTAATCTTCAAAAGATTGAGATTGACTACATAAACCTATATATCAGTTTCAATAGTCGTCCACGTGGATTTTTGTTTTCCATTCATTTTAATTTTCTACCATCTCAATTTGTAAGTCTAGATCTTTCACTTAATTTTCAATCATGTCCTTCAAGTCATCTTCGGTCTTCCTCACCCTCCTTTTAAGTTTCCCAGACTCTAATTTTCTATCTTTTTTACCGGTCCACTAATACCCCATCTTTGCACATCCCCGAACCATCTTAAACGATTTACTTTCGTCTTTTCCTCAATATTTCCTACTCCTAAACCTTTTTTATTTCTTCATTCCGAAATCTATCCCTTAAGGTATGTAGTATGCTCATTCATCCATCGAAGCATTTGCATTTTCAATACTCACATCTTTATACTTTGATCGTTTCTAAAAGCCAACATTCAGATCCATATAGTAGTGTTGCTTTAATGGTCGTTCGATAAAGCTTGCCCTTTCACTTTAAGGATACACCTCGGTCATATAATATTTTAGTAGTCGTTCTTCATTTTTGCCACTCACATTTGATTCTATGGGTTCCAATTTTCCATCTTATTGGATGTCCACTACTCTGAAATGTGGACCAAAGGTATTTGAATCATCTAATTAAAGTGATTTCTTTTTCTTCTAGCTTTATAGAGTCTCTCGTTATCTCGTTTGTACTAAAATTATACTCCATACTCTATATTGCTCCGACTTAATGTGATATCTCGTGACTTTAATTCTTGTTTTCATCATTCTAACTTGGCATTTACCCCCTTCTTAGTCTCATCTACCGAAACAATGTTATCAGCAAACAACATGCACCAAGGCACATCTCTTTATATCGATTTAATTATCTTATCAGGACCGTTGCGAAAAGAAAAGGGCATAGGACCGAGTCTTGATGAAGGCCAATTGTCATTGAAAAATTCTCTACTGTCCCTCCACATGTCCTAACATTCATCTTTACTTCTCGATACATATATTGCATTATATTAATGTATTTCTTAAGATTACCCTTCTTTATTATTGCCCACCAAAGTACTTCTTTTGATACCTTATCGTTAGCTTTTCCAAGTCAATAAAAACCATATGTAAGTCTCTTTTTCTAGCCTTATAGTATTTCCATCATTTGTCTTATAAAATGAATTGTTTTCATTGTAAATCTCTCTGGTATAAATCTAAATTGGTCTTCTCACATAGAGGTACATCTCCTTGTACGTATCTTTATCACTTTTTCTCATAACTTCGCAGTATGGCTCATGAGTTTTACACCTAGGCTCGAGAAGAGCAGCGCATTACTGAGTTGGGGACAACCCGACGAGGATTGATTATTGATTCATTATCATGAGATGAGACATAAGTTTTACTAAGTTGTTATCACTAACCTATCATCCACCCTCCTCCTCCATCCGGAATTAGGTCGACAATAAGTCACGAGTACTCACTAGAGAATTTTTTTTAATATATATTATACTCCTTTCTATTCACTAATATTGTCTCATTTTCTTTTTGCACTCTATTTAGTTCACCATTTCAATCCTAATTATCTCTAATTATGCTTAATAAAAAAATATGAAAAATTGTACTGATAAATTTACATTGAGAGAAATCAATCAAGATCCACTTAATTATGTTTTAACTTATAGATTAAGAATAAATCACATATTAAGAGTATTTATAAATATTGTTCAAAAAGCAAATGGAACAATAATAGTGAATAGGAGGGAGTATAGTTTACAAAATTAAATTGAAACCTAACAAATGATGAGTAAAAGATTAAAAAAAAACATACCTCTTTTGTTTGCTTTTGTGAATTCAGCTCCTTAACATTTGTTAAAAATGCACCAAATTGTTCATAAGAGAGACGACTCCTAAAAAGTACCAAGGATCCAATTATCTTAATGGTAGATCAATTGCTAGGAAAAATATGTTAGAAACTCTAATCGAAAGTATCAAAATAAATTCAATCTAAAAATGGGGAAACATAAAACACAATCATTAGTTACCAAAACCTCATAATGGGAGGAAATACTCACTAGCCAATATGTAGTGAGTACCATTTTCCATAGTAACGCTAACTAATTCCACATTCTTTAGAATTAGAATAATCCTAAACTCAGAAGATCATTATTTGACTAAATAACAGAGTTCTGAAATTGGAGACGTAAATTGTAAGTTGGTAACAACTCTTGATTAAAATCTGCAAATGTCAAACACTGATATCTTCTTTGTCAATAATGTTTGGAAAATTCTATACTATTGACTTTACATGGTTTATTCACATGGTAACCTTAAGTTATAGTATAAAGATTGACATGACCTTGTTTGAACAAAACGTTAGTTGATGGACATTCACTCCTTTCTTACCCCTCACATACTCTCACCATTAACTTGCATCGAAGAACCTTCACTTCAATGTATTCAACATCTTTCTCCCTCCTCATATCCATCATTTCTTTCTTTGAAACAATTGATCAATTTTAACTAAAATTGAAAAAAAAAACTAATTGGTAGGCAGGGAACATATCTTGAAAGACCCAATTGCAGAACAACTACAGATGTGTTAATCTTCAGAATTCTTCACCTCACTAACGCACTTCTTTTGACCAATTGCTTGGTTCTAATTTTCTAGTCTTCATATCATCATCATTTTATTTTTACCTTTATGTTTTCAAAAAAATAGAAACTTATTGTGGAGTATGGACCACTAGAATTTCCACAAAATAGGCTTGGATGCTTGTTGTCATGTCATTGTTGTCTCTTTCTTTGTTGACCAAGTTCTTCTCCCTTCACCATTGACCATTTTTCACGTGACTGACCATTCCGCTCACACCAAAATAACCCTCTCTTTCTCTCACTTCACAACTTGCCATATAAAAAATGGACTGATGATGAGCTTTATATTCTATTCTAATAAATTGAACTCATTAAATTTCCCCTTGATGATTTTAGTCAAAGAAAATAATAAATGGATCTGCCCACAAATTATAGATGACGGAATCATATATTCATTCTGACATTTTTACAACTCTTAATGATGAACTTCAATCACCACTATTAAGTACTTGTCTGATAGTATTTCTACCCCCATACAAGATATCAGCCATCATTTCAGTAACTCGAATTTTCACCCAGGTGAACTTCTCTAACTTTCACATTTTTTACAATATTACACAATGATTTGAGGAGTATGGACCACTGTACTTTTGTGCTAACATTCAACTGCTGGTGCAAATCCTAAAGTTAGTGTCTTGTTGGCGTGAATGGTTAGTCTTTGGAAAAATTCAGTTGAAGACGATTTCATGATGGTGAAGAAGATGAAGAGTTTTGATGAATCAAGATGATGGTGGAAGGAAGAAGATAAAAAGAGCTAATGATAGTGACTTGATGCAGTTAGGGTAAAGTAGTTTTTCACCTTTTAACAGCCACTTGATGTTTTCCATTAAATAATTGAAGGTTACCATGTGAACAAAAAAAGTTGTCTACAACATAAAAATATCAATGATAATTGTTTTAGAAACAAAAGCAATTACATTTTTTTGGATGATAACAAGGTAGGCTAAGGGAAGGGAAGGGCTAGGTGAGAATCGACCCCAGGAGTCCAGGACCTAGCCTGAGGAAAACGGTACTTACTCAAACTGAGACAAAACCCAATTCTCAAAGCAATGATGATTTTGAGTTTAGGATTATTTTAATGAACTTCAAACAGGGGGGCAATGGTCTTTATCACATAATCCAAAAAGGAACTTTGTCAGAAGATAAAACCTTTTTTTTTGGCAAGCAATGTTCTTTAAAACTAACCAATTAAAAAAACTTGCTTTATTTAACTTTCATCCCACAAAAAATCACAACATTAAGATTTTAAAGTGATGAATTAAACAATACTGGAAACATCAAAACGGAGTCACCTGACTTGGCGAAAGAACTCTTTCCCATCAACTCGAGTTCTCCCTGAAACATGAAAAATACAATCAATATGCATTGTTTACAGGGCAGTCAGATATACAATAATACAACACAACACCACACTAGCATAAAAATTTCAAGGCTGCTGGAGCAATGTTTCAAATAAGCTCTCAAAACAGTTTACTCTTGACATCTTAATTGTCCTTTGAAAACATGTTCAGTAAATAGGCATTAAAAAATAAGAATCAAGCACTAAGATTTTGCAGAAGATCTCAAACAGAGTATTGGTTCCATTCACTCTCTGTATTTAATGCACAAAAAGTACTCACGATTACACAATTGATAATTATGTGCTAATTGCAAATACTACAAACTCACCACTTTGTGACCCCCCGTCATAACTTGAAAAAGAGCCAGGGGCACCTGAAGGCAACGAGTCAAGCATGCCCCTAGTTGTTGCAAAAGACATAGAATACCGCCTTGGTGATGGTGCCTTAGATGTTTTGGTAGGTGTCGCAGAAGCAGATTTAATAGGAGGAGAACCAGGAGGAGTGAGGCGAGGTGTGTTGGTTTGTGATGCTAACAACAAACCTGGTGATATCCGAGGCCTTGAAGCTGTAACCAATAGAAAAACAAAATTGTTTACCACAACAGTTGGGAGATCAGACAAAAGACTGCAGCATTATATTCATACTCTAATAACACAAAATGGCCTAAAAACCTTTCTAATGACATGAAAAAGAATATAAAGAACTACAATTTACACAACCAATATTAGTTCCCTATACAAAGCAACCCTAGCTCCAAGCCCGTAGAGACCTTGGCTTGAAGTCTGTATACTCATGCACACACATATTCACGCAGAAAAGAACAAATATGCATACACATGCACATATATGCACGCACCAATGGAACCTACCATCGGGATCACGATCCTCCAGAAAAGAGTTTCCACGTTCTAAACTCTCAGTCTCTTTTGGAGAATATACTGAAGGTGGTAGAGTACCATCACCATCTGATTCAGAACAAAGATTTTAATCATCAGAGATAGATATCAGAGAGAAAGAGACATCAAAAAAAGATGTAAAAGGGCATTTAAAATAGCATTGCATACAACCTCCACTTTGTGACTGAGCAGACGTAGTTACATGAGTAATATTTTTCTTAGTAACGTTGTCTTGCGCTGTCGCCTGTCACAAAAGCATGAGACAATCAGCACATGAAAAGCAGGTAACAGAGATACAATTCTCTCCTAGTGAAAGTTCTTGAAGAAAATGCACTCACAGTACTTCCATCATCTTCTTGAAGTGACTGCATAAGCGTCTTTCTGAATACCTCTAACTGAAAACACGAGTAGAAAAAGATGAAAGATGAATGATAGTTAAGTGTAGCAAAAAAAACATTTTGAGCTCAGAGGTTTTTTTTACGTGATTTGCTAACAAATTTTGGTACTTAAATCTAGATGACTTTGTGACATAAAACCACAACTATTCCTAAAGTCCTATTAATTTTGGGTAAACATACATTTTAAATAATGAAAGGTTGTTAACATCAAAATATTGTAATTCATATGCAAAATCCGAGAAATATTGCATTTTTTTCAATGACGGCATACAATCAATGAACAAACAAGCAAAACCAAATAGTAAGTATCAGTGTCAATTACACATTCTGGAATCCATGATAACAGTTTAAGAGTAGGAGTCAGGATGAAAATGTGAGAACATGGAATAAAAATGAGGTCGTTGAATTGCGTAACTATCACTTTGCAACAGCTAGACAACTTGTCGAACCACCAAATCTCGTTGCGTAATGAAGATTTAAAAGCACACCATGACATTATTTATAAGCAGTTATTGCACCATTGTTGTCATATACCATTATTTAAATGCCCTAAGGTTTTGAAAGGTTATTATGTATTTTAATCTAAAAGGAAGTCCAGAAATGCAATTAAACAATAAATTTGTATCAACTTGTCAATTCAGGGTGTGATGGCTTGAAGATGGTATGAAATACTACATACAAATCTTTTTGCTCCTCCTGTGTCTTATACATACATATCTTTTTGTTCCTCCTGTGTCTTATAATATCAAGGAAGATGATGTAATACACATGTTTAAGTTCATGTGGGGTATGAATGGGAGAAAATAGTGTGAGTGAGAAATTTGAAAAAACAATCATAAAAACGTTAGGGGTGGAATAAATAGTGGAAAAGTGTGGGGAATGTGTGGGATAAATGTGGAAAAGCGCAAAGTATATAAATAAACAGAAACGGCTAAAATGGAGAGGTGGACAAACACAAAATGAAAACTTGAGGGAGTGATAATAGATATCAACTTAAGTTTCCATAATTCCTAATCATCCACACATGTGGTTCCACCCCTACAAAACAGCTTAAATCAATGGCACCACCAAGATCACCCTCTCAACAAACTTACACTCTATATTTCTCTCTTTTATTGTTGATTCTCCACTGCTATAAGCCACCATATCACTAATCACACCACTCAGGGAATCCTCTCACCTTCACCCCTTAATACTGATCTTAAGAAAATAATCATTCTTTACAGTTGAGACCTAACCATTGTAAGAGAAAATGTGAGCTAGTCATGGGGTAATGGTGGCATAGTGCAAAAGCAATGTTGCATTGCATAACATTGGCCACGTTGAGACCTAACCATTTTAAACAACTAACAATTAAAATGCAAATCTTGACAAGACAGTCATAAAACATAATATCCGTCACGTAGTTCCTGGCAAACATTCCTTTTTTCTTAGGGGTGTTTGGTTTGGCAGAAAATAATACTTAGAAAACATTTTCCAGTGGAAAATATATTTCAATGAAAAATGCAAATGATAAATAGTTTTCTTGTGTTTAATCTGATAGATCACTATTGAGCTAAGAAGGAGAAGATAGAGATATTTGGGGTGGAAGAGTCAAGTATAATTTGTTTCCTTCTATTTTGGAGAAAAATATATACAGAGTAACACCTCTCAGCCCAAGTTTTCCATTTACATCCATTGTCAAACCAAAAGGAAAAAAGGAATATAGTTTTCTGGGTTCCCCAAACAATAACACCCCCTTATAGCTCCACATATGAAATTGTTTTTTGCAGACATTCCTTTAATTAAAAAGAAGGATCTTAAACGAACTATTAAAAAAAAAAAAAAAAAAAACACTTACAAAGTGCTCAATTTTGGTAAAATTATGTCACAGATAAACCCTAAAAGGTCTTCAAAATAGAAACCCAAATAGAAAACATAGTCAAATTCCACTAACAGCAAATACCCAATTCCCCACCAATCGAATATAAAATTGCTTACGAAAAGACATTAGAAATTCAAAAGCAAACAGCCAAACACCCATTCCTTACAAAAACCACCATTAACAACAATCAATTTAGCTGGCAATTCAATTAATTAATGACACCACCCAACAGAATATCGAAAACACCAATTCCCCACCAATCAAAAAAAACTCATAGGAAATCTCAAAATCAGCATCCTCGCCCCATTCCTAAACAAAGACGAACCACGAATAAGAATCAAAATGCTGTCAACAATTCAATCAAAACAAAAAGGAAGCAAGAATACCTTGGAAACATCTCTACGAAGCTTAGCAACAGTATTAGACAAGGAAGAATTCTCCTTAATCAAACTTTCTTTATCTTGATCAGCACGAAGAAGGCGTTGATTAGCTTCAGATAAAGAAGCATCGAGAGACTCAATCTGGGATTGAAGATCAGAAATGATAGCATCCTTATCGGAGAGTTGAGAACGGAGAAGAGAAGCTTCAGACTCAAGAGCAGAAACACGAGTAGAGAGAGCAATGGAGGTAATCTTTCGAGCTACATCAAGTTGAGCGAAGGGATCGGAAGGGAGTACTTGAAGAACTTCCTGAGGAAGCTCCAATTCTAACTCCATATCCTGTTGTGTTATTCCTCGTTTTTCGTGCTGACTCTATCTTTTTTATTTTTGTTTATGGGTTGCTATTTGCTAATGTGTGGTTGCCCGCTCGTGTCAAGATTAGTTCAATGCCAAACAAAAGAGGGCACTTTTGTGGGCCACGCTATTCACTCTGAGATACAAAACAATCTCCTGCCTCCGTCCCTATGAGATAGTAGCAAAGAGAAAAATTGTGAGAATTAAGAAAGTGGTAATAAATGAAGAGAGAATTAATTTTGTGGATGAAACTAAAAGAGAGTTAAAATGTATGGACGAGATTAAAAGAAAGTGGTGGGCCATAGTCCAAAAATAGAAATGCTGCAATTTAAGTGGGACGAACGAAAATAGAAAATGATGCAAATTCATAGAGACGGAGGGAGTATTTTTTTTTAGGTAAATCTGTGACTAACATATATCAAAATCAGTCAAAGTCAACAAACTTTGGGGAAAGGGTGCCATACAAATACGCTCGTTAGCCCCACCCGAGTCCCATCTCGCCACAAAGTGAGCTAAGGTATTGTCATTTCGGCTAACAAAACTACACCCAAACTCCTCAAAAAAAGGACAAAAAGAAACAATATCATCATAGATTAAGTGGATAGGAGAAGAGCCCTCCACCCGATGCTCAATAGCACGAACCACATTCAACGAACGCCTTCCAAGTGGACAAAACGAAATCCTAGATCAACAGCAAGATCTACACCAAACAAGGCAGTTGCAACCTCACACACATCCACCGACCACATCGAACAAACCTTACGAACCCCGCAGCAATGAGTTGACCATTTTCATCCCAAATCACCACACCAAGGCCACGATAGGAGCCAACACCCATATGCGCATCAAAATCAACTTTAACCCAACCCGCACAAGGACACCAAGATTGAAATTTAAGGATGGGCTCAAAGCTGGGAACGCAAGTCTTCAAAGCATATTGATTACCTAATAAAATTGCAAATATTTAATTTAATTTAAGAAAAAATTGCCAAAAAATACCTAATAAAAAAAACTTTAATTACCTAATAAAAAAATTTTGCCAAAAAATGCCTAATAATTTATTTTTTTTTCTAAAGAGTACCAAGTGACGTTTTCCTTCCGTTAATCGTTAAATGTAACGGTTGACTGGTCAAAATCAAAAATTCTTTTTCCATTTGACAAAACTTTTTTATTAGGTATTTTTTGGAAAAACAAAAAAAATTATTAGTTACTTTTTCACACTTTTTCATTAATTTAATAGTTATTTTTGTGAAAAATTGTCTATCTGTGAAATGACTTTAAAATAAAGATTCTATTTGCAAATAATTATATTAATTCGGCTATTTAACCCATATATAAAAAAATTTGTGCTAGTTTAAATATATGGGTGAAAACGACGTTTAAGTGCTAAAACACAATGGTACTACGGATACGTAGGAAAGTCAAAGGTGATTAGAGATTGCCAATAAAAGTCAAAGGTGATTAGTGATGGTAAACAGTCAAGGCTGGTCAAAGGTCATTTGGGTTGATCAACGGTGACTTGGGCAGAATGGTGTAGTAAATTTTGATACTTTTTTTTGAATAAAGTAAATTTTGATACTTGGGTGGCAGTAATTTGCAAAAAGAAAACAATTTTTGAGGTT